>CM076575.1:1638261501-1638836082 GCA_034641835.2 Pinus albicaulis | reverse complement strand
ATAATTATTTCATTATAGTGTGTTGACCACACTTTGTCAATGACCCCATAGCAGTACACCCCCATTTTTTCAAATGGGACTTATCATGTTCGAGGCTTGTGTCATCTAGATTTCATCGCCGATCAACAGTTTTTATAATGATGTAAACCCATTCTGCATTTTATTATGTAAATGATCTAAGTAAGACCGTCCATGTATGTAACAACCTAGGTAAGCCTAGTATGTTGTTGATGACTTCCATCCTAGGAGGTTTTTTGTCTCACTGATTCACGAAAGTGATCGGCAGAGTTTTTCCCTCCAGCCTCACCCCAAACCTAGGGTGGAATTTGTCATCAGCATGCTAAGTGAGTCCTAGTGTTTTTAATCGAGTCCTTGTAAAAGTAGTTTCAACTACTTGGTCTACTAGATCATGTTTTGAGTCACAGAATTGGGTATTTATTTGAGGGTCTATACGAATGGGTATTCCCCCTTCATGTATGTAAATGTATTATCTCATGTAAAAGAGAGTTGGAAAAATAATTATAAACCCTTCTTAGTCAATTAATTAAATTTTCTGGTCAATTAATTAATAAAATCCTAAACCAGAAATTTAATTAATTTAGGGTCCTAAATTAGGATTAAATATTTAAAGGAAAAATTTGTGGGTCCTTGGAAAATGATTTTGAAAGCCCCAGGCCAAGGGAATATTGCGAATTTTAAGAAATATTGGACCCTTGGGACTTGGTGGTTAAGTCAAGGTCAAAAGTTTGGGGTAATTAACTCAAAAATAATACTTTTGAGTTAATTAAAATTGAATTAAATGATAAATTCGTTTTTTTCCCAAAATTTTAATTTCAACGCTCCGCATTAGAAGATAATTAAATCTTTTGGATGGTTGAGATTATTTTGAAGAGGATCATCCAAACTAGCCATTAGAGATCTTGTCCTATAAATTCAGAGGTCTTTGTCATTCTTGAATCATCCGATCTCAGGATCGTGCACTTGTTCTTAGAAGCTCTTGTAAATTTTTGAGGAATAAAACATAAATACTTTGGGGTTACAAATCTGGATGTTCCTTCTCAGATCTATGTGGTGAATTGTCTCTAAACTCTGCTACTTTGTTTCTTGTATTTTATGGTTGATGGCATTCATGGATTAATATGCATACAGGTATCTTGTGCAGTTTTCTGGGTTTATAAAATAACATTCTGATTTTTCTACAAAGGTCCCATGTTGTTTTCTTAAATCTCTATCGATCTAAGATTCATATCTAAGTGTGCAAGGAAATTTTTTTTAATTGAGTGTCTGTGGAAGTCTTCGGTTGGACCAGCCGACTCTCAATAAACATAAATCTGATAAGCTCTTTATTTGTTAAATTCCAATTCTATCTTACGATATTTGTGATTTTGCAGGGTTTCAAAGGCTTGTGCCTCTCATTTAAAAATTTTAATTTCTAAACTGTGCTAAAATAGATTCAAATCTGACCATGAGGGTTTTAAATTTGTAAACTAGTTTGTATATTTGTAAATTTTTTTAGGACTGTAAGGGTTTAATAGTTTCTTGGTGTGTATCTCCAGATCAAGCTGGTTTATTGCAGATTCAGGGTTCAAATAGAATTTTTTTTTAAAATCTAAGGCAGATCTAGCCCCCAAAGGCTAGATCTGGCCTCAAATTACTGCTGTGGATGAGTCTGGGCAATATTATTAAAAGAGCATAAAATCTTGGCGTTATTGATTCAAAGAATCTGAGTTTTGAAAAGAAATTTTAAATTTTGTTGGACGTACTGGGTTTATCCATTGCAAAACGCTATCATTGCTTCTGCATACGAGACATCCCTTCCCCTGGCCATCAATTCCTCACGTATTCCTCTGCTCCTTAGCAATCGACCTCCCTTCTGCCCTTATCTTTCTCTCCTCTACAAATCCATCGACTTGCATTATTCTTCCGCGATCTATCATTCCACGCTGCTAATCTTCATTAGCTAAACGACCATCCCGCTGCACCAACGTCCTCCATTCCGTCTTCTGCCATTGATTTTCCTTTGCAAACTACCACGACACCCTTCCTTCATTCTTGACGTCGATTCTCTCCTACTCCGTCCAGCTTATTCCCTTTCCGCAAGCCGCAGCCTCCTCACGTCGTCCCACCTGCAGCTGTAAAAAAAAAAGCACACGCACATATCAAAAATCCGATTCACATAATGTGTTAGATTTTTTGAGTCGGATTGTGTTTTTTTTTAACACGCACATCATGAAAAATATATCGATCACATGCGTTTGATTTTTTTCATTTTTGTATAGTTTTAACACTTTTAGATTTTGGATTTTAAATGATTCGCTTTTCTTTTTTTTAATATATTTCATTTTATTTCAGTTTTAGATTTATTTTTATAGATTAGATTTAATTTAGTTTAGTTTAATTTTAACTTTAGTTTTAGATTTTAGATTTTAATTTATTCTTAGTTTAGTTTTAACTTAGTTTTACTTTAGTTCAATTTTAATTTTAATTTTGTTTAGATTTAACTTTTTGTAAGATTAAAACTTTTGTTTAGACTCTAATTTTGTATTTAGTTTTAACTTAGATTTAGATTTTTTAATTCAAAAAATAATAAAAAAATATAAAAATTTCAAAATTCTAAAAAAATCTAGAAAATACAAAAAAATTTCGAATTTTCTATAGTCAAATGTGTTGAAATTTTTCTATCTAAAGTTTTGACTATAGAAACATTTTCTGGATCGAAATTAATTGAAGCATCATAAATCTGGAAATATTGCAAATATCTGGCATTTTCATCTTGTGATAATATTGCTGTGGGTTTAGGATATTTTAACGCATGGTTGTAGTGTTTTCAATTGAATATCATTGTGATCAATCGTGTTTTAATAAGCAACAGTTAATCGTCATTTACTTGTTTATAATTGCATAACGAGATTTTGTTTGGCTCCATAAGACACTGGTCTTAAACGTGAAATCTAATCTAGATCTGTGGAATCTCATTCATTTTATAAGTATTTGATGTTTTAGCTGTGTCTCCTGGATTCTTCATCCTCGTTTCTAATAGGGTCTACCTCCCTTAGCTTGCAAGGAGACAACTTAAATAGAGAGATTGGGGATAAATGTGACAGCCCACAATCTGAGCCATTTTTGTGGTGCTTGGACAATCTATGCGACAACATTTTTTGCCGCCGTTGCCGGGGAGTGAGTTTTTATGTCCTTGGTCTTAACGACATTTTATAATCTTCTAATCTTTCCTCGCCATTCATTTGCCTGTCGCAAGGGATCACATTTCTTGGCGACTTTTCATCTCTTCATATTTTCATCGTCTTATCTTTCGTCATATCATTAATCATTTCATCATCATATCTTTAGCACCTGGACATTTCGGTTGGCTTCTTGTTTGGGTGGCAACTCCACTTATTCATCTTTTTACTCCCAGACAAGAATCCCCCCCCTGATATCCATCTGCTATCTCTCGATTATTTCTTCTGTTTTAGAATTAGTTTCATGTTCAAGTGGCGACTCCAATTCTTTCATTTCTTACAAGAGTTCCTGCTAAGAAGTTCGCTTCTTGAGGACCTTTTGACTATTCTTGAACACGGATTTGTTTCTAAAATCTTAAAAATGATATCATGGATATTTTTTCCTCGTGTAATTTTGCGAATATTTAGGGTTATCCCCATTATGTCCCTCAGATGGATAAATTACCTATATTTCAAGGAAATGATGCAGTTAGTGTTAAATCTCATTTGTTTGCTTTCACTAACTGGTGGAATAGATTTGCAATTGCAAAAAATAATTTCAAGGATGTAAAGATGAAAATTTTTTCTCTTACTTTTGGTGAGGATGTTGCTGAATGGTTTACGGAAAAGCCCGATAATTCATTTGATACTTTTGAATCCATTGTAACTGCCTTTAAGGAAAAGTATGGTGATAAAAGGGAAGATAGACATTTGGTAAGAGAGATCAGTACCATAAAAAATAAAGAAAATGAAACGACTGAAGAATTTAACAGGAGATTTAATGGTATCCTTAGAGAAATATCTCAAACTCATAAACCTCCTGATGGATCTCTTCTGAATTTTTACATTGATGCTTTTGATTCTGATACTTCATATGAGTTAAGGTGGGCTAAAACTGCAAATTATAAGGCTTGTCAATCTTTAGCTGAGGAGATTGAAAAGGATAAGAAAGCATCTGGAATGTCCAAAACTCCAGATAGGTCTTTGACAGATACTAAGTTAAAAGAACCTCTATAAGATGATGATGACCCTATGAAAAAGTTAATGCAAAAACTTGAAAGCAGGGAGCTTAATCATGCGAAGAAACTTGAAAGCATGGAGCTTAATCAAGAAAAATTAATCTCTGACCATGCTAAAGAAATAAGTGTCTTACAGGATCGGTTGGTTCAAATGGAAAGGGCTCAAATGCAGAAATCCCAACCTAGAAATAATAATGCTTTGCAGGAAAGAGGTCTATCTAATGAGCAGAGACAGAAAAATCAACTTGAGTTTGCAAATCTTGTGGATGAAGCTCTACCTTATTGTAGAGCCTGTAATGCTCTTCATGAAGAGGTTACTTGCCATGTTGTCAAAAGAATCATAGCTAGTAGAATGGCAAGGTCAAGCCATCAAATTAATGTTGTTGGTAAGGACTATCACATGCATATAGAAGATCATGAAAGTCAAGTTAAGGAACCAGCTCAGATGATTAAGGATGTGCAACCCAATCATATGCAAATGATTCAAAACATGGAAGCTAACCAAATCAATCTTCAAAATAAGATAACTTCCATGGAAGCAAGTCATGCACAAGAAATAAATGTCATGGAAAACAGGTTAAAGATCATGGAATTGAATCACTCCAATCAAATAATTGCCATGGAAGAAAAACATGTTAAGGAAATAAATGTCATTGAAAACAGGTTAAAGATAATGGAATTTAATCATTCTAATCAGATGTCCATCATGGAAGCAAGACACACCCAGGAAATGAATACCATGAAGGAAAATCACTTGTTGGAGATGAGTTCCATACAGAAAAGGTTGGAAAAAATGGAAAAATTACATATACAAAAGTTTCAGCCGAAGTTTGATTATGAAGATTCATTAATAGATCATAAGACTTCTTGTCTGTTAAAGCCATTCTCATCTCATCACACAGAGGATTTAACTATGGTTTCAAAGGACGTTGAGAAAGACCAAGCTCATGTATCACCATTGACAAAGTATATCTAGAATAACATTGGTCATGCTCCAGGTTCTTCAGATATTTTATACAAACATCTTCAAGATGAGGACAGGAAATATACAGTGATCTCATTACTGACATCACAACCCACTCAAAAGAAGAGAAAGAAGAAAAAAAGAAGAAAGTGGTTTGATTCGTTTGATGGTCGAGAGCGGCTTGACAATCAGATAAGACAAAGTCCTACAATTAGCAAGATTGGACATGACACATCTGAAAAGAAGCCTACAGACTTGCCTGAAAGTAGGCAAATGCTCAGCATACACTATATTGAGCACATCTGATGCCACAGGGCATCCTCTGTATTTTATCTCTAACCTTACACCTTGTTATTTCAGCATTTCATTTTGCAGTTAGAGTATATTTACTTTTCATGTTAAGTAGAATAATAAATAAAAGAAGAGCTTCTATTTTTCATGAGCTTAATGTTATATAATGATATTTGGATGGATGATACTTATGTAATCTTGTGTGTTGCTTGGATGCAGATTCTGGATTCTCACATTCCTTCGATTAAGCAACGTGTCCCCAAGTAGAGCCAGATGTTGACCACACTTTGTCAACGACCCCATAGCAGTACACCCCCATTTTTTCAAATGGGACTTATCATGTTCGAGGCTCGTGTCATCCAGATTTCATCGCCGATCAACAGTTTTTATAATGATGTAAACCCATTCTGCATTTTATGATGTAAATGATCTAAGTAAGACCGTCCATATATGTAACAACCTAGGTAAGCCTAGTATGTTGTTGATGACTTCCATCCTAGGAGGTTTTTTGTCTCACTGATTCACGAAAGTGATCGGCAGAGTTTTTCCCTCCAGCCTCACCCCAAAGCTAGGGTGGATTTTATCATCAACATACTAAGTGAGTCCTAGTGTTCTATCGAGTCCTTGTAAAAGTAGTTTCAACTACTTGGTCTACTAGATCATGTTTTGAGTCGTAGAATTGGGTATTTATTTGAGAGTCTATACAAATGGGTGTTCCCCCTTCATGTATGTAAATGTATTATCTCATGTAAAAGAGGGTTGGAAAAATAATTATAATCCCCTCTTAGTCAATTAATTAAATTTTCTCGTCAATTAATTGATAAAATCTTAAACCAGAAATTTAATTAATTTAGGATCCTAAGTTAGGATTAAATCTTTAAAGGCAAAATTTGTGGGTCCTTGGAAAATGATTTTGAAAGCCCCAGGCCAAGGGAATATTGAGAATTTTAAGAAATTTTGGACCCTTGGGTCTTGGTGGTTAAGTCAAAGTCAAAATTTTGGGGTAATTAACTCAAAAATAATATTTTTGAGTTAATTAAAATTGAATTAAATGATAAATTCGTTTTTTTCCCAAAATTTTAATTTCAACGCTCCGGATTAAAAGATAATTAAATCTTTTGGACGGTTGAGATTATTTTGACGAGGATCATCCAAACTAGCCGTTAGAGATCTTGTCCTATAAATTTAGAGGTCTTTCTCATTTTTGAGTCATCCGATCTCAGGATCGTGCACTTGCTCTTAGAAGCTCTTGTAAATTTTTTGAGGAATAAAGCATAAAGACTTTGGGGTTACAAATCTGGATGTTCCTTCTCAGATCTATGTGGTGAATTGTCTCTAAACTCTGCTACTTTGTTTCTTGTATTTTATGGTTGATGGCCTTCATGGATTAATCTGCATGCAGGTATCTTGTGCAGTTTTCTGGGTTTATAAAATAACATTCTGATTTTTCTACAAAGGTCCCATGTTGTTTTCTTAAATCTCTATCGATCTAAGATTCAGATCTAAGTGTGCAAGGAAATGTTTTTTAATTGAGCATCTGGGGAAGTCTTCAGTTGGACCAGCCGACTCTCAATAAACATAAATCTGATAAGCTCTTTATCTGTTAAATTCCAGGTCTATCTTACGATATTTGTGATTTTGCAGGGTTTCAAAGGCTTGTGCCTCTCATTTAAAAATTTTAATTTCTAAACTGTGCTAAAATAGATTCAAATCTGACCATGAGGGTTTTAAATTAGTAAACTAGTTTGTATATTTGTAAATTTTTTTAGGACTGTAAGGGTTTAATCGTTTCTTGGTGTGTATCTCCAGATCAAGCTAGTTTATTGCAGATTCAGGGTTCAAATCGATTTTTTTTTTAAATCTAAGGAAAATATAGCCCCCAAAGGCTAGATCTGGCCTCAAATTACTGTTGTGGACGATTCTGGGCGATATTATTAAAAGAGCATAAAAGCTGGGCGTTATTGATTCAAAGAATCTGAGTTTTGAAAAGAAATTTTAAATTTTGTTGGACGTACTAGGTTTATCCATTGCAAAACGCTATCATTGCTTCTGCATACGAGACATCCCTTCCCCTGGCCATCGATTCCTCACGTATTCCTCTGCTCCTTAGCAATCGACCTCCCTTCTGCCCTTATCTTTCTCTCCTCTACAAATCCATCAACCTGCATTATTCTTCCGCGATCTATCATTCCACGCTGCTAATCTTCATTAGCTGACCGACCATCCCGCTGCACCAGCGTCCTCCATTCCGTCTTCTGCCATTGATTTTCCTTCGCAAACTACCACGGCACCCTTCCTTCATTCCTGCCGTCGATTCTCTCCTACTCCGTCCAACTTATTCCCTTTCCGCAAGCCGCAGCCTCCTCACGCCGTCCCACCTGCAGCTGTAAACAAAACAAAAAAAAAAGCACACGCACATATCAAAAATCCGATTCACATAATGCGTTAGGTTTTTTGAGTCGGATTGTGTATTTTTTTAACACGCACATCATGAAAAATATATCGATCACATGCGTTTTATTTTTTTCATTTTTGTATAGTTTTAACACTTTTAGATTTTAGATTTTAAATGATTCGTTTTTCTTTTTTTTAACAGATTTCATTTTATTTCAGTTTTATATTTATTTTTATCGATTAGATTTAATTTAGTTTAGTCTAATTTTAACTTTAGTTTTAGATTTTAAATTTTAATTTATTCTTAGTTTAGTTTTAACTTAGTTTTACTTTAGTTCAATTTTAATTTTAGTTTTGTTTAGATTTAACTTTTCGTAAGATTAAAAATTTTGTTTAGACTCTAATTTTGTATTTAGTTTTAACTTAGATTTAGATTTTTTAATTTTAAAAATAATAAAAAAATATAAAAATATAAAAATTCTAAAAAAATCTAGAAAATACAAAAAAAAATTGAATTTTCTATAGTCAAATGTGTTGAAATTTTTCTATCTAAAGTTTTGACTATAGAAACATTTTTCTGGATTGAAATTAATTGAAGCATCATAAATTTGGAAATATTGCAAATATCTGGCATTTTCATCTTGTGCCAATATTGCTGTGGGTTTAAGATATTTTAATGCATGGTTGTGGTGTTTTTCAATTAAATATCATTGTGATCAATCGTGTTTTAATAAGCAGCAGTTAATCGTCACTTACTTGTTTATAATTGCATAGCGGGATTTTGTTTGACTCCATAAGGCACTGGTCTTAAGCGTGAAATCTAATTTAGATCTGTGGAATCTCGTTCATTTTATCAAGTATTTGATGCCTTAGCTGTGTCTCCTGGATTCTTCATCCTCATTTCTAATAGGGTTCACCTCCCTTAGCTTGCAAGGAGAAAGCTTAAATAGAGGGATTGGGGATAAAGGTGACAGCCCCCAATCTGAGCCGTTGTCGCGGTGCCTTGACAATTTGTGCGACAACACGGTGAAATATGGAAGTAATTACTAAAATGGTCTGCACACAAATAATAATGTGGAATAAATCTGAGGTCTTTGAAACAAAGTGAACAAAAATACCTTGAAAAAGCATAACATTCGGCACGGTTATTTTTCAATGGAAGTCTGACCCAGCTCGGGCTTCGATTGTAGCGGATCTAAGGAGTTTATTATATTATTAAGCAACATAATCTTGTACAACTAGGGTGCTAATATCCAGCTCACCCTTCAGAGAAATCTAGACATCATGTTATCACTCCTCAAATTTTCAAAATCTCATGCTTGAAAATCAGTCATAATACTTCTTCAAATTTGCTTAGGTTGCAAGATATCATAAAATGATATATTTTATGGTGTATTTAAGTTTAGAAAACTTTGGATAAGGTCTTAGAAAAGATTCCAAGTCACATCGGAGGAGTGTGTTTTGAGTAGACACTTTGAAATGATCATAAGTCCGAAATTTTTCCATTTGTCACCAAACTGTCTGAATCTGCAGCAAATATAGCACGAAATTAACAAAATTTGCTACGGAAACACCTAGTAGTTCCGTAGAAAAACTGACACTTGTCAAAAAAAAAAGTGCTATGAAATATCTGTCAATATTTAACTGTTTAAAGAGTAATGATGAATGGATAAGTGTTTGAGAATTTCAAGGACCTGCTGCCAGACTTAAGCCATCATTTAAAAGTCATACACTTTCTCATATCACTCATCTTTTGTCTTACGCTCTCTCATTCCACTTTCGAATTTATCTCTTATCTTTTTTTCTTTTTTTTGCGCACTCATCATTTTCCACCAAAGCAGCTCTCTGTCAAGAAAATCCCTAGTAGAAACCCTTGTTGTATACCAATTTATCTCCATTTAGCTACTCTTTGTCATCAAGTATTTTCTCCCGAACAGGTGTAAAGTCATAAGGAAGGCTACCACTGAACCATACAGGAAATGGCTACAACTACTCCCTAGAAGGTTTACAAAGGAGGTTTGCCATTCCGCTATGAACCTACAATGCCAAACTTGTTTTTAGGAGATGAGCATCTCACCGAGTTATTCACAAAGGCAGGTTGTATTGAATTCTTACAGAAACTACAAGGGCATCATCAACAGGTATCATGAGACTTTGTGGAAAATTTTAGAGGCACATTTATGAAGGTAGGCTGTCTTCATATCCCAATTTCACCTGATAGCATCTCTAAAGCAACAAGCATCCCTAGAAATGGAGAGGAATGGTTTAAAGCCATCAAATTTGACTTGAAAATCTGTGATGATTATTTAAAGCCAGAGCATGTTGGGATTAAAATGACTGAAGGAATTCCTAGAAGCTATCTTAAATATGAATTTTCCAAGCTGCTAGCAGTCATAAAAAAATATTTTACATGTGAAGGTCATTTTCAGACAATTTACATGTATCATTTCAAATTATTTATTCATTTCACAGGGAGGAAACTGATAGATATTCCATTCTATCTCTTTAGAAGTCTCTGGAAAATGGAATACAAGGTACAAGGAAAGCCTGAAAGGTATGAAACTTCCATTTTCCACCATGGTTTGATGAAGTTGCTAGTTTTGGAGGAATTAAACAAACTAAACAGAGACTGGGCATCATTGCTGTTCATGAATGGATACGAGCTAGATGTCCTATCCCCAAGAAAATCTTCCAAACTTAAAACTTCTCCTTCCAAGCAAGAAATGGGTGGTAATGCTACTGCAGAATTAGAAGGAAATCAACATGAAGGTTTAAAGGTTTCAGATAAAGACTTGGTGGAACAAAATGAGTCAGTCCAAGACATATCACTACCTCCAACAACTAGAACTAGAAAGAGGACTATCAAGCATGTTACAGATAGCAAAACTAAATCTAAAGCCAAGAAAGTTAAATGAAATGTTGAAGGAGATGTAAAAGATAAGGGCAGACTTGAAGACCTTCTACAGGCTATAGACATTGCAGAAACTCCTGTGGTGAGAGCAGCTAAAGTTAAAACTTCTAAAACCAAAGGTAAGGGACTCATAGTCAAGAAATTAGATTTTTCTTCTGAGGATTCAACTTTTCTTTTTAAACCTCGAAAACCTCTCACTAGGTCACAAATATCAGAAACTATTATTATTGGTGATAGTAAATAGAAAGAAGATAAAGATAAAGGAAAAATGGCAAAGGAAGTTATTGATATATCACCTAGTGAGACAGAGGTTATCAAGTATAAGAAGACAGACAAATCTAAAGGTAAGTTTCAAAAGAAACTTGAGACAAATTTTTCTAAAAGACAGAGTAAGAATAAAGAAGAAACAATCAAACAAAGAAAAGGAAAAGACAAGGCCATAGAGAAGACTGAAAAGAGATTCTGGAAGAACAATTGAAAGTTGTCAAAGATGAATTGGCTGAGACAAAGAAAAAGCTGGAAGGATATAAGAAAGATAGAGAGATGATAGATGAGGTAGAGAAGAAAGTAACTGAACAGGTTATTCATTTTGAGACTTCCATTGCAAAAGCCAAGAATCTATTGAAAAGGACATAGCCTTTACGCATCATAGTGTCACACACAAGGAAGAGGAATTTATGTTTACAAGCAGAGAAGAGAAACCTACAGAGAAAAGTGAAAGAATTAAAAGAATAAATGGAATTGATGAAAGAAGAATCAAAGAAAGGAGACTTGGAAAGAGGAATCATGAACAAAACTGTTTGAAACCACTGATAGATAAGAAGGAAACAATTAGATCATCATATTTTTGCCTTATATTATCAATGAATACATGCAGCCATGTTTATATACTTTTTGAAGCTCAGACACAAGTTTTGTCAAATTTCCAAAGTGTTAGGCAATTCTGCAGCAAGTGTCAGGCTTGAAGCCCAGTTTTTGCTGCAGAATTTCTGAAGGTTTCATTCTTCTTTTGAAAGATATAAACTGATGGGAGTGAGTAGTTTTGAAGGTCATGATTAATTTTTTTTGATAATTAAACATCTTCTAATGGTTAAAAACAATAAAAGAATTTCACATATCAATTTTTGGTGTGCACTACGAAAACAAGCTGTTTTCGTAGCTCAAAACATAGTTTGACAAGAAGAACAGTTTTCATGATAAATAGGGGAAGAAGGGTTAAGATTGTTTAAATATGTTCATCATCAGGGCGTTAAAGAGTATCAAGGTGACAAAGAGTATCATTTTTACCAAATGGAGATTTTCAGTTTGAAGAGTTTGAAAGATACTAACCAACATGTGCCATGTCATCAAACTAACTTCTTTTAAATGAAGAGCAGAGTTACCTCATGTAAACAATCATGATATGAATGTATTGTTAATGGATAGCATGATAAAGAGATTAGATTCCTTTCGAGGAAGACTTGGATTAGTTGAGTTTAAATGTAATAAATAATTGTTTAAGTCCTAGTAGGACTCTTAGTCTTATTTCGAATAGGTGTCAGTCCTAGTTTCTAGAATCCAATTTATGGTTAGATTTAAGTGTCAGTTTAAAGTTAAAAGGTCTAGCCACTTGGCAGACTTGTTGTAAAGGCCAAGTGCCTACAAATAATGTAAACTTCGATGTATCTAGGGTTGGAATTTTCATTGAACAAGCATACTTTTTGTGATATCAGAGAACTATGTTTTATCTTAATATAGAGAGTTTTGTTTCATCACTCAGGATTCAGAAAGGGTTATGGATGTTTGATTGTCTCATGATGTTTCTCTTTAGATTATTTGCAGTGGCATGAATGTATGTTACTTATAATTCACTGAAGGTGCTCTAACTTCCTTCATATGTTCATGAACTGTGTTTATTCTATGTCCTACTGTTCTATTGATGCATCTAAAACCTGAAATGCCCTGAGTTCCATATGAAACTGATATTTATGTTTTGTGAAAGCACATTTGACTCCATTTACCCAACAGATGTTTGTTGATTAGTAGTACAACCAATTGTTCAATTTATTCAGTTTATTCATAGAGTTAGCCATCTGATATTTATTTGCAAATCATTAACCTATTGAGATAGCCCTCTTAGGTTGAGGAGGCTAAGCCTCAACTAAAAGTTTGTTTTGAAATTGTTACTCAGGGTCTCCTTGACTAGCAGCCTATCATGGTCTGATTTTGAGATAACATTTTGATGTGTCTGACGGGAGTTTGAAGATATACATCTCCTGAAAAATCATAAAGTTGAACTCTTGAAGGTAGCAGGAGCTCAGAATATATTAGAGGCTACAAAACTACCTTGGCGACTCCACACATCAAATAACAAATTGGAAGGTGACTCCACTGCTAAAAGATCAGTAGCTTGATGAAGTTTCAAGATGAGTTCCATTGCAAGAAAAAATTCCAGGTATGCTCCTATGAGTTGGTCTCATATCCTTGGTTTTCCAAATCCTATGCCAAAGGTTGATTGGTTAGATGATCTTCCAATATTCAAAGATGAAAAGAAAGACAATGCTGCTCTTCATTTGGTTAGGTTTCATATGCATGTACATAGTCTTAAGGTTCAGATCCCTGAAGAATGTCTTATGAAGATGTTTATGACCACTCTTGAAGGAAAATCATGGTCTTGGTATAAACGTTTAGCAAATGGTTTATTATATTCTCTTGCTAATTTTCATGATGAATTCTATGAGATGTATAACGAATGTCATCCCTCCTTATTACTGGTTAAATATTGTTGTAAAAATTCTGTGGATTTTATTCAGTATTTGGAGGATTGTTATGATGATGATGAATTTATGGATAAAGAAATTTTAGAAGCTCTTCATAACAATACACAAAGAATAACATCCCATAAGATCCATCATGGAAATCAGCAAGAGTATACTTTTGAAAATCATATTACCTCCTCCAAGATTGATATAAGCAGGTAGCAGACTTGTCAGTGTCTAGATTATAATAAAGATGAAAATCATTGCAAACAACAAGGAGAAATACTGGAAGACAGTTTAAATAACCCTCAGGTAGAGGAAAAGATTGATTATTTTTGTAATTCCTTGCAGCAGATTAATTCAAATAATGATCATAATAGTGAGGAAAATTACATTGTCTATGGGAATCATTCAGAAAGGAAGTTGGATAACTTATCAAATAAATATTGTGTGGCTAAAGATTAGTTTTTAGAAACCACTGGAGGTTATGAGGATCATCAAGCTACTTATGTATTCTGGGACCCTATAGCTAGATACATGAAAGAGTTTTACTCTCCAGAGTTTTTCTCTCCACTGTGTCAGTTTTATTTTTACCATAAAGATCAGTTACAATCTCAGTGACAGTGGTCATCACAATTTCCTGGTTTCTTTGAAGTCCGATGCAGTAAAAAAACTCAAATGATAGACAGAACATATGATTGGCTAGTTTGGAAATTTCACGTTGATTGAGCTGAAAGAAAGTTTCAGTTGATAGGGTAGGTAGGTAGGAATATGAATTAAGCTCAAGGTTCATTTAGTGTTTTTAGCCAGAACAGTTTGAAGCAGATTGGGCAGAATTTCAGAGTTTTTGTTTTTAAGGAATGGATTACAGTAGTGGAGCTACTAGTTCTTAGCACACCACAGGGGGCATACTATCCCTAGTGGAGCCACTGTTATCACTCCTCAAATTTTCAAAATCTCATGCTTGAAAATCAGTCATAGTACTTCTTCAAATTTTATTAGGTTGCAAGATATCATAAAATGATATATTTTATGGTGTATTTAAGTTTAGAAAACTTTGGATAAGGTCTTAGAAAAGATTCCAAGTCACATCGGAGGAGTGTGTTTTGAGTAGACACTTCGAAATGATCATAAGTCCAAAATTTTGCCATTTGTCACCAAATTGTTTGAATCCGCAAAAAATATAGCACGAAATTAACAGAATTTGATACGAAAACACCTAGTAGTTCCGTAGCAAAACTCACACTTGTCAAAAAAAAAGTGCTATGAAATATCTATCAATCTTTAATTGTTTAAAGAGTAATGATGAATGGATAAGTGTTTGAGAATTTCAAGGACCTGCTGCCAGACTTAAGCCATCATTTAAAATTCATACACTTTCTCATATCATTCATCTTTTGTCTTACACTCTCTCATTCCACTTTCGAATTTATCTCTCATACCTTTTGTTTTGTTTTTCTGCACTCATCATTTGCTACCAAAGTAGCTCTCTGTCAAGAAAATCCCAAGTAGAAACCCTTATTGTATACCAATTTATCTCCATTTAGCTGCTCTCTGTCATCAAGTATTTTCTCCCGAACGGGTGTAAAGTCATAAGGAAGGCTACCACTGAACCATACGGGAAATGGATACATCTACTCCCTGGAAGGTTTAGAAAGGAGGTTTGCCATTCTTCTATGAACCTACAACGCCAGACTTTTTTCTAGGAGATGAGCATCTCACCAAGTTATTCACAAAGGCAGGTTGTATTGAATTCTTTCAGAAACTGCAAGGGAATCATCAACAAGTATCACAAGACTTTGTGGCAAATTTTAGAGGCACATTTACGAAGGTAGGTTGTCTTCATATCCCAATTTCACCTGATAGCATCTCTAAAGCAACAG
This sequence comes from Pinus albicaulis, assembly GCA_034641835.2. NCBI lineage: Eukaryota > Viridiplantae > Streptophyta > Pinopsida > Pinales > Pinaceae > Pinus > Pinus albicaulis. The sequence goes on along the minus strand of CM076575.1, from coordinate 1,638,820,664 downwards.
GCATCCCTAGAAATGGAGAGGAATGGTTTAAAGCCATCAAATTTGACTTGAAAAATTGTGATGATTATTTAAAGCCAGAGCATGCTGGGATTAAAATGACTGAAGGAATTCCTAGAAGCTATCTTAAAGATGAATTTTCCAAGCTGCTAACAGTCATACAAAAATATTTTACATGTGAAGGTTGTTTTCAGACAATTTACATGTGTCATTTCAAATTATTGATTCATTTCACAAGGAGGAAAATGATAGATATTCCATTCTATCTCTTTAGAAGTCTCAGGAAAATGGCATACAAGGTACAAGGAAAGCCTGAAAGGTATGAAACTTCCATCTTCCACCATGGTTTGATGAAGTTGCTAGTTTTGGAGGAATTAAACAAACTAAAAAGAGACTGGGCATCATTCCTGTTCATGAATGGATATGAGCTAGATGTCTTATCCCCAAGAAAAGCTTCCAAACTTAAAACTTATCCTTCCAAGCAAGAAATGGGTGGTAATGTTACTGCAAAATTAGAAGCAAATCAACACGAAGGTTTAAAGGTTTCAGATAAAGACTTGGTGGAAAAAATTGAGTTAGTCCATGACATATCACTACCTCTAGCAACTAGAACTAGAAAGAGGACTATCAAGCATGTTACAGGCAGCAAGACTAAATCTAAAGCCAAGAAATTTAAAGGAAATGCTGAAGGAGATGTTAAAGATAAGGGCATACTTGAAGACCTTCTACATGCTATAGACATTGCAGAAACTCCTATGGTGAGAGAAGCTAAAGTTAAAACTTCTAAAACCAGAGGTAAGGGACTCATAGTCAAGAAATTAGATTTTTCTTCTGAGGATTCAACTTTTCTTTTTAAACCTCAAAAACCTCTCACTAGGGCACAAATATCAGAAACTATTATTATTGGTGATAGTAAACAAAAAGAAGATAAAGATAAAGGATAAATGGAAAATGAAGTTATTTTTATATCACCTAGTGAGACAGAGGCTATCAAGGATAAGAAGACAAACAAATATAAAGGTAATTTTCAAAAGAAACTTGAGACATATTTTTCTAAAAGACAGAGTAAGAATAAAGAAGAAACAATCAAACAGAGAAAGGGAAAAGACAAGGCCATAGAGAAGACTGAAAAAAGATTTTGGAAGAACAATTGAAAGCTGTCAAAGATGAATTGGTTGAGACAAAGAAAAATCTGGACGGATATAAGAAAGATAAAGAGATGATAGATGAGGTAGAGAAGAAAGTAATTGAACAGGTTATTCATTTTGAGACTTCCATTGCAAAAGCCAAGAATCTGTTGAAAAGGACATAGCCTTTACACAACATAGTGTTACACACAAGGAAGAGGAATTTATGTTTACAAGCAGAGAAGAGAAACCTACAGAGACAAGTGAAAGAATTAAAAGAAGAAATGGAATTGATGAAAGCATAATCAAAGAAAGGAGACTTGGAAAGAGGAATCATGAAAAAAATTGTTTGAAACCACTGATAGATAAGAAGGTAATAATTAGATCATCATATTTTTGCCTTATATTATCAATGAACTACATGCAGCCATGTTTATATACTTTTTGAAGCTCAGATACAAGTTTTGTCAAATTTCCAAAGTGTTAGGCAATTCCACAGCAAGTGTCAGGCTTGAAGCCCAATTTTTGCTGCAGAATTTCTGAAGGTTTCATTCTGCTTTTGAAAGATATAAAATTATGGGAGTGAGTAGTTTTGAAGGTCATGATTAATTTTTTTTGATAATTAAACATCTTCTAATGGTTAAAAACAACAGAATAATTTCACATATGAATTTTTGGTGTGCGCTACAAAAATAAGTTGTTTTCGTAGCTCAAAACAGAGTTTGACAAGAAGAACAATTTTCATGATAAATAGGGCAAGAAGGGTAAAGATTGTCTAAAGTTGTTCATCATCAGGGTGTTAAAGAGTATCAGGGTGACAAAGAGTATCAGTTTTACCAAATGGATATTTTCAGTTTGAAAGATACTAACCAATATGTGCCATGTCATCAAACTAACTTCTTTTAAATGAAGAGCAGAGTTACCTCACGAAAACAATCATGATATGAATGTTTTGTTAATGGCTAGCATGATAAAGAGATTAGATTCCTTTTGAGGAAGACTTGTATTAGTTGAGTTTAAATGTAATAAATAAGTGTTTAAGTCCTAGTAGGACTCTTAGTCTTATTTCAAATAGGTGTCAGTCCTAGTTTCTAGAATCCAATTTATGGTTAGATTTAAGTGTCAGTTTAAAGTTAAAAGGTCTAGCCACTTGGAAAACTTGTTGTAAAGGATAAGTGCGTATAAATAATGTAAACTTTGATGTATCTAGGGTTGAAATTTTCATTGAACAAGCATACTTTTTGTGATATCAGAGAATTGTGTTTTTATCTTAATATAGAGAGTTTTGTTTCATCACTCTGGATTCAGAAAGGGTTATGGATGTTTGATTGTCTCATGATGTTTCTCTTTAAATTACTTGCAGTGGCATGAATGTATGTTACTTATAATTCACTAAAGGTGCACTAACTTCCTTCATATGTTCATGAACTGTGTTTATTCTCTGTCCTACTGTTCTATTGATGCATCTAAACCCTGAAATGCCCTGACTTCCATATGAAACTGATCTTTATGTTTTGTGAAAGCACATTTGACTCCATTTACCCAATAGATGTTTGTTGATTAGTAGTACAACCAATTATTCACTTTATTCAGTTTATTCACAGAGTTAGCCATCTGATATTTATTTGCAAATCATTAACCTATTGAGAGAGCCCTCTCACGTTGAGGAGGCTAAGCCTCAACTAAAATTTTGGTTTGAAATAGTTACTTAGGGTCTCCTTGAATGGCAGCCTATCAGGGTCTGATTTTGAGATAACACAACATATGAAATTGTGAGATAGACCTCACTCTGCAAGTCCCCGATTGATCTTAACAATACTAGTGAAGCCCCTCTCTGCCTCTGTGTGATTTCGTATGTTGGAACTGCGTAAGCCTGTGTGGGCAAGTTGAGGAACTGTGTCACCTCTTGTCTTCAACTGATCAAGATGATATGAGACTGAGTTTTGGCCCTCTTGGATTAGAAACCCCAGCCTCTAGCTATCTCTATACTGACTCTGGAAGGCATTGTGTCACTTCTGTGTGATTCCCTTTAGGGGCTGCATCACCCCTTTAGAAAATTGCATTGCCTCTCTCTGCGTCACTACTGCCTCTTTCTGAAATGTACTCCTGGTCCTCCTAACCAGTTTTTGCACCTGCCCCTCTCTGGAAGTGAACACTGAGTCAAATCACTTAGCAAACCCAACCCTAGTGATTTGATATTGATCAAAAAGTTGTCTCTCTCACAAGCTCAAAAATGCCAAATGCTCGATGTGCTTAATGTGATTTCCATAGGCCCCTCACCCTCCTTCTTATATTCTTATGTTGACCCTTCAATGGCCAATAGTAAAACATAATCAAGGGCTAAGATTAACTTGCAGGTGATCCATGACTTTATCTAGAAGATTCGCACTTAGTTTAATTAATACCCTTTAATTAATCAGTTTCCCTAAGTTTAGACTTAGGAAAACATTAAAAAATGATAAATTAATTTAATTAAACCATCTCTAAGTGGAATTTTCTAAAACCATTTCTGGGTATTATGGAATACATTTGTCTTAGCCTATAAACAAAGTTACAAGGCTAGATCACATCCGATGCTACCATAAATCAACAATCTATTTATAATTTGCCTAGCGCACAGATACTATGGTCTCAAATCATGGTTTGAGACCCATAGTTTACGTTATATCCCAAAATTGGGGCAAAAAGCCCTTTCACTACCACTGCACAACGCGCACATACAAATATACAAAAAATAGCATTGAAGCTTGTGCCTCAGGGGACCCCACTCCAACAATGGGTCGAAGCATATTGATATCCGGCATCATCATCTTAGAGATTGTGTTTAGAGGCAGATTATGTCATTAACATACATTCCCACAGAGGAGAAGGATGCAACCATCTTGACGAAGGGACTGGCAAGAAGCGAATTTGAATTCCACAGAGGCAGGATTGGGGCAACAAATAATCGCTTTATTGTTGAGAGGGAGTGTTGAAATGGCACAAAGAAATGGCACCCATTGGGGGCTTCTGATTTAATTTTCCCTTAATAAAATTCGAAGAGAAATTGTATTTTCATCTCATGACAATTTGTATTAGTTAACTATGCTAGAATGACTGAGTTAGCTTAGGAAATTAGAGTTGAGGGCTAGAGAGGAGGCATATAGAGTTATCCCCATGATTTAAGGGGGTCCAATTACAATTATGTATGAGTTTTAATTAGTTAACTAAATTAATTGAGTTAAAATAAATTTAACTATTTCTAATTGAGAGATGAGCTAGTGATAGGTCCAGTGAATTAAATATTATTTAATTCACAAGTAGTGATCAATCAGTTAACTGATAATTCACTATAAATAGTTGTTGCATGTCATTTCTAAGGAAGGCCTAGTTGAGATTGAGGTTAAAGGGATGATAACTATCAGTTGTATAATTAGAAATTTGTATAGGTCAGTTATAGATTCATGTCGAGGCCAAGGATGTATTGCACAATTAATTAGAAGGATTTTCCTATTTAATAGGGGCTTAATTCCTCCAATAATGCATGAGCAAGGTGGGCTAAATAGAGGCTGAGAATTGGCTAAGTAATTGGATTATTTTTCTTAGTGTAGGAATTTCTATGAGAGAGAAAGCGTTGTATTGTTACATGGTATTGAATTTATAATATATACAAATAGCGGGTTTTTAGGAAACGTGTTTTCCACAGATATATCTTGTGTTGTGCTATTTATTTTCTCTTTCTCTTACTTATATGATTGTGCGATCGTATTTTGTTTCTGCAAATTGTAGAATTATTCAATATCTTGTTTTAGTACATTATAAGATCAAATTGAATCTCGTTATTAGATTTTCTACAACTCCCAATTACAATTTACCTCTTCCTTAAAGAATATAATAAGAGTACATTTGAAAAAGTTAGTATGATTATACTTATTTAGAATTTTTATTTTTTAACCAAAAAATATAATTCTATAATACAATAATTGATTAAATTTTTCTTTTAATAAAATTTATGTAGTTTTGTTAAATATGTATTAATTTGTTACAATCTTGGTATTATTGTGCAAATGGAGTTAATAGTTTCAAAAACTACAAGTACACTTATAATTTAACCACTTCTCTAAGAGCATCTAAGCACACAATTAAAAAAATTAAAATAAAAAATTATATTTTAATATTTTTAGTTGAAATCAAAATATACATTGAATAGCCTAAAATGGGTAAAACAAATTATCCAAATTTTTAGACTTGTGAATATCTCTTTACTCATCCAACTAGTACTTCACTATCATCTATATATTAAGATAAATGGTCCCCATAGAATCATACCTTCTTCATAAGCTCAAAATATATTTTTTATCAACATTCTTTACTTATGTGTCTTCATTTAAGTCTTTCTCTTCCCCATGAGTGGAAATATTTCCATAACCCTCCTGATCTTCATCTTCATTAGGTTTTGGCTTATGTGGTTGCTATATTTTAGTCATGAAAGCTTGACCCTTTTTCTTCTTTGGGTGAATTTTTTCTTAAGGACATGTTTCTTGCATATGCCTTATTTGATGAAAATCCTATCACTTGAATGTTGTAATTTTATAATCCAAGAATTGTATCCATTTAAAATTATTAATTTTTTAATTCATTCTTTCAAGAAGTGATTTGTCGATATCAATCTTTATGTAGATTTGTGCATAGGTGAACACAAATTGTTTTGTCTATTCAAGATTTTCTTTCAAAAATTTTCCTAATTTGTTTGCAATATATTTTAAATTTAAAGGATGCTAAAAGGAAAAAAGACACATCCAATATTCAAACCCAAACAAGCATTATGAAAACTACAATAATTGATGGAAAGAAAACTCAAAATCTAGGAACTAAGGACTAAGGAATAGACTAGCTAAAATAATCACAACTATAGAAATAAACTAGGAGAAACCCTTGAAACATAGAATTTTATAATGCTTTGACCAATGTGTATGAATCCATTTATGCAAATCATTTGAGCATGGCCAAACCCAATCAAAATGAAAAATTACTACAAATTCTTTAAGGGTTTCAAATACTTCATTTACCTCTAGATTACAAAGCTCTAGGGTTGGATCCTCATCTAATTTCTCTACCACAAGTGGACTTGGGATGGTTGAATTGGGAAATTTTTTATGGAGCCTTTGATTTTTTTATATCTTTGTAGGAATTCAAATTGAAGGAAAAAAATCCCACAACTCTAACAAATACTCCTCTTAATAACATATATAATATAATGCAAGAATTCTTACCAATGTTTTATTCCCATACTTATTAAGATAAATGGTCCCCATAGAATCATACCTTTTTCATAACCTCCAAATATAATTTTTATCAACATTATTTAATTATGTGTCTTCATTTAAGTCTTTCTCTTCCCCATGTCTTCATATTCATATTCATTAGGTTTGGGCTCATGTGGTTTCTAGATTTTAGTCATGAAGGCTTGACCTTTTCTCTTCTTTGGGTGAATTCTTTCTTAAGGACATGTTTCTTGCATATTACTTATTTGATGAAAATACCAACACCTGAATGTTGTAATTTTATAATCCAACAATTGTACCAATTTAATTTTTTTTTTTTTTTAATTCATTATGTCAAGAAGTGATTTGTCGATATCAATCTCTATGTAGATTCATGCATAAGTGAACAAAAATTGTTTTGTATATTCAAGGATTTCTTTCTAACATTTTCCCAATTTTTTTGAAATATATTTTAAAGTTAAAGGATTCTAAAAGGAACAAAACACATCCATTTTTTCAAACCCAAACAAGCATTGTGGAAACTACCATAATTGATGGAAACAAAACTCAAAATCGAGGAACTAAAGACTAAGGAATAGACTAGCTAAAATATTCACAATTATAGAAATAAACTAGGAAAAACCCTTGAAACACAGAATTTCATAATGTTTTGACCAATGCGTATGAATCCATTTATGAAAATCAGTTGAGCGTGCCCAAAATCAATTAAAATTACAAATTACTACAAATGCTTTAAGGGTTTCAAATACTTCATATACCTCTAAATTACTAACCTGTAGAGTTGGATTATAATATAATTTCTCTACCACAAGTGGACTTGGGATGGTTTAATTGGGAAATTTTTTGTGATTGTATCTTTGTAGGAAACCAAATTGAAGGAAAAAAATCCCACAACTCTAACAAATCCTCCTCATAACCACATATATAATATAATGCAAGAAATCTTACCAATGTTTTATCCCAAACTTATGAAGAATATAGAATATATTTACCATCATTTATAATAAGTTTTTAATCACACAAAAGCCCTTGAAATTTATTCAAGAAAAACTTGATGTCAACCACTTATTCAGTTTGATTTACACATAATTTTCGACTTCCCATTGAGTAGCTTTATAAAAATATGGAATTGTGTAGTAGGGTTATGGTTGTTTTCACCTTGCTACTCCCTTGTGATGGAGTTTATATCACGCTTCACCCATTTAGTGAGATAAATATTCTTACTAAAAGCTCAATACTTCTCCCCTTACATTTTATTCATTCATATAGGATTCTATGATCACAATGGCATTTGTAATTGCTTCCATGTTACACAATTAAACATTTTGCAACTTTTATCAAAAATAGAGCATTCAAATACCAAGAAAATCCCAACCCAAAATGAGTAGGGATAGTATTACAATAATAATTTGATCCTTTAATAGGTCCCCTACCTCCACACCATGTATGTCTACTTAGAAACACTGCCAACTTGAAATTCAAATGTTTGAAAAATATGCTAAAAGAAAACTAGGGAAGATTCAATGGTTGGATGCAACTCATCCTTGACCTCCCTTATAACTAATATGAACCATACTTATCCATACTAGAGACACTTAACATCCCAAATATTTCCATAAATAATCATCTCTTGTATTGATCTAATACTAGAAGACTACATATATAAGACTAAATCTATAGAAAACCTAAACACCTTTAAAAATGTAAAGTCAAGTATCTTCCACCGGAAGGTATATATATTAAATATTACAAAACTTGTTTTCCATTTTTTCACTTGTATATAATATATTTAAATATAAAATAGTATAGTTTATATGTTTTATTATTATATATAAATATTAAATGTTACTATATATTTTTAATATTTTAATTGTTATACCTGCCAATAGGCATGGTCTATCGTATTGAGATTAACACTGATGGGCTATTAATTATCATTGACCCACTTAAACATTTGCAATTTAACCAAAGTTTCAACAAAACCATATAGTGATGGGTACGCCAACCCACACCCAAGTCAATGCTACAATAAACAATAGTTCAAATGCGCAATGTCGATTTTTTTGTATTTATGTGGCTTGTTAATGAAACTCGGAATGTATACACGTTGGACTGTAATTATTGTTCACAACAATGTATCTCGGGCTTTAAAACCTCTGTAGGATCTGATACAGTGATCTCAGCGATTTGAAATTAATCACAAGGTGATTGTCTTGGTCCAGTCAATCGGTCCTTCTTCCGTCTGTCAGTATCACTAGGTTTTCGCACTTTTGTTCGGTATCGGTTTCACTTTGGCGGTCATTTTCTCTTTGCTCGGTGGTTGTAACGCGAGGGTTTCACTTCAATGACCTTCTTGAGGGTTTTTTTGTGAGTTCACTGTTCCTATGTGTCTGTCTTCACTGTAAAACGGTGTCCGTGGTGATGATGTTAAGCTGCTCGGCTTCCTCGACGGGGTCGGTCTCCTTTCACTGTAATTTGTTTGTCCTTTCTGATATTCAACCACACCTGTAGGTTTTAAAACACTAATTCCACTGTTTTTTTTCCTGTGGGCTTTCTCTGCCACTAATAACTCGTTGTCAGCTATGCACAGGTTGATTTGGCCGAGGTTCCTTCCCGGTTTGCTCAACTCCTGTTCGACATTGGAAACAGTAATCTATCACTCTATGATTTAGCTTCTCGGTTTTCCTTTTCTTACTCTAACTCTTGGGCTCCTCGTGAGCAAGCTTGGTGGGTTCCCTTATCATCTATCTGGCTCAACAAATGTCGGCGTACTCTGTCCTCTTGCCAGGTAACAACTTAAAATTTCTTCCTCATTCGTTAATCACTGTGAATATGTCATATAGGCTTCGGCTGACTTATTATCCTTGTTGTGTAGGTAATTCAGACTTCCCTGGCTTTCCAATCCTCCGTCTCGGTCTATGTCCGGTCTTCAGTTTCCAATGGGTAGGTCATTTTCCCGCTTCGACTCCTCCTTTACGCTAAATCTGTCAAAGGTTTCTTAGGCAAAATCGTTCCAATCTCTTTCAGGTTCTTCTTGTGGCAACACTGGGTTTGTTGCGTGCCGTTCTGCAGTGTCTTTCTTTCATTCCGAAATCTGTCACTCAGAAATGAGTTTGATTGCAAGATCTTCTGGGTTTTGAAACCCTGCCTGTAGCTTCCTTGTTCTTTCAGAATTTGGTTTCTGTAGCCGTAGGGTTTCTGGCTGAAACCCTAACTGTAAATCTTGATTTTGAGAATATTACAAAATGTAACTTAACAGTCTCCGGACTCGGACTTTTATTCGACTGGTAAAATTAATATAGAGAGATTTATTTTTCTATTCCTCAGTTTGCTCATGAAAATAGACACGGTTTTATGGATTGTACCTGTGGATTAACGCTTCACGCGTCCAACTTTCTTTTGATTATCGTTCGCCAGTATGAGGTCTGTCTCGCAATGTTTCTTCAAATTTCCTTCAATTCGCAAATGCTTTTGAGTCAAAACTTCGTGGATGTAATTCTCCTGTACTACGGTAACCGTTATTCTGAGGGAAGGAAAAAAACAAATGTTTGTTACTGAGTATGCATGTTAGTAACTCGATAGTGAAATTATGTTATCTGGAAACAAATTACAGCACTCGTAAGACACAGATGGTTTTTTGTTTTTAACAGGAATCAATACTCTATTTTTATTCCTCTTCCGTTCTCTTCCTTACAGAACCCGTACATAATGCACTTCCTTTCATTTTGTATCTCCGTAGAAGAAAAAAAGTAGTTTCCAGTTGGAAACTGCCTTGCTGTCAGTTACACTTAATCATTGTTTTCCATTTTTTTCTAAATTAACGAAAATAAAATAAAATAGCCAACTTACCCTACAGACTTAAATAAAATAGCCAACTAATACTACTTAGTTTAATGAAATTTCCTATCTGTAAACAGTCTTCTAAAACAAATTAAACATTTACAGGTTCGAAGACCTGTCAAATTGTCACACATCACCAAAAGACAAAACCTGCTGCTGTTTTTCTACCCTGAATCGGATGCTCCTGCATCAGGCTCCTGGGGTAACAAAAATTCGTGGCTCCGTTTCATGAGATCGTCCACCGAATAGCCAGCTTTCTTGATCTGTGCTGCGTCAAGCCAGGAACTGTCCTCAATAGGACGGTTCTTCCACTTGACCAAGTACTGTAAGTATTCTTTCCTGCGCGTTCTCTTGGCTACTTGTGTGTCGAGGATACCCTTGATCTCAAGGGGCTGCGCTGCAGGCATCTGCCTCAACCAAGAATCCTTGCCAACTTGGGTGTCCCATTCTGGCCTTGCTGCCCTATCGTCTTTAGGACTGGTAGTGTAAGGAAATAGATCCGCCACATTAAAAATGGGTGAAATTCCTATTCCTAGTGGAAACTGTATTTCGTAGGAATTGGCAGAAAACTTGCGAAGAATTTTGTAGGGGCCAATCTTTTTAAACTTCAGTTTTTTATATTCCCCTTTTGGGAACCGTTCCTTGTGCAATTGAGAAAGTACTTCGTCCCCAACATTGAATTGAACTTCCCGCCTTTTTAAATCTGCTTGTTGTTTGTATCTTTGACTACTGTCCTACAACTTCGACTTCACCTGCTCGTGTAAATCACTCATCGCTTGAGCGAAATCTTCTCCATCTGCACTTATTTTTTCGAGTTTCCCCAAATCCCGCAGCTCATGCACTCCACGAGGATGCATGCCATATAGAACCTGAAAAGGACTGTAACCCATGCTGCGATTAGGTGAATCGTTGTATGCAAATTCCGCCTGGGCAAGTACGCGATCCCACATTCACAAATTTTTTCCTATCAAACTTCATAGCAGGTTTCCCGAGCTCCTGTTCACCACCTTCGTTTTCCCATCGGTCTGTGGGTGATAAGCGGAGCTAAAGTTTAACTGAGTGTCCAAATTTTTCCATAGGGTACGCCAAAAGTGTCCTGTAAACTGCACATCCCTGTCAGAAATAATGGACCTCGGCAAGCCATGCAGTCTAACAATCTCGGTGAAAAACAAGTGGGCTACGTGGGTAGCATCACTGGTTTTTCGACAGGGTATAAAATGCGCCATCTTCGAAAATCTATCCACCACCACAATTACTGAATCAAACCCCCGCTGTGTATTAGGCAGACCCAAAACAAATTCCAGACTAACTGAGTCCCACGGTCTACTTGGAATGGGCAGTGGCGTATAAAGTCCTGCATTTTGACTGCCACCTTTCGCTAACTGGCACATTTTACACCTGCTTACATACTTCTTCACATCCCGTCGCAACTTTGGCCAGTAATAAAAATGCTCTATTTGGGATAATGTTTTGTCTATGCCAAAATTTCTGGCTAGACCTCCACTGTGCTTTTCCCGAATAATGTTCTCCCGCATTAAACAGTCAGGAATGCACAACTGTCCTCCCCTAAATAACAATCCTTCTTGTAAATTATAGTCCAACCAGGGACTATTGTTCCGTAGCAAAGGGTTTTGACAAGCCTCATGAGCCTCCTTAAAATATGTATTTGTCTGGTATAAATCCTTCAAATGTTCAAAACCCATCACCTGCACCGTGCTCTCCTGTAAGAGCAAAGCTCTTCTGCTTAATGCATCTGCCACCTTGTTGGATTGCTCGCTAATATGTTTCAATACAAATGTAAAGCTCTGCATATATTCCACCCACTCTGCATGCTTATGATTCAAATTATGCTGCTGCATAACATACTGTAAGGCAAAATTATTAGAGAATAAAACGAACACATTACCTAACAAATAATGCCTCCAGTGCTTCAAAGCTTGTACGACCGCATAAAATTCCTTGTCATAAGACGAATACTTTTGCCTACTTTCGTTTAGTTTCTCACTGAAATAAGCAACCGGTCTGTCCTCTTGGCTAAGTACTGCCCCAATGGTTGTACCGCTGGCATCACAACGAACTTGAAAAAGTTTGATGAAATCAGGCAATCGCAAGATCAGTCTCTCCATGATCTTCTTCTTTAGAGTCTGAAAACTATTCTCTGTTGCTTCAGTCCAACAAAAAGGCCGATTTTCCTTCTTAATTGTGTCCAACATGGGTGCGCAGATCCCACTAAAATCCCTGATGAATTTTCTATAGAAGCTTGCTAATCCATGAAATCTTCGAACCTCGAACAAATTCTTTGGGGATGGCCAGTTTACTATAGCTGCAATTTTCTCTAGGTCCATCTTCAACTAATTTTCTACAATCACAAAAACCAGATAAACTAATTCCTGTTGAAAAAAGGTACACTTTTTCAAATTTATTAGCATCTTTTTCTACTGTAATCTTCTCAATACACTTCGAACATGTCGGAAGTGTTCCTCCTTCGTTTTGCTGAAAATCAAAATTTCATCCAAATAAACAATCACAAATTTCCCAATGAACTCTTTCATCACTTCGTTCATTAGGCGCATAAATGTACTAGGGGCGTTACTCAAACCAAATGGCATCACCAGCCATTCGTACAGCCCTTCATTCATCTTGAAGGTTGTCTTCCATTCATCCCCTTCCCAAATTTGGATCTGGTGGTACCCACTCTTCAGATTGATCTTTGAGAAGTATGCTGCCCCACTCAATCATCCATTCGTGGCAGTGGAAACCTGTACCTGATCGCAATATTGTAATAGCCCTTGAGTCTATGCACATTCGCCATTCTCCACCTTTTTTTGGAGCTAAAACTGTCGGAACTGCATAGGGACTCATACTCTCTCTGATCAGCCCTTTATCCAGTAATTCCTGCACCTGCTTCTGAATTTCTTCGTTGTCTTTCGGACTCATCCGGTAGGCTACCTTATTTGGCAGACTAGCTCCTAGCATAAATTCAATGCAATGAATGATGCTTCTCTTAGGAGGTAATTCGTCTGGTAGATCATCCACTATAATATCGCCAAAGTCCTGCAACATATCCTGGATTTCCTCTGGCAGATCTATGATATTTGTGTGCAGTACCACTGTCCTTGGTCTCCTCACAACAGAAAAATTAACATCATTATCTTCAATCTGTTTCAAAAACTCTTTTCCGCCCACAAGTAATGCCTTTACTCCACTAGCTTCTCCTGTATTTTCCTCCTTGATGGGCACAAGCATGTGCTTTACCCCATCCTTAACAAACTTGTAACAGTTTGTCTTTCCATCATGAACTACTTTTCTGTCATACTGCCAAGGTCTCCCTAACAGTATATGATAGACATCCACTGGCATAACGTCGCAGATAATTTTATCCTTGTATCTGCCTATCTAAAATTCTACTTCACACTGTTTGTCCACTAACAGTTGATGCCCCTTTTGCAGCCACGACACTTTGTAAGGAGTGGGATGCTTCAGCCTTTTCAGCCCCAATTTCTCCACCATTTCCGTGGCCACCAAATTATCGGTACTCCCACTGTCAATTATCAGTTTGCAGCACTTACCCTGTGATTTGCAAACTGTCCGGAACAAGGCCTTTCTTTGATCTGGTTCCACAATTTCTTTCGCTGGTTTTATTAGCACCTTGTTTAGCACCAAGGCTTCCCCTGTCTCAGGTGCATTTTCCACTTCTTGAGGTAGTGCTTCTGCTTCCTCAGTTTGGGAAACATAAGCTCCTCTCCCACCTGCTGGTTCTCCTTCAGGACATTCATACGACTTGTGCCCCCACTTGTGGCACCTATAGCACTGGACAGCTCCTCTGCCCCAACCATTACCTCTCCCTCACTGGTATGGTCGTCCCCCTCTAGTGCTATTGTCCTTTTCTGCTGTTCCCGCAGATTTGGAACTACTTCCTTCTTCATTGGAACCTGTACCTCTGCCTCTGCCAAAAGCCTTCCCCTTTCCTTTTCCAGATCCACCTCCTCTTTTGGCATTTTTCCTCCTAGTTATTTTCTCTTCCGCTTTCAAGGCACACTAATATGCCTCATCTAGAGTTCTGGGTGAAAGAATATTTATTTCGTCCAGTATCTCCCCTCTCAATCCATTTACAAACCTTGTTGTTTTTTCTGGGGTGTCCTCTATATATCCTGCCCTCAAATTCAACTTGTATAATTCTTCCGTATACTCTTTGATTGTTAACCCCCTTTGCCTCAAATTCTGTACCTGTTTGTACAGCATAATCTAATAATATTTGGGTAGAAACTTTTCTTTTAGCTTGGCCTCCATCCTGGCCCACTTCTTTATAGGCTGTTTATTTAGCCTTTTCCTTTCTGCCTGCACGCTGTCCCACCACAAGGACGCATGTCCTTTCAACTTGGTGGCAGCAAATTTTACCCTCTTGTCTTCACTGATTTATTCATAATCGAAATACTTATTTAACTCGCTAAGCCAATCCAGCAACACATCTGCTGATAAATTCCCATCATACGTCGAAAGCTCATGCTTTGGCTTACTATTTGATAACAAAACTGACCTCAACAACCTAAGTTCAGGTGCCTCTTCCTCCAAACCATATGTCGGTTCTGCAACCTCCTCATCATTTTCATCCCCTCCTGTGGGGTCTCTTCTCCGTCCAGCCTCTACTGCTGCTAATCGTTCATTCAAGATTCGAATCTCCTCTCTCAGTCCCTCTTCTGCTACTCTACAGATTACTCTTCCTCTTCCCCGTCCTCGTCTACCAACCTCCATGTTCTCCTAACCACAACCTAAAGCTCTGATACCACTTTTTATGGGTACGCCAGCCCACACCCAAGTCAATGCTACGATAAACAATAGTTCAAATGCGCAATGTCAATTTTTTTGTATTTATGTGGCTTGTTAATTAAACTCGGAATGTATACACGTCAGATTGTAATTATTGTTCAAAACAATGTATCTTAGGCTTTACAACCTCCGTAGGGTCTAATACAGTGATCTTAGCGATTCGCAATTAATCACAAGGTGATTTTCTTGGTCCGGTCAATCGGTCCTTCTTCCGTCTGTCAGTATCACTGGGTTTTCACAATTTTGTTCGGTATCGGTTTCACTTTGGCGGTCATTTTCTCTTTGCTCGGTGGTTGTAACGCGAGGGTTTCACTTCAATGACCTTCTTGAGGGTTTTGCTATGAGTTCACTACTCCTATGTGTCTGGCTTCACTGTAAAATGGTGTCCGTGGTGACGATGTTAAGCTTCTTGGCTTCCTCGACGGGGTCGGTCTCCTTTCCTGTAATTTGATATTCAACCACACCTGTAGGTTTTAAAAAACTAATTCCACTGTTTTTTTTCTTGTGGGCTTTCTCTGCCACTAATAAATCGTTTTTAGCTATGCACAGGTTGATTTGGCCGAGGTTCCTTCCCGGTTTTCTCAACTCCTGTTCGACGTTGGAAACGGTAATTCGTCACTCTATGATTCAGCTTCTCAGTTTTTCTTTTCTTACTCTAACTCTTGGGCTCCTTGTGAGCAGGCTTGGTGGGTTCCCTTATCAGCTATTCGGCTCAACAAATGTCGGTGTACTCTGTCCTCTTGCCAGGTAACAACTTAAAATTTCTTCCTCATTCATTAATCACTGTGAATATGTCATATAGGCTTTGGCTGACTTATTGTCTTTGCTGTGCAGGTAATTCAGACTTCCCTGGCTTTCTAGTCCTCCGTCTCGATCTACGTCTGGTCTTCAGTTTCCAATGAGTAGGTTATTTACCCGCTTCGACTCCTCCTTTACGCTGAATCTGTTAAGGGTTTCTTAGGCAAAATCGTTCCAATCTCTTTCAGGTTCTTCTTGTGGCAACACTGAGTTTGTTGCGTGCCTTTCTGCTGTGTCTTTATTTCGTTCCGAAATATGTCACTCGGAAATGAGTTTGATTGCAAGATCTTCCTGGTTTTGAAACCCTGCCTGTAGCTTCCTTGTTCTTTCAGAATTTGGTTTCTGTAGCCGTAGGTTTTCTGGTTGAAACCCTAACTGTAAATCTTGATTTTGAGAATAGTACAAAATGTAACTTAACAGTCTTCGGACTCGGACTTTTATTCGACTGGTAAAATTAATATAGAGAGATTTCTTTTGCTATTCCTCAGTTTGCTCATGAAAATAGACACGGTTTTATGGATTGTACTTGTGGATTAACGCTTCATGCGTCCAACTTTCTTTTGATTATCGTTCGCCAGTATGAGGTCTGTCTCACAATGTTTCTTCAAATTTCCTTCAATTCGCAAATGATTTTGAGTCGAAACTTCATGGATGTAATTCTCCTGTACTACGGTAACCGTTCTTTTGAGGGAAGAAAAAAAAACAAATGTTTGTTACTGAGTATGCATGTTAGTAACTCGACAGTGAAATTATGTTATCTGGAAACAAATTACAGTACTCATAAGACACATATGGTTTTTTGTTTTTTACAGGAATGAATACTCTGTTTTTATTCCTCTTCCATTCTCTTCCTTATAGAACCCCTACAGAATGCACTTCCTTTCTTTTTGTATCTCCGTAGAAGAAAAAAAGTAGTTTCCAGTTGGAAACCGCCTTGCTGTCAGTTACACTTAATCATCGTTTTCCATTTTTTTCTAAATTAATGAAAATAAAATAAAATAGCCAACTAACCCTACAGACTTAAATAAAAAATCCAACTAATACTACTTAGTTTAATGAAATTTTCTAACTGTAAATAGTCTTCTAAAAAAAATTAAACATTTATAGGTTCAAAGACCTGTCAAATTGTCACACATCACCAAAAGACAAAACTTGCTGCTATTTGTCTACCCTGAGTCGGATGCTCCTGCATCATATAATTAAATTTTTTTTCCAAACATTTTATTGGATAGAGGAATTAAGTTTTTATTTTGGGAGTAATGGTGATGGAATTGGTAATACATCTCTTCATGTACTACAATTTAACTCTTTCTAGGTAACGTCAACATTGCATTATTGGTAATATCACTTTACTTTAAAACAATATATATTAAATTTACTCTAGAAATTCCAATTTTTCAAGACTCCTATGAAAGGTGGCACCATAGAGGCACTTACAACACGAAATTACTAAACGAGAAAAAATGGTCTCCATGTCCGTGATTGTTTCTTATGCTTTCCCTTTTAGCCTAAACAATTCTTACTTCCATAGGTCTATGAATAATATTTGTAGTTTCCAAAAATTCATGTTTGAACACCATATGATGGCCTTCAGTTGATTCATCTCACACCCTTATCCTTTGCTTCTTCACCACTAAGAGAAGAGGTAGGGTATGAGTATTCCAACCTTCATGTTATTAGATTATGCACTCTAAATTGTTTCTTGCACAATGATGGAAATGGAGAGGTAGGATTATTTTAAATTTCCTTATAAATCCTCTTTCCTATATTATTCATCTCACTTATAATATCATCTAGAATTATAAGTGGCACTTTTAATTGATAAGACAAAATATTTTGCTAAACCAAGTATAGAGGAGATTAGACATAAAAACTAGCAATTTTCCGTATGTCTGGACATCGTTTAGTTAAAAGTATATCCTTATTATCTAAATTGTATTTATTATGCCTAATAGAGGGGGATATTACACCTCTTGTGTGGGTCTATTTAATGGTAGTCTCAATAGTAATTTTCTTCAAGAGTAATTAGACACATTAAATCTAATATTTTCAAAAAATATGTTTACTAACAAATAACAATCTTAAATTTGTTTAATCATAGTTGATGTACCTCTAGTGGAATATTTCTACCAACCATAATCCTTAATAATTATGAGTGAATTAATCCCTCACAATTATGTTTTAATAAATGTGTGTGTGTGTCATACAATTAAATTTTAATAAATTTATTCAACTATTTCCCCATGCTTTCCTTTCATATAAATGCTCCATCCATTCAATCATCAACAAAATAATTTGGCATCTACAACTAGAATTCTACATATGAGCACACACACACACACACACACACACATATCCCACACAAGTAAGATTTAATAAATTTATTCAACAATTTCCCCATGCTTTCCTCTCATATATATGCTCTAGCCATTGAGTCATCAAGAAAACCATTTGGAATATACAATTGGACTTTCACATTATTTTTTTCTATGTGGTTCATGGTCCCCAAAGATCGGTGATAGTTATGTCGAAAAAATATATGTACCAGGAAAAATATACCCTTAAGGTTCACTTGTTATTGGCTCAACCATAGAGCCTAACCCTAAGAGTGTCAAGAAAATTGAACCTGTGACCTCTCAATACCAGAGGAGATTTAACAATGGGGAATCATCCAATTGAGCTAACCCTTTGGGATAACTAGGATTATACATATGAGGGCCACTATGTGTGTGTGTGTGTGTGGAAAAGACTCAAAATATTTGAAAGAACTTTAGGTAGAAAAGGAGAATTGGTTTTCTTATCGACATGTATATATCCTTTTCTAAAGACAATACCTATTAATCACTTACCATATAAGTTGTATCCTTTCATTCATTATCATCAGGGAGATGTCTAAATTATTCCATATATAATTTATTATCAAGAAAATGAGGTTGATTATCTTTCTGAACCCAATTCAAAGTAAAAAAATTATCATCCTGTGGTAGAAAATCCTAGATTGGAAGTGAAATACCAACCCAAACCTTATTGTTTAGCATGGGTAAGTAAAAATAATGAACTAAGAGTTATTAAGTAGTACAAGTTCAAATTTTCCAATGATGCAAAATATGTGGATGAGGTAGTTGTAGATTCCATACCACTTTATGTATGTAGGGTAATACATGGGAGCCAATACATGTTATATGCAAGATGCTAAGATCACATGAAGGGAAAACCAATAATACTTGGTAAAGGATTGGAAAAATTTCACTGTTAAAGAGGGATGATTAATACAAATAGGAATTTTTAATCATTTTTTTATATATATAGAATCAACATAATGAAGGTAAAATGGAAGTTAGTAAGGCACCACCTTCTACAATGCCTAATTTCCAAAAGTTGCTTGAAATTGAGATTAATGCAAATGGGTATGACATGGATATTATCCTTATGTAGGGAGGAAGTTATAGATAGATTAAACAAAATATATGTATTCATTCCATGTAATAGGACCATCAATGGTCATGAAGAGGTTGAAATGTTCTTTAAAAATGTATAATTACATTTCAAACTACTTGTATCAAATGTATTTTATCAAGATTTTATATTTTTAGTAATTTCAACAACAATATAGGAAATAATAGACATGAAATTGAAAAAATATATATATATATATATATATACCCAACATGTAAAAATAGCTTATAAAATATCTTACAGCATCCCTTGCATCCTAGGTATCTATTGGACCATCTCCACCCTTTGAATTAGATTCCCAATTAACCTTCTTTAGGCTTATCGAATACCTTGGTTATTCATTATGGATTACCTCCTTCCTGTCCCATGTTCTAAGACTTGTGTTTGTCTAATGTGTTTTAGTCCCCTTTCCCAAAATTAAAACTTCATAAGTTAATGCAATTAATTATAAGTGGGATCCTTAAGGAAGGACCGTCATCTTGATTGTTGAGGCCTCATTAATTGGGGTTTGGTCATTGGTTAAGTTTTTGATCCATGAGACCCTAGTTATCATTAAAAGGGATAATGTCTACAAGGATAACTAAGGAGTGTTTTCCATGTTCTTGTGAATGCAACCTCAACATGTACATAAGCGTAACAAAAAAATAGTTATACAAATGCAAAGTGACCATGGAATTATCTATATTATGTACATGCATATACGTGAATATACATTATTTGCATTATGTACAAATGAAAAGTCACCACATGACTGGGGTCATTACATTTCCTATGCAATTTATAGCCACAAAACACACTTTTTAGCTATAGTTTCATACATAATATGAGTAGAAAATGGAGACATCAAGTGTTGAAAAATTATGATGTATGAAGGCCATAAAATTCCCTATATGATACTATAGATCAACCCTAGAGGTAAGATAACATGGATGTAAATTACTATCAAAAGTTTCTACATATATCTCCAAATTGTTTTGTTGTCTAAGAGGCATAAAATTTACAATTTTGATGCAAGAGAATAGGCTCTCAAAATTGTAATTTCTTATGTTTTTATTAATTTGAGAAATATTGTAGAGGATAGGATTAGTTAGGATTGAGATTATAGAAGTACTTAATCTAATTTGAGTTGATCCTAGAGCGATACTAGCAATAAGAGAGTGATCATAGGGTTAGTTAAGGATATGGTGGATCTGTGATATATGGGAGTAATCTCCTAATGCACATTGTAAGCATGTGCACATAAAAAAATATAGCATGAGAGATTGAAGTTGTGTAGTATGTGTGTTTGATAGGAAAAATGGGTCAAGACAAAGAACGCCAATATTGGGGTTGATTTGGCCATTACTTTTATGTAAATGATTATGATTGAATGTCGTTTTTATGTGTGCCTTAATTATGGACATGATTGGGTTTATGGACTAATTTTGAGTGTATGAGTTTGTGTTGGTAATAGGTAGTTGCAGGAATTTCATGTAGATGTAATATCCTCGTCCACCTGTCGGGAAACACTATGTAACCTAAACCAAAATTCACCCATAAATTTTCCAATAAACCACCAATAATTATATCAATAATCCTATGGAGGCTAATAATCCATAATTACCATTATTAAACCCTAGCATCAAATTTATTAATAATAACTAATTATAAAGTAGTAGAGACTTGTAATTTACAATGGAATTAAATGAAGATTGGAAATATTTACGCATAATAACACACAAAAAACCCTGACTAGAACCCATTAAATCATGTATAATTAATGACTAATTTATGCAGTGATTCACTCCTTATTGTAAGAAAAATTAGGGTTAAAATGAAACATATTAAAGCTATGCATACAAAATAATATACACACATAACTATTTATCTTCGAATACAAGTTTATAAAAACTAGCACATAAATTTAGCATGGCACATCAATGCACAATGGGGATACAAATAATTAAACATACGAAGCACATGACCCTAGAACTAGGGATTCAAACATAAAATCAATATTCGACACAAAAAATAAAATGGAACTTTTATCTATACAAAAATAGTGACCAACTATGGGATCTCCACATTCCACCCTGCCATGATCATGTGGTTCATCAATTTCAACCATGGTTCACCCTTGAGCTAGGGTTGCAACTCCACATGCAACACTCTCCAATAATAAAAACATCTTTTAGGGGCTTCATTAGGCTAAATTAGTTGAGTTAAACCTCATATAAATATGGATTAGTCTAATTTCATTTGGATCATCACTTGTGGACCAATTTGACCCTCTTAGAGATTTCAACCTAGCTGAAATTTGTTTTGTATCTTGTGCAGATGTGATATATTGATGATATTTTCTTATGGAGTTATTCATTAGTATTGGATATGTCATTTTGGAGCAATAAAGGATTTATGCATGCATATATCTTGAAAGTTATTTCTGGCATTGGAATTTATTTTATGACTATTCGATGGAATGGTTATTGTCTAAATTTTCTATGTGTTAGTGCTTATTGGACATATTTTTATGGAATCTAAGAAATGGTATTGTATGCATTACTCATCTTAGAATTTGTCTTAAAATTTCATGAGTGAATATTTAGACTAGCTATCCTCATTGACTTTACTCCCCGACAATAATAATAGCCAGGGTTTGATACCTAGGGTTTCATGTTCCATTACTCATTTCTAAGGTTTAATATTTTGTCCTACATAGGTATCCCATAGACTCCATTACTGAAGGTCAAGGAACTGGTGTTGTTTCCATTTTTTATCACACCAAAACTATCTTGAAATTACACTTTTCTTCCCCAAACCTGAATTTTAAGCTCTTAAGGAAAGCTACTAGCTGGAGATGAGGAATTTATTTCAACTAGGGTTAACCATGTTGCCTATTGGATGGATTCAACACTTTCTTTTTAGGTAGTTTCCTTAAAATCAACCTTTTCTCATGGTTAATTTCTCCATCAAGGGTGAAGTACTTTTACCTAGGTGTTGTGCTATACAAATAACCCCCCATTTATTCTTATAAATGGGGACCCTTAAGAAATAAATAGAGAATTATTTTTATAATTCCCAAAAAATAAAAAACTTAGAAAATAAAAAATTTTCTATTTTTTCCTTGTTCTTTTTAAAGCGCATCGCATATCATATATCTTATTTCAAAAAATACCCATAAAATGTGAAATGTGTGAATTTCGATATGCGCTCAAGCTTCTTTGAAGATGTAATTTACAAAACTTAGCAAAAAACCTCAATCATCGTTATATTCACTTTTTTTCGCACCGCACTTCACTTAAACAATAAAAGATTTAAGAAGAAATGATATAAGTTGTGATACTAGCGGACCCGACAAGCAAATAAACCATAAATATAAATCCTTCGGCTCTCACGGTCACTTCAATTTTTTTCGCGAATTCGCATTTCGCGTAACTTATAATATACGCTTGAATGTTATCCCATAAAGTTGCGATCCGCGATTTGCACGTATCTCATTTCGCAACCTTTTAAGGGTAAAGTATCATTAAATATTATAAGGTATAATCTGTGATTTATGTATTGACGTCATTTAATGAATCAAGCATGTAAAATAGCTTGTGTCATATCAAAATGAAATTTAAGATCTTAACGGCTTTAAAGCGATTGATAGATCTTACGTGTGAAGACATGTGAAATATTACATTAGAAATTATGAAGGATGATTGATTTTATATTTTAATAGATTGATATCTTCTCGCGTGAGTTTGAAGTAAATTATTGATTTACTCCTTTGATACTCCATACTTGTAAAAATTCATTTTTCTTTCAGGAAACCAGTTAACGGGTTGAAGAAGAACAAAATGAGAAAAAAGGGTAAATAAATTTCTCAAACGTCATCCGCAGAAGACACAGATATGTCTCAATTATTATCAGATACCGTATGCATAAGGATTGTGGTAGTTCGACATGGGAGGAAATGTATAAACTATTTGAAAATGAAGGACCAAGGGGGATAAACAAATTTTCTTCTACAGGCACTACTTCTACCTCAGACGCAACTCTTTTTGATGTTGCATGCTTATACATGCACAGGATAGCCGCAAGACCAAAGATTCTTCCTTATACAGACATCGGTAAGTGGGAAATTAACCACTTAAACATTGAAGATAGAATATTCAAGAATTCGAGAGGAGAAACTATGGGTTCTTTCATAGAAGAGGATTTAGCAGCAATGTACCATCTACCACCCTTGCAATGGAAATATGACAAAGAATATTTGTAGAAGTTTAAAGGAAAACATCCAGACCTTATCAAATTCATCCAAGAATGGAAGAATAATGAAGGGAAATTGAAGCAAGATAAGCTTGGTACGTACCCAATTTCCCAAATTCCTAATCCTTACTGTTACGTCGCTGGTATGTTATTTAGAATATTTTCCAAACCAAATAACA
Source organism: Pinus albicaulis (assembly GCA_034641835.2). Taxonomy (NCBI): domain Eukaryota; kingdom Viridiplantae; phylum Streptophyta; class Pinopsida; order Pinales; family Pinaceae; genus Pinus; species Pinus albicaulis. Next base: position 1,638,796,943 of record CM076575.1, on the reverse strand, counting down.
CTAGATTCTCAAGAGACTAGGTTCCCCTAATTGACGCAATCGCCAGTTCATCAATTTTAAATTGGGAAGACATCTTATCCAATAATCTAGCCAAGCACATTACTGAATATAGGAATAAAATAAGTATTTGATTCAGAGAAATACCTCCTTTTTATATGTCTGCCTATGTCATGGATGATATCTGTTTTACTTCTAGTTTTCCTACCATGGGTTGGAAATGGACTACCAAGGACCCTACCCCAATTCACATCTGCCACAAAGAACTCTGGGATTCAGATTTCCACTTGCACTTCTATAAAGTCTACTATGGAGTCATATTGCCTATACAACATATGATTTTTAATAAAAGGGCTCCTAGGGTTTCTGAAGAAGCCAATGTAGATATTCTTCTAGTACCTAGATGGTTTGCTGAAGAAAATTTTACATACATTAGAGTATTTGGGAGTTATGCTTCTCACCATGTTTTACCCTATTATTTTCTCGATAAGTTACTTGCAAAAGAAATAGCCTATCATCTTGTCAATGGTGTTACAAAGTAGCTGAAGGATGCTAAAAAGGCTATTTGGCCTAATTTCCCTCTATAGTGTGGCACCTTTTCTTTGTCTAATATTGGACATACTTACAAGGAGGTTCCAAGATTCAGTTATTGAAATTGGCATTTATGCTAAGAAGATTATATGATCCCAATGATATGATTAAAAATTACATCGCAGAGCTTAAAATGAAGCCTTTGTAAAGGAAGAAGATGGATTCGATGACCTCTTCCAGGGCATGGAAAATTTCTCTGATATTACCAAGTATGTTTCTAGTCAACTAAGTCAAAAGGATGCTGAAGCTTTTCAAGCATATAGAAATAAGAGACTAGAAAAAGTCCCTTTAAATTTGTTAACTATTGAAGATGAAAAGCATACTCCAAGTGTTAGTCTAGATGATGAAATGAAAGAAATATCTTAAGATGAATCAGGTCAGTCATAACAGAAATCTGAGAATTTGGATCATTCTGAAAATTAATCCGAATCCAAGAGAGAAAACTCAGAAGAGACAATTTACCAAGCTATTCATGAGATAGAAATGTTGGAGGAAACAAGAAATAATGGAACAAAATCAAATTTTGAAACATTTCAGCACATTCATAATATGCTAGATCAGTCGAGTTTACCACAAGAAAACGATCTTATAAATGAATGGGAAGAATTTTCCGAAGCAATAAATACTCCCAAATAAAATCCCATTACTGATCAAGCAACAAGTTTCCAAACAACATAACACTCACAGAAAATAGTGGAGACTGCCAGTTAACTACAAAGAGTTCTAGAAATGCATGATAAAGAAATCATACTGGCCTACTCCACATATCAGATAGTTTTACAGATTGAAGATATCCCTTCATTAGATATTTTCTACAGTCCTAGTTACAAGGTTGTAGTCAAAAGAAATAAAAGTAGGAGAATTGATGAAACAAATCAAAAGCCTACAGATGAATCAGTTGATGTACTATGGAAGGATTCCTCAAATGACCCCACTAAAAATCTAACCAAATTATCACAGTATCCAGGGGAATATGCTACTGCTACTGTTGATAAAGCTACTAATGTTAGAGTATTGTTGAAACAAAAGGAAACCAAAGTACAAGAATTAGAGCAGTCGTTGAATGAAGATAAATCCAATTTCAGTGAACAAATCAAAGTAAGCACAAGCAAATTTCATAAAGATATTGAAAGCCTCAAATTGCACCATCAGACAGAGCTCAATGAAAAAAAAGCACAGCTGGAAATAGCAATGAATAAGTTACAAAGTCAACCACAATTAGAAAAATTTATCAAAGAAGAACTTGATGTAAACATCAATTTAAATGAAGAACAAGAAGTGTTTTGTCACCAAGCTTCCATGATTGATTCTTATTGTGATTCAGTTAAAATAATGATCCAGCAGATAGCAAGTCGGAAATTGGAATGTGAAAGACTTGAAAAGAAAATCGAAGAGCATATTCAGTGGCAAGTTTCAGATTCAGGAAAGCAAGCTAATCTACCTCAAGTAGATAAGCTTACAAAATAAATTTTATTCACAGAATGGGAAGCGCAAATTAGTCAAGCAGAGAAAGTAGTGATGAAGACATCCAAGAAATCAAATGAGATTATTCAGTCTATATATGAGCAATTGTCTAAAACAAAACTTCTTAAGGAAAACATGACTGATGTGTTTTCAAAAACAAGACAGGTAGAAATGAAGTGGAGACAGAGAGCAGATACACAAGAGGAAATGATCAAAAAGGTAGATAATTTTGATCAGGAAAATTACTAGAATTTTCTTATCAAACCTTACCATCAACATCAAACTCTTCAGTCTCTTATAGACTGAACAAAAATATCTCAGTCAGTAATCTCAAATGTTATTTTCAAGGGACAGATTCGATCACGGATATCACAGCCAACTCAGATCAGATCAATGTTAGATATTTTCCAGCTTCGTGACCACATTCAGAAAGAAGGGCGGGATTCACAAAATCAGGATTGTTTAGTTTAAATTCCTAGATTGTTGTTTAAGTTAGATTTTTGAGGAAGGTTATTTGAAACCTCCTCTACATTTTTGTAATAATTTAATTTTAGTTTATATTTAGTTTAATATTTAAACTCTTCTCATGCATTTAGAGAAGGGTCTAGAAATTTTTTAAAAACATTTGCAAAGAATGCACTATTGTAAGTGTGTAAGTGCTTTGATGAATTAATGGAACACATTCTATTATCTTTTAGCAACTAAAGCTGTTTAACTAATGTTGTACTATTGTACTCTTTAAATTGCTCGAAAGTGAGAAGGAACAGATTCATTGTTGTCATTTTACATGAGTAGAACTTCATACATATGGTACTTCTATTCACTTGTGTTAAGTCTTATTTCTTAAATTGATAGTTATCTTTTTATTTCATTATATATTTGAAATGTCATCATATATAAATATTACATGCACTTATGTTCTAATATTTAGCTATGGTTTCTGATCGAATATGTAATCACACTGATAAATGCGATATTGCTTTCACAATTCTTCTATGCAAACTACTTTGTTAGAGGAATCATTTTACATAATTTTCATCTATTTCGGCTGTTAAATGATCTATATTAATAATAGTTGAAGGATATCATTTTAGATCGCATAAAAGGAAAAACTCCCTGGGTATATATTAGATTAGCTATTTAGATAGATGCACATATATTAAAATCATTATCCATTTGCATGCTATATTCATAACACCCTCATAAAACATCCTTATTGGGAAACTAGTCCCATTATCCCCAGTCGAAGCCACTACACCAAAGGGAAAAGGAGTTGCTTTAAGGTCCGGACCGAGTGGTTTTCCCCCATGTTTTGGCCATGGAATTCTGAGGCCTCAACATATTTTCACTATAAGGAGGGCCAAGTGAATGGTACAAAGGCCTAATCAATCTAAAGGTCAATCAAAAGATCTATCTCCCTCTATATCCCCATAAAATTATAAAAATTTATCCAGATCCTCATCTATAAACTCTGGAGTTGATCATCTCTCCCCTAAGTCTCCCAGAGAAACTCAAACTATACTATTTCCTGAAATTCATCAACATTCCCCAGAAGTTCAGTCTTTGATAGAAAAATTAGAGAAAGTATTTGTTTCTATTTAAAAGCCTGAAACTTCTCAATTATTGGATCTTATTATTTCATCCTCTTTACAACCTCGAAGAATGTTAACTCGATCAGAAATTCAAAAATCATGGATTCTCCCTTTTGAATTTCCTATCAATAGTACTCAAAAGAAGTTAAAGAGGACTTAATCAAAATTGATCACTAGCGAGGTCTTATCCCATTCACCCTCATTTCCTCCACTCACTTCCACAAATTTCATTCCAACAGTCGGTATCACTTTCACTAGTTCCAATACTCACAATACTAGTCCTAGTACTCGACCTGCCTCATCATCAATTCACAATCACCCCATCCACAATCCATTGACAGGACAAGTCCCTCCACCGAATGCAAACCCATGGAGTAATCCAGGGGCTATAAACATGCCTGCTCCTCTTCATGCTCTGCCTAAAAATCCTGAAAGATGGCTACCAAAATTTAACCCTGATGATGGTCTTCCCGCAGAAGAACATATTCATAATTTTATGTTAGTTTTCAAATTGAATGCAGTAGTTGAAGAGGATTGCGTTGTATGATTATTCCCATATACTTTAAAAGGATCTGCTGGATCCTGGTGTTTTTCATTGCCTGCTCACTCCATAACTAACTAGAATATGTTCGAAGAACAATTTCTGGCTAAGTTTGGAGATGACAGAACTACTGCAACTCTAATCAATGATATTTCAAATCTTAAAGCTAAAACAGGTGAGAAGATAAAATATTTTAACTCAAGATTTAATAAACTACTCAATAAAATTCCTGTTACAATAGTTCCTGGTGTAGAAGTTCAAATTGAGTGGTATATTTCATCACTTCCATCTAATATAGCTATTTTCGTTGATAGAGAAAAACTAGCAACTCTTGCAGAGAATATGAAAGAATCTCTATCTGTTGAAAAACACATAACTGCTCTTGAGAAAAATAATTCTCAAGAAGATCGAAAATCTAAGAAAATATCTTTCAAATATGATTCTAAAAATAAAACACCAAAAGATCCATTTGATGTAGAAGGTCTTCAAAAAAATTTAAAAACCATGACCAATGAGATGGTAGATATCAAGAAACAAGTTGCTGAAAATTCAAATTCAAAAAAGGTTTTCAGGAATTTCAAACAAAAACAAACTTCTAGTTCTCAACCTCTGAATATTATATCTAACTTTGAATTTGATCAAGATGACGAGGAAGAAGAAGTAGAAGAAGAAGAAGATGACGAAGAAGAAGAAGTTGAACTTAATGGAATGTGGGATTTTATCCTATCAAACGAAGAAAAACTTGAAGCTTTGCCTGTCAGCACATGTAGCAAAAAGAATACTGAAACAACACTGCCTAGTCAATAGCAAAAAAATTCTACTCCTGCTAAAGACAAATCAGCAAACAAAAAATATAATTCAAAGGCTACGCAAACAATTCTGGTTATATCAGATTCTCCACCTATATCTAAAATAATGGTTATCTCATATACCATTGAGTATAATATAGTTGAAGATATGAAGAAAGCTAGATAAAATATTTTGATTCATGAGCTTACCAAATTGAAGCAACAACAACAAATCTTACTTAGAGAAATAAAAGTTGTTCCTGCTTCAAACTTACCTGCTCCAGTTATAGTGCAAGCTTCTAATGAAATAGGTAAACCACCTTCTCCTTCAGAAAAAAATAGATGCTTCAGATTTAATCATGATAGGTGATCGATCCATCTCTCATACTCCCCCATTTCTCTTAACCTATGAGATCTATAACAATGAATTTCCATAATTGTTTGATAGACTCAGGGGCTTCTTCGAATATAATGTCGAAATTAGTTTGTGCTAAGTTGAACGTTACTCCTCAGAATTCTCCAGTTCATATAGTACAACCCGATAGAACTAGAGTATAAGTGGTAGGAGATGTGAAATCTGTTTCAATCAGATTGTCATCAAATCCAAAAATTGTTCAGATAATTGATATTTTGGTTGCAGATATTCCCGAATTCTATGGTTTAATTCTAAGTCGTGATTGGTCTGAGAAACTTCATGGTTATTTTTCAATAGACTAGTCACATATGTGGTTACCACATAATGGAAACCCAAACCAAATTCGAATTGATCGCGAAAATTTTATGAAACACACAGTGACTGATCTTGAAGAAATTAATGAGCCAGTAGCTTTCAATAATAGCATTATTGGAAACTATTCTACACAGCAATTTTTAGGAAACTTTAATGCTCCAACATATCCTTTCTTTGATAATGTGGTTGTATCTCAAATTGAGAATTTTTCCCAACCAGATAATTCTAGATGTATCAATTTTTACTCGCTAATGTAGCATCAAAGTTAATCGCATCCCAAGAATTTAGTCCCGATAGATTTTCTATTGAGTTGATTTTTATACCATCTATTCCTGACAATATCACCAATTGGATAGTATTCAATAATGACTCAGATATCATATATTGTTTAACATCTGAAGAATATTATGATAATAAAATCATGGATGAGAATGAACACGACTCTCAGATTAGGAAAGAACAAGATGAAAATCCTATTCCAAAATCTGTTGTCAAGTTAGAAGACTTATATGACCTAAAGGATAGATTTAAAAGAGTAACTAACTCAAAAGTACAAATTTATACCTTAAGATTTGAGTTAGTTAATCTAGGAAGTGAAGAAAAGCCTCAAAATATAAATCTAGGTCTTGGTCTGCCTTCTGATGAAAGATTATCATTCATCAGATTGTTTAGGATGTACAAAAGTGTTTTTGCTTAGGATTATTCTGATCTTAAAACATATGGTACTTCTGTAATCCAACACACAATTCCTATGATCTTAGAAGAGAAGCCTATACAACAGAAATTGAAAAAGATTCATCCAAATTTGGAAAATCAAATTAAAACTGAATTGAATAAAATTCTCAAAGAAAAAATTATCTTTCCAATCAGACATTCAAAATGGGTATCAAATTTAGTACCTGTCAGGAAGAAGAATGGTGATATTAGAATTTGCATTGATTTTAGAAACTTAAACAAAGCTTGTCAGAAGGACAATTTTCCATTACCAACCATGGAACAAGTATTGCAAAAAGTAGCTAGTTTTGAACTTATGTCTTTTCTAGATGGATTTTCAGGTTACAATCAGATCCTCGTTCATCTAGATGACAGATTGAAAAATACATTAAGAACTAAGTGGGGAACTTATGCTTATCAGAAAATTCCTTTTGGATTAATTAATGCAGGTTCCACTTTCCAAAGAGCCATGGACACATCTTTTAGAGGACTCATAAACAAAACAATTTTTATCTATTTAGATGACATTACTCTCTTCTCTAAACAGGAAAATAATCATGTTAATGACCTAAAGCAAGTCTTTGAACGATGCAAAAGGTATGGCATTTCATTAAATCCAAAGAAATCATTTTTTTTTTAGATGAAGGAAAAATTTTAGGATTCATTGTGTCAAAAAATGGTATCTATATTGATCCTGAAAGAGTTGATAAAATTAAACGAATTGCTTTCCCTCGTAGCAAGAAAACCATGCAATATTTCCTTGGGAAAATTAATTTTGTTAAGAGATTTGTCACTGATTTTTCTCAAATAGTTTTACCATTGCAGAACATGATTAAGAAAAATTTTGTTTTTAAATGGGGACATAATGAAAGAAAATCATTTCAACTGATTAAACAGTCAATTGCCAATGCTCCATTCTTGACCACCCCTAATTTTCTTAATCCATTTACATTATACACTTTTTCATCGGATACATCATATGCGGTTGTTTTAACACAGTTGAATGACCAAAAAATAGAAGCATCAATATCATTCTTTAGTTCAAATTTACAAGGTGTAGAACAGAATTACACATTTGTTGAAAAACAATAATTTGTTGTTTTTAAAGCCATAAAAAATTTCAAACCTTTTCTCCGAAAGTCTCATACGAAAATCATAGTTCCATTTTCTGCAGTAAGACAAATTTTGATGCAGAAAGAATTACGAGAAAAAAGAGCTAATTGGGTAACTACATTACAAGAATATGATGTAGAAATAAAACCCTCTAAAATCATTAGAGGTCAAAGTTTTTGCAGAATTCTTACAGGAGCATCATATTCGCCATCAGAAGAAGATTCAGGTAATGTGCAAATATCAGAGGTAAGCCTCAATGATTTAGATTCACAATATTCTGATCTTATATTTTATTTAAAAAACAGATATGCTCCAAATCATCTCAGTTATAAGACAAAACGAGCTCTCAGGCTAAAAGCTAAAAAATATGAGTTAATCAGCAATGTGTTATTTAGAAGAAATTTTTATTCTATACTTCTAAGATGCTTAGAAAAATCTGAAGTAGATAAAGCCTTACAGGAACTCCATGATAGACCAGTGGGAGGAAATTTTGGAGGAAATACAATAGCACATAAAATCCTGCATGCATGTTACTATTGGCCTAAATTTTTTAGAGATGCTCATGAATATTCAAGGAGATGTAAAGTATGCCAAAGTACATCTGGGAAACAAAGAAAACCAACATTCCCATTACATCCAGTCAATATTGAACAACCATTTGAGCAATGGGGATTAGATATAATTGGTGAGATTGTTCCTAACTCTTCCAAACAACATAGATATATTCTTACAGCTACAAATTACTTTATCAAATGGGTGGAAGCAATTCCATTAAAATTAGCTAATTCAGAAAATATCATTGATTTCATTGATCAAAATATTATAACTAGGTTTGGCTTACCTACTACTTTAATGTTTGATAATGCATCTTATTTCTCTGGAACTTCTATGATAGATTTTGCAATAAAAAGAGGTTTTAAATTAAAACTTTATGAAAATTATTAGCCACAAGGAAATGGTTTAGCAGAATCCACAAACAAAAATTTGATTAGAATAATCAAAAGAACTGTTGATCAGAATCAAAGAAATTGGCATAAGTCATTAATTTTTGCAAGTTTGGGCAGATCAAATAACTATAAAAGCTTCTATTGGTACTTCACCATTCAATTTTGTATATGGAAAAGAAGCTATACTTCCCACCAATGTAGTTATTCCATCTCTTTCCTTAGTACAATTCATTGATGAAATTCCTAATTCTTCTTTACAATTTAGACAAGCTCAAATTCTTAAGTTAGAAGAATAAAGAGAAAAATCCAAACAAACTCATACTCATCATCAACAAATAATAAAAGCCTCATTTGATTCAACTTCTGTCATTCCCAAAAAAATCAAATTGGTGATTTGGTATTGAAATGTGACAAAGCGCATGAGGAAAAAGGTAAACACACGAAGTTTCAAAAAATCTGGCTAGGTCTATTTCATAAATTGAAGAAATAGGCCCATCAACATTTCTATTTCAAGATTTATCAAGTAAAAAGGATTCTTTGCCTATTAATGGGAAGATTTTGAAAAAATATTTCTCATAGGAGGTAACCCCTTCTATCTTTTGTATATTAAAGTCTTTTGTTTTTCTCTTTTAAAATAAAATTTGCCTAGTATTAATATTTGGCTTTTCAAAAACAAATCTCAGATGACTTCCTTTGGATTTTTCTTTTCACTTATAAAAAATGAAAATGTTAAGGAAGGAAAATCGAAATATTTAAAGAGATAGATTGATTTTATCTTTCTAAAAAATGAAATTTCAATGAAAATAGTTATTCTTTGATGAACTCTCATTTTTATATAGCATGAATATTCTGTTTATAAGTCAAGAGAAGAAACTTTAATACAGTAAAGACCTTTTTGCAAAAAAACAATCCGAAAACTCGACATTATCATCCAGAATCTTAAAAATACCTATGATTCATCCCATCCAAAAAATCTTATAAATTTTCAAAAAGGAATTCAAAAGAAAATAAAAATATATGATTAGAAGAAAAACTTAAAAGATAATAATTCTCATCACGAGCTTGTTTAAAATGACATTACCAATACTATCTGTTGGTGTCCCGTGTTTTGATAGTTTGGGAAATCAAAAGACAAGATCTAGTCCTACTATTCTCAAAGAGGGATTTCTCAAGTGTTTGTTTGCAAAAGTTTATCTTGTGTGATTATAGTATTGTTTTTAGACTAGTTATTAAGTGCAGGTGTTATTTGTTTGGTTGGTTGGATTGAATTGATACAGCAAAACATGAAAGGTCTAGGAAAGATACATAGAATGGAGAAACATCTGGTTCATTGGGCAACGGAGTCAAGAAAAGGTCATAGAAAACTCATCAAAGGATATGGGATATCAAAGGGAAAATCTAAATTGGCCACAGGATCCTTTTGTTTTTGGAATGGGATGAACATTAATGATTTGGAAAGAGAAATTGAATTCTCAACAAAGGGAACCTGAAAACATAATTTAAACAATAAAGAGATATTTGATAGACAGGGCTAACCATAAATTCTACAAACATTATTTAAGCAAATAATGGCTTCAAGACAACTTTCAAAATGAAATCTAAGATTCGGGGAACACCCTATTTCCTCAAAGATTTTATTCTAAAGGACTTAGAAAACATAAAATATTTACTGATAATTACAGTCATAGAAGAGGGAACACCTAAAAACATCTATGATCATAATTATAACGACCTTTAAGCCAATTGTTTAAGTGAGGACAAAGGGCAAGATCAAAACAGACCTCTCTGATTCACTATAAGCAAAGAACTTCAAAGGGAGACTTCAATAACAGTTTTTAAGTGGCAACAGACAAGCAGGGAGAACCATAAATCATGCTGAAACCAATTGTTCAAACTATTAAGGAAATAAACAAGCATGAAGACTAAAGAGAAAGATTAAAGCCTCTAAAATACTTCAGCAGAAGAAAACATGAAACAGTGAAGGATGAACAGGTCTAAGGTGCTTCCAAGAGTCATTTCTTAGCCTAAAACTTTCTATCCTACTGTAGTAAGAAATTATGGAACATAATGAAAACAGGGGGAAAACATAAGACAGTTCATAATACTTCACCAACAGCCAAGCTCATGGATCCAATGATAGAGCCTTCTCAGGAACAAGCATGAAACAACATCATCAATATCTCCAAGACTTCAATTTGTTCTTCAACTTCAACAGACTATGTATTTACTTCAAAGAGTTTCAGTATTACAACTTGTGATCAAACAATAACCAATAATTACTCATCTTCTACAGAAGTATTTATAGAAGAAAAGAGGAGGTGGAATGAGACAAAATATCTCAAGAAAAATTAATACAGAGTGAAGACTTCTTCGTCCTTTTGAGGGGCTCGATGGAGAATTGTACAGGTGGACTACTGTATTAATATTTACATTTATGAATTTAAACTCGGTAGGAGCCTATATTGACTTTGAGGCATTATGCTATGTGGGAGTAACTTCTGCAGATATTTTTTGTATTTAAATTCCTTGCAGCAGTAATTCCTTGGTTGCACTGGAGGCGAAAAATCAGACTTAGAACAATAACTTCGGCCTCTGTTTGAAAGGTTTGAGGCAACAGGTGGCTATGTGGTAGTTGAGGAATCAATTCGCCTCAAAATGTAGTGGTGGAGGTCCTTTCTTCCTGTCAAACACTTATAACTTCTTTTGAATGTGTTTGAATGAAAGGAACAAGCTTTTGAAAATTATTTCAGCCGTAGTTCCCTAAATCTGTCTTCAGTCTTCATCTCTGTTGTGCTCTGTCTTCTATTACTCTTTTTAAATGCGGTGTTGAACCACAGTGTCTTGTCAATGTGTAGAGTCGCTGGGCTTTTAAAGGCATCAATGCCCATGAGGCATTGATAAAAAAATGGAACAGAGCCTGGCGGGCGATCTCCCTTAATGTAAAACAAGCACGGGAAACGTCTCTCCCGACCTACGGCCTTTCTTCTTTATACCATGGAAAATCATTTTAAAATGCCTGCAAAACACAAAAATAGTTAAGAAACCCTGTGAAAATAGGTTAAACTGCTTCAGAAGGTGGGAGAGGAGCGTAGCCGTTGGATGAAAGCATCTAACGATGGAGATATGCTCGGAATATGCAAAAGAAAAGTGGGAGAAGAAATAAAGCACAGAGATCCTGGACCGTCCGATTTGGACACGTGGACGGTCCGAATTCAATCGACAGATCGCAATCGGGGGTGGCGAGCAGATGGGCTGATCAAAACATGCGATGTGATGAAGTGGAGGCCGTCAATCTACAGATTAGATCGACGGTGGAGGACAAATCAGGGGGGGAGGCCAATCGGCAGAACAAAAAGGTGGATGCGATGCGATTGCGCGATCGGGAGGGTAGAAGCGATTAGGCGATGGTTGTTCGATCTGAGGATCAGATCAACAGCAAGGATCGGATCAGAGGGAATTTGAAATCAGAGGTCGGGAATAAGGTGATGCAATTGCGCAATCAGAGGAAGGGCCAATGCAATTGCACGATCAGTCAATCGCAATCGGCGGTAGTAAGTACTGAAACTGCACCAAATAAAATCTCCGATGCGATTAGGCGCCTGGTTATGGGGCTTGTTTTATATAAATCTCCGATAGGCCCGGGCTTATGTATATATGGGTTTACCGGAGTCGGGCCTTCAGACTTGGGCCTTTTCAATCAACCCATTAAACCTTTTTCCGACGCGATAAAAGTTTTAGCCTTTGTGCTTGGTTTTATAAAGGAAACAAAAGACCGGGGGCTATAGATATAAGACCCAATCGCATCAGAACCTTTGATGCGGTTCTTCTCAATCAACCCATTTGAATTTTTCCGATGTGATTGCGCGTCGGTCTTTTTAATTAACCCATTTATATTAAAACACGTGACTTGGGTTTTTAACTTAAAACTTTGGAAAAGTGGGTTTTTCGACTTTACAAAGGAAAAGGGTGATCGGGAAGAAAATTCATAAGGTTTTTAAGTGCCAAGGCAGGTTTTATGGTTTATATGAAAAATAATATAATCGGGAGCTTTAACACATAAAAATCCAATCGCAATCGGAACTTTCAGTCCATGGCACAAGACTTGCGCAGTTTGAAAATGTGTGATGCGAGTAGCACCGAAAGGCTTTAGCGTTTGGTTTTAACGCATGGGCATGTGGGGGAAGTGGTTAGGACTTAGCCCAAGGGGCTTAAGTCTATAGAAAAACTTGTTTTTTCATGAATCCTTCATAGTTTTCAATGGAATTTGATGGGTTTGAAAATAGTTAAAAAATGAGTTTTTAACATATGGAAGGGGGTTTTCATGAAAGGAAAACATGAAAAATAGAGGAAATTTATGGGGAAAAAAGGGAGATCAAATGAAGGTTAGTTAAGAATGAGAGAAGGGGAAAATGATGGTTTTTGGTAGCAGTTTTTCTCTTTGGTTTTTAGCAGAATTCTCAGAGTATCAAATGGAAACAGCAAATGAAAAATTTGGACAGAGGCATGAGGCCTTTCAAGAGTCTTCAATAGCCAACAATTTTTTAACAATAAAATTATTGCTTGAAGGCTCCAAAATCATTTAGCCACCATTAGGTATGATAAATTTTATAGGTGGCTAACAGTGGCTCCACTTGGGGATGGTGCCTTTTTGAAGGCATCAAGAATTTCAGACCTGCATTTTCTGAGATGCTGATGAGTTGCCTCATCCATTGGGCTGATCTATTTACTTGAATGATCTTCTTTTGTTCTAGAAATAAGTTGGCAGCCATGAAAAAACATTGGATATTTTATCAACTAGCTTTCTACCTACCCAATCCTACAGGTCTAACATTTTTTCTTCATTAGAGTGCACTTGGATTGGCAAACTCTTTACAACATCTTATTCTTTTTGAAAACAAAAAATATAATCTGTTTCTACTCCTTATTTCTCCATGGATTCAGATTAAACAATTGAATCCATATAATTAACTACCTAATCTACTATCTGTTGGGATTAAACTGTCCAACAAACTTTTATTCTCTAATTTTGCTAAAATAGAAATTTAAAAGCATTCAAGTTAGGATTGATCAGTCTAATTTGATGCTGATCTATGGCATAAAAACAAGCTACACATAGATTATTATTTGCGGAAAATTAAATCAAAATTGGAAGGCTTAAGATCTGAAAATTAAAGCACTTCCTTCACTCTTTTTACAGCTCTTTTTTTACTCTTATGTGAGTTGTTTCTTACTTTCTCTCTGGTTCATATTTTGAGCAAATTAGAACCAGATTTTCTTCTTCTTGACTCAGAAAACTAAAACAGATTTGAGTCATCTCTCTTTTGGAAACTTAGGTTCAGATTTTGAACATGTTTGAAACTTTCATTTCTATCCTAATCTATCTACTGATAAGCCAAGATTAAACAGTTTGGCCAATCGAATTCACTATCCTATCAGCAGAAAATTTAAAGGCTAATTAGTCAAGATTAGGCAGTTTGACTAACTAGAAGTGTGTTTTTCAGTAGTGGCATTTAAGCTTGCACACTTTCAGATTTGTTTCTCTTTTTGGTATGGGGTTGTCCCTTTATTGTTTTTACCATCTGCCCTCTTTTATTTCTTTCTTTTTTTTGTATTTTTGATTTTTATAACTTTGAATGCAATGGTTAGACTATGGAATTTACAATGAAAAATAAAATGCTTTAAAACTTAAGATTCTTGGCAGAAGTAATGCTTGAGCATCCTGCCATTAACAGGACCTCCATACAGATCTTCTCCATTCAATTCTTTCAAGAAAAATGCATTGTGACCCCTCTCATCATGGATAATATATGGTCCTTTCCACAAGTTGTCAAACTTGCCATGTTTTCCCTTCTCTTCTCTTCTTGAATCCCATTTAAGAACAACATTTCCAATTTGGAAATTGTTTGCCTTAGTCCTCTTATCAAATAGTTTCTTCATTTTTTCTTGGACTAACTGTGTTCTCTCATAAACTTCTTCTATGTTCTGCTGTAAATGGATTGTTTGGTTAATCCTTCTCTGCATATCATTTTCTTCAATCTGCACTTCTTGAAGGAGTTTCATGACTGGAACTCCTAATGAGGTGGGAAAAACCGCATCCATGCCATAAACTAACTGATAGGGAGACATATTTATTGACTTCTTTGTAGTTAATCTATCAGCCCATAAGGCATGAACCAGCTTACTGTGCCATGATTTCTGATTTTTCTCCAACAGTTTTTTGATTATATTGAGGAGACTCTTGTTGGAGGATTCAGCTAATCCATTTCCTTGGGGATAGTAAGCGGTGGAATGGCCCAAGGTTATGTGGTATTTGTAACAGAAATCAACTAGTTTCTTAGATTTAAAAGTAGCAGCATTGTCTGTTATGATTTTTCTGTGACAACCAAATATGGATAGGATATTTGTTTCAAGGAACTTGATAATGACAGATTCATTAGCATTTCTGGAGGGTATAGCTTCTATCCACTTGGTAAAGAAGTCAGTGGCTGTGAGGATCCACTTATGCTGAGCTGAGGAGGATGGATGAATTTCCCCAATGAAGTCTAGCCCCCATTGTTGAAAAGGTGCCTCAACTCTAATAGGATGTAAAGGTAAGGGAAGGAGTTTTCTTTTGCCATCAAAGATTTGACACTTATGGCAAGACATGACCATCTTTTGAGTGTCTGGGAAAAGGGTAGGCCAATAGTAACCAGATCTAAGAATTTTTTTGGTTGTGGCCTTCCATTAGAGGTGACCTCCACATTCTCCATCATGCAATTCATGCATGATCTTTCCTGCATTGTCTTCAATTAAACATTTAAGCAAAATTCCAACAACATTTTTCCAATATAATACTCCATCTAAGATACAAAAACTCATAGCCTTTTGTTTCAAGAATCTAGCTTTAGTTTTAGACAACGAAGGAGGGGTATTTAAATATAAAAGCACATAAATAATGTCAGCATACCAAGGAGAATTTAGAAATGTTTCTTCAATAACAGGAGCATCATATTCTTCTATTTCCTCCAACACATCTACCATATTCATGTCTAGTGCTTGGAAGTTAGATTCAGCCATAAGTTTTGCTAATCCTTGCCCTTTAGCTAGTTTGGTGGGCCTGATTTCTAAGTCATATTCAAGAATAGTTTCAATCCATTTTCCCCTTTTACCATCAGGGTCCTGACTCAGAATGTCCTTGAAAACAGTATGTGGAACAAAAGCAATTATGTGAGAGTGTAAAATATAGACCCTAAAGTCTTTCAATGCTTTCACCAATGCTAAGGCTTGCTTCTCCATGATATTATATTTGAGAGGAGCATCTCTTAAGGCCCTACTAAAGAAATATATTGGTTGTTCTTGCCCTAAATCATTCTTTTGAAGTAAAACTGCAGCTATTGTATGCTCAGATGCAAAGGAAAAGATGTAAAAGTCTTTGGTAAAATCTGGACTAATCAGGACCGGTGTTTGGGTAAGAGCTTGTTTGACTAGTTTGAATGATTGTTTAGCTGGTAAAGTCCATTTTACACCCACATATTTCTTAAGCATGTTTGTAATGTTTTTTAATAGCTCAGCAAGGTTGGGGATAAACCTTCTCAAAAAATTAATCTTTCCAATGAACGATTGTAATTCTTTGAGGCTTCTTGGATGGCTAATTTGCAATATGCCATCTATCCTTGTAGGGTCTATTTTGATTCCCTCTTCTGAAATTATATGTCCAAGAAGTTTACCTTCTTGGAGACCAAAGAGTGTCTTCTTGGGATTCAATGACAAGCCAAATTTCCTACACTTCTCAAAAAAATTTCTTAAGTGAGTCAAATGTTCTTCATCAGTTTTTGAAAAGACAGTTATGTCATCAAGGCAAATAATTATGAAATAGCCAATATCTTCAGAAAAGGCTATATCCATAGCCCTTTGGAAGGTGGCCCCTGCATTCATTAACCCGAAAGGCATTTTGACATACATAAAGGTGCCCCAAGGTGTGGTAAAAGCAGTTTTGATTTGATCACTTGAGAGCACTAGCACCTAGTTGTAACCCGAGAACCCATCTAAGAGTGATATCCTTTTTGACCCAACTACCCTCTGAAGTATATGATCCATCTTGGGCAATGGGTAGTTATCTTTTAGGGATGCTTTGTTTAGGTTTCTGAAATCGATACAAAGTCTGATCTCCCCTGTCTTTTTCCTAACAGAAACTAAGTTTGATACCCATTCTAAAAATCTAACATGTACTATAATGCCAGCATCATGCATCTTTTCAATTTCGGCTCTAACTAAAGGTAATAAAAGTGGATTTATTCTCCTCAATTTTTGTTTTAAGGGCTTTTGATTTTCCTTCAAGGGAATCTTGTGCTGAATGATGCTGGTATCGTAAGACTTCAGATTTGTGTATGCGCAGGCAAAAACATCTTTAAATTCTTTAAACAGATCAATGTATCAAGATTTTATGTGAGTTGGAAGAGTTCTGGACAATTTAATCATCTTGGGTTCCATTAGGGAGTCTATGTTGTGTTCTTCTACATTTGTTTCTACAGGCTCCATTTTTGGTTCTTTGGCTGCATCATTAAAGTCGAAAAGGTGTTCCAAAGGTGAGAGACCTCTTGGAATTGAACCGTTCTTACATTCTATAACTTCCAGGTCTCTTTGGTCAACGTTGTCAATTGACTCTGCTTCAAACGTATTCTCATAATGACTTATATCAGCAGAGTGTGTTATTTCAGCTTCTGGGATTTCTTCAATATATGGACAGTTTTGATTATGGCTTGATTCTAATGTTGGTATGGTGAAATCGTTTTCTGATTTTAAGAAATCATCTATGTGTTTTTCAGAGTCAAACACCTGCCAGTGATCTTCTTTATCAGGCACAGCAGGCCTATGTTTTACTTTTACACTAAGTTGTTCATTTATCTTAGGTATTTGACAGTTACTAGCATCAAAAGCGAGTTCATTTGCTAAACGATTAAACGCTCTAGGAATGAAAACAAGTTCGTATTTTTCAAAGGTTTTCAATAAATCGAGGGCAGCATTCCGATATTCCCTAAGCTTCAGATTTCTGGTTGAGTATTCTCCTTTTATTTGTTTTACGATAAGTTCAGAATCTCCTAAGATTGTTACCTTTTGGGCTTGTAATTGTTTGATCAATTTTAAACCTAGGAGAAGTGCTTCGTACTCAGCAATATTGTTAGTGCATGGGAAATCCAATTTATATGAGAAACTTTGATTCGTATTCTGGATCCATACGCCTACACCTACACTTGCTTTATTACAGGATCCATCAAATTTTATTGTCCAAATTATGCTTGACTCATTTTCGTTTTCTTGTCGCTGTTGATTGTCGATGTTTTGAAGTTGATTTGAGAGAAGATTCGATTTTTCTGGTGAATCAACGAGGTCTATGTTCTCTTCATCTTGTGGAGTAAATTCATCTTCGTTACATAATATAAATGAATCTAAACTTGATCGAGTACAATAGATCAGAGTGTTGTTCGGTTTGTCTAAGTTGCTCACCATGTACTTCATGTGAGATTCCCTGTATAGTCTTCTGTTTTGGTTAAAAACAGGGATGGTGGCATACGACATGTCCATTTGAAGGCTTCCCTAAAGTTTGGCTCCCCAAGATCTTGATAAGAGCATGCCATACTTAGGGGGAATGTCAGCTACAACTATGTCCATAACTAGATTTTTAGCAAGGATCTGAGCTAGATTAACACACAAATATTTTATTAAACCCAAACATTTGACTCGGCTTGAATCGAAGGAATACAAATCTTTGTATGGCTTAGTAATCTCTAAGCCTAAGCTCTCCATTACCACTTTGGGCATTATATTGTGTGAAGCTCCTGAGTCTAACATGGCATTGTGTAATATTTTCTCGTGTATGTTCAAGCTGACATAGAAAGGAGGGACAACCCCTTCTTGATATTCTCCTTCAACTTCAGGACCGAATAACAACTCAGGTTTATCATCTGTTAGGTTCAAAGTGTCAGTATCATTTCCTAAGTTCAAAGCTTTCAAAACTTGATTTTTGTACACCTCTTGGGTTACTAGTTCCGCTAGGGGAATGGTAATTTTTATCTTGGCAATCTCTCCCTCAAGGCTGAAAGGAATAATTGACTTGTTGATATTTACATCTGCTTTTTCAATTGAATTCTTTTCAGTAACTTTGATTTGCTGAACCTTATTTGGACTGGTAATTGGGACAGTTTTGTTAGGACCACTAGCTGAAGTGCTAGGGGTACTTTTTTCAACATTTGGCTGAATAATTTTGTCTTTGTTTAAGTCTGTTTTTTTGGCCAAAATGTTGGTTTTCTCCGCTGTCTTTTTGGGCTGAGTTTCTATATTTTTCTTGACAACGGTATTAGTGTTTTTGTCTTTTAAGTTATCTGCATTCCCTTTGCTCCTAAGATCGTATTGTTTATGCACTTCCATAATTGCATTTTCAAAATCCAATCTATAGTCATCAGAGTTTTCATAGGTGTTTGTATTTTGGTCATCAGAGAAGAATTCTTGTTCTTCCTCAGTGAGGAAAACATCATCTCCACTGTTTGATCCAATCAAGTTTACATGAGCTTCTTCCAACCTTTCTAACTCCCTATCTTCCTCATATTGATCTACATAGTTTTGTTGGAAGGGAGGTCTAATCTGTTGGTCATTCTCGTTCTGTTTGTCTTGATTGTTTTCTCTTCTATAATTCTGATTTCTATTTCGAGGAGCAGTTTGATTTTGATTTGCTTGTGCTCTCTTAATTATGCTCATCTCTTTCATCATTTCTTCTAACATTCTCTCCATTTTTTAGCTTGAAGTAGAAGGAGTGGACTCTTCTCTAAAGGATACTCTCTTCTAAATTTTCATTCTTGCTCTCTTCTTCATCAAGTTGACTTCCACAAAAAGAGCACCCTATTGCATAACTTCCAGAGTTGCAAAATTTCTTTCTCTCAGCTAATAGGTCATGTCAGAGTCAAACCCTTCAGGAAATTTGTTTAAAGCTGAGCCCTGTGGAGGTTCTAGTTCCGGGGAAAGTGCATTATATACACTATTGAACCTAGTGCAGTAAGCTTGTACACTTTCCCCAGTGTTTCTATGGAGGTTTTTGTAGTCAGAAAGGACTTGGAGGGGGGTTTTCTTTACTTCCCATTTTTTTAGGAACGTTTGATGGAAACCTTGGAGATATTAATACTATGGGGGGCTAAACGTTTGAACCATTTTCTTACTTCTCCCCCTAGGCTCTGAGCAAATAACCTAAGCTTGGCAGAATTATCATCAATTTCCTTTCTGTCAAAGTAGTCATTCATTTTATCTACATGTTGTGATGCAGTTGTAGCATTGTTGGCATCATATAATGGAATTTTGGACTGATAGTCCTGCGGAAGATTAACTAATGGTACAGGAAGGACTAGGGGAGCATACCATGCTGCCATGATAGGTGGTGGGGGTGGATTTACAAGGAGTGGATTTATAATAGGAACAGTGGGCTGAGGTGTAGTGGTTTGAACCGTGGATGAAGGGTGAGAAGAAGTGGATGGACCAGGAATAGACTACTGAGTTGATCTTGGATGAGAGACACTTAAGTTGTGAAGAAAATTTAAATCAAGAGGTGTTGTTTATTTATTACCAGGATGCTCACTTGTTTTAGGGGATGAAAGTGAAAATTCAGAGTCTAGCTGAGTTATATCATCAAATTACCTAGTTCTAAATGGATTTACTAAGTCAGGTTGTGGTTGTTGTAGAGCTGCAAGATTTTCGGGAACTGAATTAGCTCTCAAGGGTGATCTGCAAATAGTTGATAATTTAATCCTAGGAGACTTCCAAAGGATGCTTTCTGGGTCATCAACTATCTCAGATGGATCCGGGTCAGGATGGGCTCTTGTGTGGATCTGTCTAGAAGCCACTATGCTATGTTTTCTAGACCCAAATAAACAAGAAAAGTTCAACCAGGTATGACAATCTTTAGAAGGTTAACTATTTTGTTTGAAATTCAATCCTACAATCATATAACTGAGTTTGAAAGATGTTATGATGATAATGGTTCTTCCCAGTGGAGTCTTAAGGTCTATTTTTAGGATTGTGGAGTCACCAGGTGGAATTTTTAAGCTCCGTTGGAGTAAAAGTTTTTATGGTCTACCACCAAGTTTATTATGAAGTCAAACAGAGAATTTTTTTGGGTTTTTCTGAGTTGTTTTGGTCTTATAGGTTAAGAGAGTTTTCTAAGTCTGATTTAACACTTAGCTAGGGTGTCAAAACGTACAGATTTTACTCTTATGGCTTGGTAACTGAAATCTTCAAGGTTTGACAGGGCTTTATGAGAATCCTAAGGGTTACTTAGTTTGTGACTGATTCAAAAGGTCCTATCATGATTACCATTGCTTGGTTGTGCTTGAAGAAGGTTACTTATGTTATATTTAGACAACGAGTGTTTTGTTTTGCAGATTCCACTCAGCGTCCCACCATGATCTCCATTATGTTGGTGGTAATGAGGTGGCTGATAATCACTAGATAATCTTTAAAAATAAGGGATTTCTGGAGTCCTAAGGGGTACTTAGATTGTTCCTGACTCAGAATTTCCCACCGTGATCAACATTATGTTGGTGTCCTATGTTTTGATAGTTTGGAAAATCAAAATACAAGGAAACATCAGAACCAATATTTAGAGTTACAGGATCTAGTCCTCCTATTCTCAGAGAGGGATCTCTCAAGTGTTTGTTTGCAAAAGTTTATCTTGTGTGCTTATAATATTGTTTTTAGACTAGTTATTAAGTGCAGGTGTTGTTTGTTTTGTTGGTTGGAATGAATTGATACAGCAGAACATGAAAGGTCTAGGAAAGATACATAGAATGGAGAAACATCTGGTTCATTGGGCAATGGATTCAAGAAAAGGTCATAGAAAACTCATAAAATGATATGGGATATCAAAGGGGAAATATAACTTGGCCACAGGATCCTTTTGTTTTTGGAATGGGATGAACATTAATGATTTGGAAAGAGAAATTGAGTTCTCAACAAAGGGAACCTGAAAATATAATTTAAACAATAAAGAGATATTTGATAGACAGGGCTAACCATAAATTCTACAAACATTCTTTAAGAAAATAATGGCTTCAAGACAACTTTCGAAATGAAATATAAGATTCGGGGAACACCCTATTTCCTCAAAGATTTTATTCTAAAGGACTTAGAAAACAAAAAAATTTACTGATAATTATAGTCATAGAAGAGGGAACACCTAAAAACATCTATGATCATAATTATAACGACCTTTAAGCCTGTTAGTCATCAGTATTTTTCACATGTTAGTGATGACTATATCCATAGCTGAGTTTTCTAGAAGCTGTTTTTCATATGTCAATTTGTCATCTAGAAAACCCTCATAAAACTTTTTTCACCCTCCTACTTTTCAGTCCACCCATGTCAAAGTCAAAACCTCATTATCACTATCCTATCTAGCTTCAGCCCTACTGGTCTGCCCATCAGCCCTAAAAACAAATCCAAGTCTGTTTCAAAAGCCTCCCCTAAGTTAGGAAGTGGCGCTTTAAGGCATTTTACCTTTGGCAAACATCAAAAAGCCAAAAAACCTCCATCTACTACAGACCAATCATGACTGACCTCTCACTCTGCAAATCAAGTTGATCACAGCCCTAAGTCGCGCCACTTATACCCCTAGGTCTCAGCACTGCATAGACCACAGTCTCAAGCTGATTATTAGGTGTTTTACAGTGTTTTATGGATTTTGCAAAGATAGGAGATATAACATCATCTCTGAAGGAATTTCTTGAATTTACATTTAGAAGAACAGCTGCTTCTCAATGTAAACATGAGCCTGAGATATATCTGCAAGACAGAGAGTTACCCATCAAGACCTTGCAGCTTCCTTTCAGCATGAAAGTCACAGTAAGAGAAAGACACCACTGTCACAACAAACTGGTAATTTGTCATGGCCAATAACCTCCTTCATTTACAAGCAGAGGGTTAGGGTGCCTCCTTCATCTACAAGCAGAGGGCGCTGGCCAATATTGACTTTAAGGATTGCAAAAGTCCAGGTTTTCTTTTTACTAGACAGTGAAATAGTGACTCTAGGTTTTCTGAGTGTAAGTGATGATCATAACAGGGCTAGAATCTGAAGTATGCAAGTTAAAGGGAAAACAGAGTTTTGGTCTTGTGAAGGAAGTCATTTGAAGTTTTCAAATCATATGAATTATTAAAACCTTAGAGAGACACATCATTAGTGAAAACAATTCTAATCATAAGCAACCTGCTATTTCAACAAGACCAAATTGAAGAAATGTTGCCAAATCATGTCATTACACAGATAGAAGAAAAGGTGGTTGTTTTTCAAAGGGTGCTAACCTCCCTACTCATAGAGATTATCTGTCAAATAATTTGTCATAAGTTGACCAAGGAAAATGGTGACATTTCAGTTCCCCTCAGCAAAGAGCAGTACAGTGAGATAGTGACACCTTGACTAGGGTTTTCCTAAAGCACAGTAGTGATTACAGGCAGAGGTAAAAGTATTAATGTTTTCAAGTTTGTTTGCTTACCATCATATCCAAGAAAAACCCTTGTCAGGCAGGCTTATCAAACAATCTTCAAATACTTTGCCAAGTGAAGGGCCTCCTTCATTCATGAGCAGATGGCCAAGGCATTGACTATTTTTAAAGACTGATTGGTCAAAGATGCAGTGGAAAGAGACAAAGAAGGAAAGCAAAAGTCATTACACAGGTAACAGATGGTGTTTATGTTTCAAAGGGTGTTGGTTTTCCTACTCATAGGGAAAGGTCTTTCAAACTATACATCATAGTGGACAGGAGACAATTTGAATGTGCATTCCATTGATACAAAAAGGGGCAGTTTCCTTAGGAGAAGGGAGCAAACAACACCTCACTGTCACATTCCAAGAAGTCTAAAAGAGTTCCTTTCAAGTAAACAGAGAAAGATAGTATGAATGGATGCAACTAAAGTATGGCACTTACAATCAAAGGAGGAGCTTATGAATCACCTGGAAGTAGAAACTATCAACCAAGTTGGAAGAAGACAGACCATCTCCTGTTAAAATGACAAAACAGCTTTCAATGCTCTTCGACAGATCTTGAGTGGTTTTTCCTTGTTAAAAATATCACCAAAATGTCAAGCAGTGGACAGATTTGAGCCTTGGAATGGTTCTATTACAAGAAGAAAGATCATTGCACTAGTCAAAGGATATGATAACATTGCAAATAGGTATACAAGTTTATGAATAGGCAAGAAAGTCATTTGACATACTGTCAGGGTTTGGGAGTTTTGAAAAAAATACAGCTTTCTCATTATTTAAAAAGACAGAGATATCATAGATGATACACCTACAAGCAGGGAAGTATTTTGAAAAGGGGCACCTTTATTAAATCAAAGATCCATGACTAAAATTCAAATAATGTCAGCAAATTTGGGCACCTGCAATAAGAAAGAGGTTGAAGAAACAAGAAAAGACAGAAACTGTCAAAGCAAGGGATTAACAAAGTGGCAGTTAATTTTTCCTCCAACACTAATGTTAAAACACAGTGAAAGAAAATCTAATCCTGGAGGTTTGTTTTTATAAAGGATCATACTCACCGAAAATAGCCAGAGTATATGCCACTTTTTGCCAACAATATTTACAGGTCTCGAGCTATGTGTTGAAGAAATGAAGGTTCCACATATTGTTTAATGAACAAACCGTTTTCAAACTTTTGAAAAAGAAAAACCCTCCCAAGTCAAATAGGACCGTTTGTTTTCTATGCTTCAAACAAAGATCAAAGCCATTTATTCGTTCCATTTTGAAATTCATCAAGCCCAGGCAAGGTCTCTTTGCTACCCTCAGCATCGAAACAAAGAAATTTCAGCTCGATTTGCAGGAGTTGGCTATTTTTTCACCGCGCGACGCACCTGGAAGAAGATTTGAACGGGCGTTCAACTGTCGCACGACGCGCCTGTACGCGTGTGCGACGCGCCTGTACACGGCGCCCGACCACGACCCGACAGGCCGCCCAGTTAGATTTCTGCGCGACGTTCTTTCTCTTCAAAGTGTCGCGCAGGCTTAAAACCATCAGTGCACCTCCAGTTCATACGCCAAGCTACTCCAACTCTCCACAAGGGATTTTCATCAAGTTTGAAGGTATTCTTATATGTTCTCCCCCTCGGTTTCAAAATTGATAAGTGCTGTGAGGATTTTAAAAACTACAGTTCAAGTTTGTTAAAACTAGCCACTGATGTGGTGCTGAGGTTAGAAGCAAACACCAAAGGGTTGAATTAAGCACCAATATGAGTGACCATTGCAATTTGCTCTCAAATTTGGATAAGACAAGGTCAAAACCGTCATGTTATCTATTTGAAACAGTCAGAAGTTGCCAAGGATACTTGAAGGCGTATAGGTCAAATGATTATGAGGAACAGTGATACAAAGGAAGGATAGTTGTCATGTGAGAGTTTCCTCATGTATTTTGAATGATAAATGTTGGTTGCCATATCATAAAAGCATCAAAAAAGCAGGGTTCTCTTACAACGAACACCAGAAAGTGCCATCACTGTGTTTTCTATGGCTTGACTATGTATGCCCTTTTTTGAAACCATGCTGGAGTGGTAGATATATTGCTAGAAGTACCTATAAAGAAAACAGTGTGCTAAACTGTTACAAATTTTTCATATCACAGCATACAAAGCTCTCAAACTTTGTCAACACATCTGAAAAAACCGTGTTCTGACTGTGTGGTAATCTAAGGTGTAAGACTGTGGTTAAAATCTGAATGTTTTGTTAACAGCGCCTACAAGAAAGAAATGTGTTGAAAGGAGAGTAGGGTGTTCTTACCTTTTCCTAAATCAAAAAACAAAAGAGTTTTATTATTCAAGATACCAAGGGCGGACATTCTTCAAAATTCTGTCACCTTGTTCCATAACAGTGATTCTGGTTGTATGCTCACAATGAGGTTTAACCTTGTATGTGTATATTTCTGTTTGATGAAGTGACACACAAATAGAAGACAGTGAAGTGTAATCAGAAAAAAGGTTTTTGTCAAAGAGCAGTTTATAAGTTGAAAGCTACAGGGGAAAGTTGCTCACACTTCTCACAGAAAGGACAGTGTTCACTATGTTTGCCACTTGACTGTCTTTTGTTTTTCCAGCTCATATTGATAAGTGGATGTGCATATAGAGTAAAAGTCTTTTTTCTGCAAAGGCAAGGGTTACATTGATAAGGGGCCACTGATTATTTTGAAAGAGATAAGCTGCTACAGCCTCTATTGAAACTTTATAGCTTGTTTAACTCTGTCACCTCTGTTCACTGACTGTGACAGTGACTGTTTAATCATACTAATGGTTGACTGTACCATATGCAAGTTTGTTGAATGTTTGACACCTTAGACAGGGAAGGTTTTTGATGATTGCAAAGTCTACCATGGGCAAAGATTAAAATGTATTGAGTGACCTCTAAACTTCACAAGAACAAGGTGATTTCTTGACACTTTTCACAGGGAATTTACCTAGCAGTCTGTCTCCTTTTTACTGTATGGTATCCTATTGAAAATTCTGTTGGCAGAGATACATTCAAGGTGGAAGGCTACTTTTTAAGAGAGCAAAGGTTGTGTATTATAAGGAAACTAGTTGCAACCATCCAAATCACATTGTTTCTCTGTCAAAGCAGTACATTGACACAGTTTGACTCCAAAAGGGCAGTTTACACACAGTGAGGCATTTCATTTCTTCCAAAGCATATTTAGGTCAAAATGCCTCCAAGGCAAGACAGCAGGAGCGGTTCGCATAAAATATATGAGCCAATCTCTACAGAAGAGGTTAATGCTCATCCATCTGTCCTTTTCAACTTCCATGAAGTAGGTTGCCTAGATTTCTGCCAGAAGATACAGGAAGTCAAAAGTTTTTCACCATTAACACACCTATGCACCCTAAGGTTCTAGGACAAGCATTTCAGGGTAGCGGACCTTGATTTCAAGTTTTCTCCAAGATCAGTGTCCAAGGCCACCAAGATTCCATATCATGGCGAAAAATGGTTCAAGCAGGCCCATCTTGACTTAGAAGATTACAAGCCTTTCATCAAGCCTGAGCACAGAGATGCTTTCACTGCTATTTTCCCTTTTTCATATCTTCTTGACAGCTATGCTCCTCTTATGAAAGTCATAATGAAATATTTTACTTGTGAAGGGAGGTTTGATCGAGTTTATGCCTACCATGTCCGATTACTAATGCATTTCACTAGAAACAGGCAACTAAATCTCCCTTACTTTTTATTCAAGAGCATCGAGAAGATGGCATCTACAGTTCAGAAGAAGGCCCCTCCTCTGCAAATACCTTCCCTTTTCCATCATTCTCTGATTAAAATTATCATCCTACATCAGCTAGAGAAGAAGGAAGTTCCATGGGATGTATTCATCAGTCACCCAGATTTCTCTACTGTTCCTCCTGTCCATGTGTCTCCCACTCAGCCTATCCATCGCCCGGTACCTTTATCCAGTAGGCCTACTCCTAGAAGGCTCAAAATGACTACAGGACAGCCAGGACAGCAGGAAGAAGGAGAAGGGAGTAAACAACAAAAAGAGAAAGGTCAGCAGCAAGAGGAAAGGGATGAGCAACAGCAGACAGGAGATGAGGAACATCAGCAAACAGAAGGTGAAGGTCAGCAGGTACAAGATGAAGAACAACAGCTTGATATGGAAGGATGGGAACAGCAGCTTGGGCAGGAAATTGAGACACCTCTTGAGCCACAAAATGAGCAGGAAATCCAAGCACAGTAGTAGCTTGATTTTGGTGAAAAAGAGCAGCAAGTTGGAACAAAAATTGAACAAGGCATTGAAGTAGAACAGCAAGTTAATGTTGGCGAACAGGGGCAGCAAAGTGAACAGCAAGAAGAAGACATCCAACACCCTCAAGGAGAGCAGCAATTTCAAGAAGATGTCAAGGGTAAATCAGTTATGTCTCCTCCTCCCAAAAGAACAAAGCTTAGCACAGCAAGGAAGAGAGGGCCTAAGGCTGCCACTCCAAAAAAGACAAAGGTTGTTCCTAGCAAGAGAAAATCGCCCAAAAGGACACCTACTAGCATGCCAAGGAGGAAAAGTGCAAGATTGACCTTCAAAGGGAAAATCAAAGTTGGAGAAAGTACAAAACATGGGGGTGCATTGGCTGTCATCCCAATTCAAAGTGGTGACAGTGATAATGAGGCCCGCCTTCTTGAAAACCTCCTAATCCATAAAGAGGGGAAAATTGAGGCATTAGAGGAGGATCTTCAATGGGCAAGGAATTTCAACCACTTCTTGGAAATACAAAATAAACAGATGAATGTTCACACAGCAGTTCATGAGGCAAGGGCAATTAAATACAAGCAAGAAGCTGCCAAGGCACAAGCGAGGATAGAAGAACTCATTGGTGATTTTGATGAGGAAGAAGAGGAAGAACAACCTAGGCAGAAGAGGCCTAGAACCATGGGGCTTAAAAGAGCCTTGGACAAGCAGAAAGAAGAAGAGCAAGCCCATCTCCAAGCCTTTCCTCTCACTGCACTCCTTGAGCAGGAAATTGAAGAAAAAAAAGAGGCATGGCTTGAAAGAGCCAACAAACACTTGGAGATGAATCTTGAAAGAGAAAACAGAGATCTGGAGCTACAAAGAAAGAGGACACATCACGTTCAAAAGTTGAATCAGTTTTCCCGGCGCAAACTAAAGGCAACCCAAGAGAAATTGAAGAAAGCAAAGGGGAAGCGCCTGGCACGGAAAGAGGAGAAAGCCACATCATCCCTTGATATTTTGGCCTCAGCTTCAGAGCATATTTCTAGGGACCCCTGAGGGTCATGCATGCCAATTTTGGGCCCATTTCAACAACTTTTTGTTTTTTGGCATTTTTTGGGTTTTTGGTCGAAAACTCATAATTTCGCCATTTCAGTTTGAGGATTTTTCAAGGGAGAAGGATGATACCAGTTGATGCCATAATTCTAGGAGCAGGTCCTTAGCGATTTTCAGAGCATTTGGAGATCATTCGCCCCCTCAAAACGGAAAAAAATGCTCGTTTTTTGCACATTCTGCCCGTCATATCAGCAGTCTGCTATTTCCTGGCTTTTTACACACAGGTACAGATTTGGAGGACTTCCAGGCATCAGATTGAGGTGATTTTAGTTGCGCCAGAAAGTAGACATAGAGAGCTTTCTAACGGGCCATCATGAGCCTCGTTTCAACTCTGGGAAGGCTGCCAATTGTCTCCAGCAAGTCAGGGGACCTTTTTCTGATATAAATTTGAAGTATTTTTGCAATTTTTGAACCTCAAAAATCTGCTTTTTCCAAATGTGCGTTTAGCTATTTTTGCACTTGGAAAATGATGCAAAGTCAATATAATTTCTATTTTTAGCATTTTTTTAGATATTTTATGGGATATTTTGTGCCTTGGGCTTTGCAAAGCCTCAAGGACAAGTTTAGATATTTTGATTAGGCCAATGGGATAGCTAGTTGCTCCATGAGGTTTTCCTCACTCAAGCCTATTTATTCCACAAGGCTTCATTGTAAAACAGGGGCTGAACTTGAGAGAAGAATCAATATATTGGTCATATGAGCTTTGAAGAACATACTTGTGTTATGATTTTGGACTGCCTCTTGGATGCTTTTGATGAATGATGAAGGATTGTTGATGGATTCCATGACATGGTAGAATGGTATAGTGTTTCTTGCTTTGTTATTGTCTTCTAGTTTTAATTCATGATACATGCTTTTTGCTGCTATAGATCAGTAGAGATTAATTTTGAGATATGCCCATGGAGGCACCTCAAAATTCCTGAATCTTCATAGCTTTGTGTTTTCTTCTTCCTTAGTTGTACTAAAGAATTCTTAACTGCTCTTTAGTAACTTAAGGATATTGTTGCTAGTTTTATTTATAAGTTCTATGCATATTGAGTAGGATGTATGGTGTGCCCTGCTTACCTATGACTGTCCATAGTTTTGTCCATAAAACTATCTCTTTGACTGATTAGCCTATCATCTTGTTGAACCAAGGAGGCCTAGTCCCGATCTAGCCCTTTGCCTAAAACTATGAAAGCTTGTTTGTCAAAGTGCCCAATAACTTAAAGACTGTGTTTAGGTGTTTCGGCATAGTATTTTGAGTTGTTAGTCCATCTTAAGTGTTTTCCCCAAAGTCTGATAGCCATTTCCCAAAGTTAGAGGGTCTTATACTTCTATGCATGGATGGAATGTTTGTTTCGATGTGTTGATCAGTTTATAGTTACATGTTGCGTTATTAAGGGTTTTCTTTACCATGTTTATGTTATCTATTAAACCAGTGATGCTTGAAACTTTTTGTTATTCACAAACTTGATGTCCATTTACTCCATTTTTTCTGAAGATCCTTTCTACCTTGAATCAAATCGGCCCTACAGCAGCCTTGCATCATCATCTCATAGCTTCCTTGACCTTTTTGACCCCATAGCCCAGTTGATCTAACTTCTTGTTACCCATTTTATATCTTTGATCAGTTTTATCCCTCACAAACTTAAAAACAAAAACTAAAAACATACTTCATAACTAGCCTAATATCAGAACACCACAAGCAAACACACCGATATCTTTTATATATAATAGAGAGAGCCCTCTCTGAGTCCGGGAAGGCTAGGTCCTTGGGCTCCAAAGCTTGGTTTGATGTTACATCGTCATTTGGCTCACCAATCGGCCAAATCACGGGACCCTAACAAATCCAACTGTTTAAGTGAGGACAAAGGGAAAGATCAAAACAGACCTTTCTGATTCACTGTAAGCAAATAACTTCAAAGGGAGACTTCAATAATAGTTTTTAAGTGGCAGCAAACAAGCAGGGAGAACCATAAATCATGTTGTAACCAACTTTCAAAATATTAAGTAAATAAACAAGTATGAATACTAAAGAGAAAGATTAAAGCCTCTAAAATACTTCAACAGAAGAAAACATAAAACAGTGAAGGATGAACAGGTCTAAGGTGCTTCCAAGAGTCATTTCTTAACCTAAAACTTTCAACCTACTGTAGTAAGAAATTATGGAACATAATGAAAACAGGGGAAAAAATAAAACAGTTCAGAATACTTCACCAACACCCAAGCTCATGGATCCAATGATAGAGCCTTCTCAGGAACAAGCATGCAACAACATCATCAAGATCTCCAAGACTTCAATTTGTTCTTCAACTTCAACAGACTATGTATTTACTTCAAAGAGTTTCAATATTACAACTTGTGATCAAACAATAACCAAAAATTACTCATCTTCTACTGAAGTATTTATAGAAGGATGAGAAGGTGGGATCTGATAAAAGATCTCTTAAGGAAATTAATACAGATTCAAGACTTCTTGGCCTTTTGAGGGGCTCGATGAAGAATTTTACTGGTGGTCCTGCATTAACTGTTTTACAATTAATAGTTAAACTCGGTGGGAGCTTTGTTGACTTCCAGGTTCTACATAACGTGGAGTAATGCTGAAGATATTTGTTGCATTAGCTTCATGTGGCAGAATTAACTTCTGGTCAGCGCTGGAGGCAGATATTTCTTCAATCAATAACTGCGGCCTCTGTTTTGAATGGTTTGAGGCAACAGGTGGCTCTTGTAGTAGCTGAGGAATCAATTCGCCTCAAATGTAGGTGGTGGAATCCTTTCTGTCAGTTTAAACACTTATTATTTGTTTTGACTGTGTTTTGATCCAGGGAATTAGGTTTTTGATAATTATTCTTAACCGTAATTCCCTAAATCTGTCTTCAATCTTCTTCTCTGTCGTGCCCTGTTCTTCAAAACTTATACTCTTTAATCTGTGTTTTTAATACAGTGTCTTGTCAATGTGCAGGGCCACACAGGGCCTTTATAGGCATCAATTCCTGTGTAGCATCGACAAACAGTGAATAGATCCAGGTGGACGGGCTCCCTTAATGTAAAACAGGCACGGGAAACATGTTTCCTGGCCTTCGGACTTTCTTCATTATACAATGGAAAACCATTAAAAAACACCTGAAAAACACAGAAATAATTAAAAAATCCTGTGAGATGGTTCAAACTTCTTCAGAAGGTGGGAGAGGAGCGTAGCCATCGGATCTGGACACGTGGACGGTCCAGATCTAATCGAGAGATCGTAATTGGCGGGAGGGGAAAAGGGGTGCGATGGAAAAACTCCGATGCGATTTCGCGATCGGAGGGCTGAGGTGATTAAGCGATGGTCATTGATCTAAGGATGAGATCAACGATGGAGAATGAATCGGGGGAATAACTGATCGGAGGAACAAGCAAAATGCGTGCGATTAATCATTGTGATGCGACGAAGCGCAAGCCGTCGATCTAAAGTCTAGATCAACAGTTGAGAATGAATTGGGGAAATTGAAATCGGAGGTCGGGAATGACGCGATGTGATTAAACATTGCGATGTGATTGAAATCGCCGATGCGATGGAGCGATGGCCGTTTGATCGGCGTTCGATCAACGGTGGGGATTAGTTTTAGAGGGGACCGGCGGAAAAACTTTATAACATATGAAACCTAAAGTTTTCAATAGAAACAAAGGTTTTTAAATGGATCGAGATATACATATATGATAGGCGCCTGACTGTGAGGCCTGTAGTCTTTACAGAAAGTAATATCCCCAGGGCATGTATAAAAAGGGCCAATTGCAATCGGGCCATCAGGCCCGGTCTTTTTAATCTACCCATTGTATTATCTCCGATTGCGATTGCGCGATCGGCTCTTTTCAATCAACCCATTAAAATATTTCAACAGGTGACTTGATTTTTTACGTTTAAACTTTGGAAGAGTGGGTTTCATGTTTTTACAAAGGGAAAGAACGATCGGGAATGAAATGCGATCGAGGTTTTAAACACAAAAGGCTAATCGCATTGGAACTTTTGGACGATGGAAAAAAACTTGCGCACTTTGAATTTGTGCGATGCGATTGGCGCCCGGGATCTTTAACACTCGGGCCCGGGGAAGGTCATATGAAACAGAGGTAGGGGGAAGTTCTTAACACACAAGACCCAATCGCATCGAAACTTTGATGCAGGTCTTCTCGATCAACCCATTGTGAGTTCTCCGATCGCGATTGCACGATCGGGTCTTCTTAATCTACCCATTTTTATATTAAACCACGTGACTTTGGTTTTTTATAACAAAATTTGGATAAATGGGTTTAGAAATATTATGAGGTTCTAAGCACCAAGGCGGGCCCATAGGATATGTATAAATGGAGGTGTAGTGTCCGCATCGAACTTTAAACAGGCTCGCTTGGGGCCCACCGATGCGATAAGCGCGTGAGAAGCAGCATTTTTATGGGGCATGTGGGGGAAGTGGTTAGGGGGTTTTGGCCAAAGGGGCTAAAGCCTGTGATAAAAACATGAATTTTTATGGTTTTTTCAATGTTTTCAGAGGAATTTGAAGGTTTCGGTAAGGTTTAAAAGTGGGTGTCAAACCTTATAAAGTGGATTTTTATGAATGGAAGAAGGAAACTCATAAAAAATAGAGGATTTATATGGAAGAAAGGGGTGCAAATGAAGGTTATTTTTGAGTGGGGGAAAAGGGGAAAATGATGGTCTTTGCAACAGTCTTTCCTCATGAAATTAGCAGAATTTTTGAGTAAAAAATGGGAAATAGCAATGAAGATTTTGGACAGAGGCATGAGGCCTTTCAAGAGTCTTCAAGAGCCAACAATTTTTATCAATAAAAATTTTCCTTGAAGGCTCCAAAATCATTTAGCCACCATTAGGTATGACAAATTTTATACGTGGCTAACAAGTAGCACCATGCACGTCGATTCTGCAGGTGGTTCGATCGGGTCTTTGGCCCAAGGACACCTAGGCAGTATTAATCAATGCCCTGGATACTCATATGATTCTACTTAGAACGTATCACAACCTAGCTATCATGAAAGTCACCTTGGAAATCATATACCAACCAAGGACAAGGGAACCGATATCCCCCATTCTCCACACAAAATGGACCAATGTCACAACGTAACACGCTAGTCAATCTAGTGCAACCCTTCCTAGGCTCATCAACAACCATACAACCAGGAGAATTATGAAAATCCTCCAAATGCTGCAAAAATAAGTCGAGGAACAAACAAAAGGGAGATCTTGGATAGGGGGCAGTAACTAGAAAACACCCCCTATGATCTCAGTCTAGAGGCAACCCCAACTGAAATCAAAACTAGGACCCAAGTAACAACTCCCAAGGAAAAATTGGAGCTTAGATTATTTGATCACCAAACCAAAAGCATCACTGTGATCAACACTCCATAACAAATAGAGGTGATGCCACACATTCGCACTCCTGAAAAAATAATTTTTCAGCACCGGCAGGTATGCACCCTCCCATATTCCTTTTTAAAATCTCATGCCTTTCAATAATGTTTGATGAAAATTAGATGCTTTCACTTGAGGTAGTTGTTTTTTAAGGAAGAACCTGCAAACTACTTACAACACCATCCACTGAAGGATCTAGAGCAGGTATCATCCTACCCCCACCATGATAGAGTCCCACAGTACTTTACATATCCTGACAACATTTCTCCATCAGAAATAAAACATAGGGTCCTCATACCTGACCACATTTATCGTCACCCCACACTGCATATGATAAACGTTTGTGTTGGTTGGTAGAGCCTCCCCTCCATGGCAATCGTCATCCAAAGTAGACCATACATCACCCCACAAGTGACGCCATGGCCATACCATCTTAGTCCAGGAAGCACCTCATGCCCATCCATTTATCATGCATAAGGTCAATTTTACCATTCAAACTCAACCCCCCTTCCCATACGATCAGGTTGTACAAGAAGATTGAAAGCGCACCTTCGCGCATCGCATTTGGCCCACCATACCTCCATATGCATAATCCCATCTGTGATATCTTCTGCTTCATCAACCTCGCACAGGAGACCAACCAATGGGACCCCTACCCCCAGAAAAACATTATCCTCACACCTTCAATGAGCGACCCTCTTCCATGTTTTTGGGTACCCATCTCTGCGTATTGTACAAACCAAACCCCATTATTTTATTCTTTTGGTAAGTGTACAAAGACCGCAAGCGATGCCCTTCGCCACTTCGCCCTCATATTTCACCTTTTATCCCATGGAAACAGTCCCTCATTCCCCTTGGTCGAATTATTTCACTTCCCCCACGTACTTACAATCACGACATTCATAGTTGTTTCATACCCGCCCTGGAGGTCCTACCAAATCCATGGATTTCCTTTAGAAATAACTATGACTGCCACCAAGCTGCTCAAGTATACTTCGACCTCAAGCCACTGAATCCCCATCATCCATTTTCAATCACCTCTCACCAACATGCCTATGTTAAACCCATCATATCTCAGTCCCCGACCCCTCAGGTCGGCGACCCATGGTTCGGTTAAGGCTTCCTTTTTGTCGACCTGGACACCTCTTTTCCAAAAAGGAAGCAATACCTTGGATAACCCCTCCCCATGCAAAGGGGTATCCTCGGGTGGCACTGTGGGAGACATCATTGTCCACAGATGTCATCGATTCTCCTAAAATTCTACTACAGAAAAAGCTTTCATGTCACGATGGTATCGTACCTTACAACCATTGCACTTTGATCAAGACCCGTCGAAGACTCGTGCCTTCATAAGCATCACTGACAAAAACGCTTACACGGGAAGGTCCCAGCCAGTACATATGCATACATGGCACAAAGATATGCCATACCAAGATTACGCATATGGGTACCACATTCCACCTATCGTCAAAGAAAAAACGCCCCTGAGGGCGTCAGCAGTCGTCATTAACAACCACCAGCATCACTACCACAGTAGTTGCACGGACATCACATGTATCTGTCAATTTTGTTTAACTAGCCATAGAATCAGCATGGGACATGCCCGCCTCGTTGAATTTTTGTAAATATGTTGTATATTTTGTCTACTTGCAGTGGGTCCCTTAGGTCATGGTTATCTCAGAAATGGTGCAAGTTGTTGTCAATTCCAAAACACACGCAGACCTCTCTCTCTCTCTCTGCATACGATACAGAAAATAAACTATAATGTATTTCAGCTATACAGTTCTTCCTAGACCTCACACATTAGGGGGGAACTGTTAACACTGGAAAATCATACAACAGAATACAACATCAATTAATGTCAAGCCCAAGGATTTACAGGACAGGAATAAATTATGGAATCAAGAAGTATTTAAAATCTCTAAAAATCAGATTTGAACTAGTCATAAATGCTCAAATGCGCGCTTTATCCTTCGAGAAGAGTGCCTTCTGCGCGCCTTTTTTTCCCGATAAGCACACATTCTTGGAAATGGAAAAAATTCGCTTTTCGGGACCACACCAAGAAAAGGACAGTTACTCCTTATGTGAAAGCCGCCTAAGGACAGCCACCAGTGCCTTCTTAGACATTATGTGAGCACACAAAAGAATATTTGAGCACACAATGGAATCACACCTCTCCCTTGGGTCACCATCCATCATGTACCACGGGAGGGAAGGAGGATTTTAAGCTCACCTATATAAACCCACCAAGAGATGAAGAAATGGTGATCATAGTGTTATGCTGGCCAAAGTTGCCTGAGCAACACCAGCATTGTGTGTGACCCGGAGCTGGAGCTAAAGAGGACTCGATAGTTGGCCACCCAACATCTTAGTCCACCACAGCAGAGAGAGAGAGTGAGACTGCATCAGAGGCGGAGCTTGGAAGGCAACATCCTTGCATCAGGACCTAGAGCCATTTCCTAGGGGCCCTTTGGCAAGTGGGTAATATTTCTTCTCCATTTCGAACGTTTAATAAGAAGAGGCCATCGAGCCATCGTTTGCATTATTATCGTTTGGAACTCTCTATATAGCTTCTGTATATTTGTGTTTTTAGTTTTAGTTTAACCAGAGCATACTTCAGCATATTTTTTTCATTAAGTTTTATTCTTTTTAGCTCCCCCCACTTTCTGCCTGTTATGAATAGTTTAGAGAGTAGACCACACTCTCTAAGTGGATGTGATTTCATACACCCATGTGACTAATCCACAAAAACACTCATGAGGTGGGAATTTTGAAGTGTACGAGAGGTGGAAATTTTAGGAAACCATTGTTCAAACACCAGATCTCATAATGAAGGCATAACCATATCAAAGGATTGTATTAATTGAATAGTGAGTGAACTACAATGGTATTTATAACATATAAGCATAGTGCCAATATTTAGCATTCCAAAAATTAGCACACCTTTGAATGGAGAAGGAACTCTTATTTATACAAAAAATAAGATAACTAAATTTAGATCCACAAATATTTCATGTGGTTACAACCATGTGTTAACATCTAGCAAGTAACATCTCTTCATATCCTCTCAAAAATCTCTAAAATATTTGATAGGAGACACTTATGAAAACTTCCGTGATTATTCTCCATGAAATGTGTTTTATCAATGATCTAAAATCTTTCTCAAATAGTTAACAATCTTCAATAATTTTAAGACAAAATTCGAATTTGAGATTTATATGCCAAATATGACTTTGTTAGAATCTTCAAATATGCCTACGCACGTCACAAAACTCATCCAAATTCTGGATATAAGTGAATACATGTTGTTTTTATAATATTTAACCATAAATTCATTAAAATATTAAAATAAATGCTTTGGAAAATAATAAGTATAAACCCATATATGATCATGAAAATGGCCTTAGAGTTTGATGATGGATCTACATAATATGGTATAAATTGAAGGAAAGTGAATGAAATGAGAGTGAAAAAAATAACATTTTGGAGAGCCAAAACTAACTATGCTTGGACATATGATTCAATTTCTTCATTTTTGTCTTTCTAATGGAATACATTGTAAATATGTCATGGCTAGATTTTTCACCCTCACACTTGAAGGTCATGTCAAGCATTGGTGCCACACATTACCAATTGATTCTATCCATTCAGTTGATAAATTCGCCATGAAGATCCATGAAGCCTTTAGTAAGTATGATTATCAAGATGTATATAAAAGGGCCAATCAGCTTAGAATGAAACTTGATGAGTCATTATAGGATTTTCTTGATCGATTTCTTCACATTTTCTATGAATTTTCCAAAGAATATGTGGATTGTGATTTCATGAGTGAGAAGTTTTAGCGTTTTGTTATAATCTCCATGAACAAATTTGAATCTAGATCCCTGGTTTATTTTTGTTTTCCAACTTATATTGATCATGAGGCACCAAAAATCCTAGAGGAGGAACCTACTACCCCTTTTGTCTCTTTGCATTACCAAACAAGGTATTATTTGGGGTTGTTGTTAAGGTTGGGAAATCCCAAAAATCAAATTTTTGATCCACTTATACCACCTTCATTTCCTTCCCATGATCAAGATATTATCTAAAAGAGCTTTGAATTTTATGGCGAATTCATGAAGCCTAATGTGAAGGATGATCCCTTGGTCTCTTATGATGATATTAATGTGCATAATCTTAATCTTAAATATGATTTGATTGAAAGTATTGTTTCTTCAAGAGATACTTGCCATCCTCTATCATCTACATCTCATGGATCTTTATACCCCGATTCACTTGATTATTCCACTCCACCAACAGTTGTTTAAAATACTCTTGATTCTCAATTTGTTGGCTCAAATGGAAATTAGGTACAATATGGTTATATCTCATAGTTTGAGGATCATAATGATGAAGACACATTCTATCTCTCTTCTCTTTTTCAAATTCCTCTATGTCAAGATGCTGCTTTTACTTTCTCGTTTAATCAAGAATTTTGTGATCTCGGTAATTGTTCAAATGAAACTGAAGCTCCTAATCAAAATATAGAAATAGAAAACCATCACCCCAATCACAATGTATCCATTACTTCACATGGTGATGATTTTCTAGGTACATTGGTTCACCTCTTAGTTTTAAAAGAATATTTAAATTTGCAAGGTATAGATTTAGATTCTGATCTAATCAAGGAATAATTTCTTACCGAAGTTCCTTCCTCAAATCACTAACCTTTTTGTATTGATTCATTTAATGCATCAATTGATGATGAAATTATTCAATATCCTTTAAATCCACAATCTGGCCAACCAAATTTGAATTTGACACAAGGTGGTAAGGTCACCCATGGTGAAGAAGAAGACAATGTAATAATTGAACATATTTCTTATGGTTTGCAATTTTCGTTCCTATATGGAATTAATTCATTTGTTCAAGTTGTTGGGGTCCTAGTGATTTGGCATACTGGCTTACCAAATGACCAAGCAACATCAGAACCACTTTGGGATCTCAGGATCTAGCCCTCCTAGATCCAGAGAGGGGTCTCTCTATAAAGGTAAAGAATAAGATATCTTTAAAGTTCAATTTAAGGTATTAGGCTAGCTATAGAGCACAAGGGTTTTTGATTTGTTTGTTTGGTTGGGAAACATTGACAGAAGGGTTTAATGAAATGTAAAGGAATGAGTATTGAAGGATTTTCGGCAATGGGGAGATAATTCAAAGAGAATACAAGTTCATTAGGCAATGGGGTCATAAAAGGGTTTACTTGCAATTCAAATATCCAAGGTTTTCAAAGGGCTAGTCCTCTAAATCAGAGGATATCTTAAGATGATTGTATGGGATGAAACAATAAGGAAATGAATGGGAATAACAAGGAAAGCCTTCCAAGGTGACAACTTCAGAGTAAGTAAAGGGGCAGGGCACACCTTATACCTCTGTGATCAATACTCCTGATGAGGCTAACTTCAAAGACAACAATCCAGCAGTCCTCCTGACTACTTTCAGACAGTAGAAAACACTTAAGTTCAACGCAGAGTGAAGTCTAAGATCATAGAAATAATTTTAACCTTCTCTGCTTTTGAAATTCAACTCAAAGGGATCTTAGAAAAGCTAACTGTTGGAAAGGGAACTTAGGGGACAAGGCTAACACTAAATCTCCCTATTTCCCAATTCTTTCAGCTGAACCAAACAAGAAAATCTAAGAAACAAACTCTAAATATATACATCATTAAGCATGGGCAAACCAACTCCTCCACTGGTTAAATTATATTGAATTTTTTCTAAGATACACCAATAGCAGAAAACATAAAGACAAGAATGTGCAGGAAGCATTAGGGCACTTGCAATAGTATATCCTAAGCTAAAATTATTGTTTCTTATCAGAGAAAATGAAACATAATGTAAAACAGAGGGAAAACAATAACAAGAAAGGGACACATCACCAACGACTTAGATCAGGATCCAGTGAACAGGCTTGTCATATTAGCAGAGCAAAACCAGTCACACACATTCTTGTTCAATAGCTTGATACAATATAGAAATCATCTCCCAACCTATTTACAACAACTACTCAGGAACTCTAACTCAATAAACAGCTTACAATCAGTATATTTCCAACAACCAAAAACCCCTTACAATGTATTTTCGATGAGTTCTTATAGGTGAATGAGTGATAGTAGTGGTAGATAGAATTTAAATGATTCATTAAGACAGAGGGAAAGAAGTATTCGAATTCCCACTCTGCTTAATGGTTTTACATTAACTACTAGTACCCTTAAGATGACTTAGAAGTCTTTGTCAGGTTGACAATAACTTCTAGGGTATGTTTCTTGAAGTACTTTTTTGGTTGTAGTACTCTATCTAATCCTTTGAGACAAGTAAGGTGAAGATTTTGTCTTTCAGGACTTTCATATTTTGCAACCATTGTGCTGACATTCTAGGAACTTCTGTCAAAACAATAACTGTTATGGGGCTCGATGAGTAGGTTGTGGGAATTAGCCCTTCTTAGGAAAGAATGTCCTATTTGATAGGTCTCCTTTGTTGCTTTAATCACTGATAATCTGCATTTAATCTATGCTTCGGGCTTTATTAAGCTCCCTTGATTACCTTTGGGGTCTTCGAACTGCATTATTGTCTGTACTCTATGGATTAAGTATCCAATCTTCAATATTATGCATTAATCTTTAATCCTCTCGGGTATAATTTGTTGCTTCTTCTGCTCAGGTGTCCGGGTTTTTGCTGATTTGGAGGGTTTGTCGAAGGTCCGATATAGTGATACGTCGAATAAACATGAAATTAAACCCTTTTCTGATTCCTTCCTTTGCAATCTTTGGCTACAGGATCGTCACGGTGCAACCTATGTCACCTCACTGTGACTGTGGAAATCGCATGATTTAACCACCCTTTGAACCCTACAAAACACGATAAACATGTTACAAAAAACCTGTGGGAGCTTGGATAACTGTGACAGAGGCTCGGGGGCATGGCGAAGGAGCAGTGAGAGTGGTGAAATGCAACAATGGAGGGGCAAAACCCTGGCAGAATATCTAACTAGGTTTAAATTTGAAATGGGGCGTGAAATGAGGAGAAATGGTTTTAGAAAACCACTTGTGGTTATCGTGCAATGAAAGGGCAGTAAGTGGTTTGGGACGAATGGAGTGCGATTCCATTCATCGTTGGACATGTGGATTTCCAATACCGCCCATTTCGCAAAAGAGTTGCGCGATGCTAGGAGGAGGGGCAGAGTGATGCGATATGGATCGTGGATCGTCGTATTTGGGGTCTTAGATCGGACGATGCAGCGTGAGCACGACAGGCCGAAAGGTGCACGGTGGGATGAGTAGTGGGTCAAGTAAGTGACATAATCTCTTTTGTCACGGAGCAGATGATGGGGTAGCGGGGTCAAGCGGTTGGGTTAAGTGGGGGCCGTCAGATCCGATGGATGGATGGCTAGGATCATATCGGGAGATTGCACTTCATGAAAGGAAAGGGAATGGGACCAATGGATTAATATTTTTCCAATGCGATGGATTGGGACTGGAATAAGTGCCGAGGAATGGTTCTGTGGGAGTGAACGGAACTAGGGTTTAGGAGGAAAAGCACTTATCGCATCGAGGAAAGGAGATGAAGGGAGGTTCGGGAGAAAAGGATTTTTCGATTGTGATGAGGCCTTTAGCGCTTGGTCATAGTGCGGGTCACACGCGAAAGAGGGGGCTAGGGGATTTAAGCCCTCGGGAGCTAATACCTCCATAATGTAAAAGGCTGCTTTAGGCCTAAAAAGGGATTTTAAGGCTGAATGAAAGTTCCGATAGGTGAGAAAGGGATTTTAAACCTTGTAAAAGGGGATTTATGAGGTTTAAGGGGAATTTTGAAGGTTATGGGGGAAAATGAAGGGTAAAACATAAGGGAAGTGAGGGATATAGAGGCCTTTTGAAAGCAACTTTCTTCAGGATGGCAGGGTCTATAAATGGAAACAACAGTGAATATTTCTGAAGGATAAAAGACACATGAGACTTCAAGAATGATAGATTTTCAAAGAAAAGATTCACTTGAAGGCTCGGTCAAAAATTTAGCTACCTTTTTTCTTTGTCAAATTATTATAGGTGGCTAACAGTGGCTCCACATGGGGATGGAATCTTCTTGAAGGTGTCAAGAATCTCAGATAAAATATTTGGAAGTAGGCCAGAGCCTTGTACTTGACCATATTTTTCTTTCTCTGATTCAGTTGTTACAGACATGATAAGTATTATATCAACAACAATACTTTCCTCGACAACTACCTACCCATCCTACTATCCTAACATTTTTTCTTCAAGGTGCACTTAGACTTGCATACCTTTCTCATCATATTTTTTTATTGAGAGCAAGAAACTAATCTGATTCTAACCTTATTCCTCCATGAGACTAGATTAAACAGTTGGACTCATAGCTTTTATACCTAAACTAACATCTGCCAGGATTAAACTGTCTAACAGATTTTCATTCTCTATATTCTAAAACAGAAATTGAAAACACAGCTAAACCGAGATTAGACTGTCTGATTTTCTGTGGGTCCATGGCATAAGGACAAGCTGCACATGAACTGAAACTTGTAGAACTTCAAAACCAAAATTTTGAAGGCTAAAGATCTGAAATTCAAAAACATTCTTCCTTCTTGTTGTGACTCAAATTTTGAGCCTTTTAGAGTCACCTTTCTTTCTTCATTTCAGCTCTGGTTTTGATCCTGTTAGAGATGTTTTCTTCTTCTTTGCTGGTTCAAGTTTTGAGCATGTTAGAACCATTTTGCTTTCTTTTTATTTGGCTTAGGTTTTGATCTAATTTGAGCCATTCTTTTTAAAACTTCATAGGTTCAAGATTTGGGCTTGACTAAACCTTTCCTTTCTATTTTTGTATATTTTTTCCTTTTCTTTTCAAAACAAAACAAAGCAATGGTATTTACAATGGGAGTGAAAAATTTAAATTGGGTTCAGCGGAGATAATGCTTGAGCATCCTGCCATTTACAGGACCCCCAAACAAGTCTGTACCATCCATTTCTTGCAGAAAAAATGCATTGGGACCAATGGCATATTGAATGATGTAAGGGCCTTGCCATAAATTGTTAAACTTTCCATGCTTACCCTTATCTTCCCTCCTAGAGTCCCATTTGAGTACCTTGTCTCCAATTTTGAAATCACATGCCTTTGTCCTTTTATCAAACAACTTTGTGATATTCTCTTGTATTTTCTGAGCTCTGTTGTAGACTTCTTCCCTTGTTTTCTGGAGATGTATGGTCTGATTGATCCTCCTCACCATGCTATCTTCTTCTGACTGTATTTATTGGACCAAATTTATCACTGGTACTCCTAAACTGGTAGGGAAAACTGCATCTACTCCATAAACTAACTGATAGGGAGACATTCCAATGGATTGATTTGTTGTCAACATGTCTGCCCATAAAGCATGCACTAGCTTATTATGCCATGACTTTTTATTTTCTTCCAGCAGCTTCTTGATGATGTTCACCAAACCTTTATTTGATGATTTTTCCAGCCCATTACCTTGAGGGTAATAAGTGACCAAGTAAAATCTGATATTTTTGACAAAATCAATGATCTTTTTGGAACCAAATGCAGCAGCATTG
Source organism: Pinus albicaulis (assembly GCA_034641835.2). Taxonomy (NCBI): domain Eukaryota; kingdom Viridiplantae; phylum Streptophyta; class Pinopsida; order Pinales; family Pinaceae; genus Pinus; species Pinus albicaulis. Next base: position 1,638,753,673 of record CM076575.1, on the reverse strand, counting down.
TCAGTGATAATTTTCCTAGGGCACCCAAATCTAGCTAAGATATGGTCTTCAAGGAATTTTATGATAACTGAGTCTGTGGCATTCCTAGAAGGGATGGCCTCTATCCATTTAGTGAAATAATAAGTGGCTGTGAGTATCCATCTATATTGGGAATATGAAGCAGGGTGGATTTCCCCAATGAAGTCTAGGCCCCACTGTTGAAAAGGAGCTTCAACAGTGACTAGTTGTAAAGGTAAAGGAAGGAGTTTTTGTTTGCCCTCAAATATTTGACATTTGTGGCAAGCAAATATCATTTTGTGGACATCTTGGAAGAGGGTGGACCAGTAATAGCCAGCTCTAAGGATTTTATTGGCAGTGGTTTTCCAATAGAGATGGCCTCCACACTCTCCTTCATGGAACTCATGCTTGATCCTATCTGCATCAACTTCAGGAAAACATTTAAGCAATAAACCATTGGAATTTTTCCAATATAAAAATTCATCCAAAATGCAATAATTCCTAGCTTTCAACTTTAAAAATCTTGCTTTTTTCTGAGATAAATTAGGAGGAGCATTAAGATTGATAAGCACATACAAAATATCAGCATACCAAGGTGAGTTTTGGAAATGATCTTCAACAATGGGAGCTGGTAATCACTCATGTTCATCCAATGCATCTACCATATTTATGTCAAGGGCTTGTAAGTTATATTCAACCATTAATTGTGCTAAGCCTTGACCCTTGATAAGTTTAGTGGGTTTGATTTCCAAATCATATTCTAGTATCACAACAATCCACTTGCCTCTTTTGCCATCTAGATCTTGTGACAAAATGTCTTTTACCACTATATTAGGCACAAAGGCAATAATATGAGAATGTAAAATGCAAACTCTGAAATCCTTCAAGGCCTTTACCAAGGCATAGGCCTGTTTTTCCATGATATTATATTTCAGAGGTGCATCTCTTAATGCCTTGCTGAAAAATGCAATTTGTTGCTCTTGTCCTTCTAGATTTTTCTGTAATAGGATAGCAGCCACAGTATGTTCTGATGCAAATGAGAATATGAGGAAATCCTTAGTAAAATCAAGGTTGATGAGAACTGGTGCTTGGGTGAGTGCATGTTTTACCAGTTCAAAGGACTTCTTGGCTTCTAGAGTCCATTTAACTCCTACCTCCTTTTTTAGCATATTTTTCATGTTTCTAAGGAGTTATGCAAGGTTGGGTATGAACCTCCTCAAGAAATTAATCTTTCCAATGAAAGATTGCAATTCCTTGATGTTTCTAGGGTGACTAATTTTCAATATACCCTCAACCCTTTTTGGGTCTATTTTAATCCCCTTTTCAGATATGATATGACCAAGAAGTTTACCTTCTTAGAGACCAAACAATGTCTTTTTGGGATTTAAAGATAGCCCATACCTTCTGTATTTCTCAAAGACCTTTCTCAAATGTTTAAGGTGTTCTTCATCTGTTTTGGAATAAACTGTGATGTCATCAAGGTAAATTACAATGAAGTAACCTATTTCTTTTGAGAATGCAATGTCCATGGCTCTTTGAAAGGTGGCACCGGCATTCATTAATCCAAAAGGCATTTTCACATACATGAAATTGCTGCAAGGAGTTGTGAAGGTTATTTTGAGTTGATCCTCTGGGAGTACTAATACCTGGTTATATCTTGAAAAGTCATCTAGCAAGGAAATCCTCTTAGAACCAACTACCCTTTGTAGGATGTGTTCCATTTTGGGCAAGGGGTAATTGTCCTTTAATGAGGCTCTATTTAAGTTTCTGAAATCGATACACAACCTTATTTCCACGTATTTTTCCTTACAGCCACAAGGTTAGATAACCAGTATGAAAACCTCACAGGGACTATGATTCCAGCATCATGCATTTTCTTAATTTCTTTTTCTACCAGAGGTAATTGTACGGGGTTTATTCTGTGCAGCTTTTGCCTAAAATTTTTCTGGTTTTATTTCAATGGTATCTTATGCTGGATGGTCTCTATGTCATATGCCTTCAAATATTCATAGCTCCAAGCAAAAACATCAACAAACTCTTTAAATAAATCAATGTATTTCAGTTTGATATGAGCTAGCAATGTTTTAAACAATTTGATCATCTTAGGCTTGTCTTTGCTGCCTATATTGCATTCCTCAAAATCAGATTCAGTGGGTTCTATTGTTGGATTTTTTGCCACATCATTAAAATCAAAGAGGTCTTCTAGACGGGCCAGCCCTCGGGGTATACCTTTGTATTTGGACTGTAGTACCTCTATGTCTTCCTTATCTGCGTTTATGTATTCTTTTGTTTGATTTTCGAATTCTCTGGTTAGCATTTTTATTTCTGCAATAGGGAATGGTTTTTCTTCATCAAGGGGATTTTCATCCAAACAATTTTCATCGGAGTTGGAGTTTGAATTTGGCAATTCAAACTAATTCCCGGAAAGTAGGAAATCCTCCATTTTTTTATCACCCTCAAAGACCTGCCAATATTTTTCATTATCTGGTACTGTCGATCTGTATTTTGTTTGAATGACGAACTGTTTGTCATTATCTGGTCTTTGACATGAACTAGCAACACAAGCCAAACCATTTGCAAGTTTGTTTTGACTTCTAGGGACAAACACAAGCTCATATTCTACAAATGTTTTCAAAAGATTCGTGGCATCATTTCTATATTCCCTTAACCTAGGATGTTTGGCAGTTTACTCTCCATTTATTTGTTTGATGACTAGTTCTGAGTCTCCATGAACAACTATCCTCTCGGGTTCTAGTTTTTTCAATAGATGTAATCCTAAGAGGAGAGATTCATAATCTACTATTTTTTTTGTGCATTTGAAGTTTAACTTGAAAGAATGGCTTTAAGCATAACTGGTTTTTAGTGTTGTGCAACCATACTCCTACTCCTACACTCTTTTTAGTGCAAGACCCATCAAAACTCATGCTCCATAAGGGGTTGTTTGCAAATTTGTTATCAGTTTCATCCTTAATGCCATGTTCATCATTATGTTGTTTCCTGAGGTCAGCACTATGTCGTGTTACGTTTTGTTCCTCAGGATTTCCGTGGAGTTTAGATTGATGGGTGGTCTGTTGTTTACAGTTTTGGTTCTGTTTACTCTGGTTTTCTAATTTAGCAAACTGTTCAAGCCCTTATCCCTTGTTTTCCTCTATTTCCAGGGCTACATTTATGTTCGGATTTGTGACCCCCACTTCTTTCATTAAATTTTTATCCTCTAGTTCTTGCTCATTAGTGAACTCATCATTGTAAATGATAAAAGAGTCTAGGTTTGTATGGACATAGTAAAGAGGGGAATTCTATGGTTTCTCTGGGCTTCTCACCATGAACTTCATGTGTGATTCCCTATAGAGTCTTCTAAGTTGGCTAAAAACAGGGATAGTGGCATATGCCATGTCCATTTTCATTGTACCCTGCAGCTTAGCACCCCAGCAACATGCCATATTTGGGAGGTACATCAGCCACTACAACATCCATAACCATGAATTTGGCTGGGATTTGGGTCAAATTCACACAGAGGTCTTTGATCAGGCCCAAAAATTTTACTCTGCTACAGTCAAAATAATATAAATCTTTGTATGGTCTGGTTATCTCTAGGCCTAATCTCTCCATGATCACCTTGGGCATGAGATTGTGAGAAGCCCCTGATTAATGCATAGCATTATGTAGGATTTTGTCATGGATATTTAAACTGACATAGAAAGGAGGCACTACTCCTTCCTGGAATTTCCCTTCAATTTTTGGGCCAAACAAGATAGTTGGTCGATCATCATTCAAGTTGACAGAGTCATTGTTTTCTCCTAAGTTTAAAGCTTTCAATATTTGACATTTATATACATCTTGGGTAACCAACTCAGTGAGAGGGATAGAAACTTTGATTTTGGAAATTTCACTGTCCAAATAAAAAGGGAACCGGTTCTTTGCAAGGCTCAATTTTGTTTTGTTGGTCATTGTTTTATTGGTAAAATCAGCTTGTTGATCTTCACTATGCACATTGGTTGAAACTGTTTTGTCAGAAGAATTAGCTGTACGGCTAGTACTACTAGCTTCTTGACTTGGCATATCAATGGTTTGGGTGTTCTTACCCTTGCTTTTGTCAGAAATTTCAGCTGTTTTTTTGCCTTTTTCAACAGCCTCTTTAGCAGTTTTTTCAGGTCTTTTCTTAATAATAATTTCAGAGGTTTTTGGTTTGGGATTTTCTGGGTTCTTTTTGCTTCTGAGATCATATTGTTCACGGACCTGCATGATGGCATTCTTGAATCCTAACCTATAGTCTTCAGATTCTAACCCTTCCTCATCACAAGGTATGTATGAGGTTTGGTTGTCTTCCATGAAAAAGGTATGATCTTCGTTACCCACTCCCAACATGTTTATAATAGTCCCCTCTGACTCTTCTATCATTCCCTCCTCCTCATCAAGGAAATTTTCTTGAAAGGGAGGTCTTACTTGTTGATCTGAATCTCTTTGTTTCATCTAAGGGGGGTTTCTCCTAAAGTTTTGGTTCTGGTTTTGAGTTTGGTTCCTGTTTTGGGCACTTTCTTGGACATCTAACCTCTCCATACTTTTTTATAACCTATCCATGTTCTTGGCTAGATCGTCTAATTTTGAGTCAGATGTAGAAGGTGCAGTGTCCTCCCTATAGGTTACTTTCCTTGTAGCCCTCATCCTAGATCTTTTTTCAATCAGATTAGCTTCTGCACTAAGAGATCCCTTCTGCATGTCTTCTAAAGTCAAGGGATCTCTTTCTCTAAGTTGATATGCCATTTCAAGATCAAATCCTTAAGGAAATTTGGCCAAGGTTGATCCTTGTGGAGGTTTCAAGTCTGGGGGCAGTGCATTATACACACTATTGAATCGGGTGCAATAATTTTGAACACTCTCTCCAGGGCTTCTCTTTAGGTTGTTGTAATCTGAAAGTATTTGGAGCAGATTTTTCCTAATCTCCCATTTGTTTGTGAATGTTTGATGTAAACAAGGGATATCATTGATATTGTGAGGAGCTAAACTCTTGAACCATTTCTTGGCATCTCCTCCTAAGCTTTGGGTGAAGATTCTCATCTTAATGGTCTCATCTTCTATTTCCATGTAATCGAAAGCATCATTCATCTTGTCCACATGCTGTTGAGCAATGGTGGATTCACTTCCAATGAAATGGGGAATCTTGTACTAATATTTATTGGGTAAAGGAACCAGAGGCTGTGGTAACACTAGGGGAGCATACCATGCTGCCATGATAGTATTTTGTGGGAGTAAAGTTGTGGCTTCAACAACAGGTATATGGATGGTAGAAATGCTTGGAACAACAAGAGACTATTGAGTAGATCTAGGGTGAGAGAGACCCAAGTTATGACTAAGATGGAGATCAGGAGGTGTGGATGGAGGGGTTTCTCTGTTACCAATATGTTGACCACTCTGTGGTGGTGAAATTGAAGGCTCAAATTTTTTTTGATCTATACCATTAAATGACTTAGCTCTTGGTAGATTACTTGGTAAATCTACGTCAACTTGGGTATCTGATAGAGCTATGAGGTTTTCAGGCACTGAGTTAGCTCTATGAATGGGGTTGACGATAGTTGGATCCCTAGATAAATGAGACTTCCGAAGAATGATTTCTAGATTATCAACTATTTCAGGAGGGTTCAAATCAGGATAAGCCCTAGTATGGATTCTTCTTGAAGCCAGTATGTTAAGTTTCAGACCCAAAAAAGAAGAAAGTTAGCTAGATATAACAATATTTAAGAGGCAAACTAGTCTTAAACAAAGAAAATTAATCTTTAGAGTTTCCTAAACATGGGTGTGAACAATGTTCTTATGGTAGTGTGGGCTGCCCCAATGGAGTCTTTGTGAAACTAGGAAAATCAGCAGGCCTACTGATAACCAGTGGAGTCTTTTGATCTTTTAGGAGTTGTGGAGTCGCCAGGTGGATGATTTCAAATGTTTGAGATGGTTTACTGTCCACCACAGTCATTAACTACTAGTATAAGGCTTGTGGGTTCTCTGAGTTCTTAAGGATGTCCAAGATAGAAGTCTACTCAGAATCCCCAGTGTAGTCGCCATTATGTTAGGGTCCTAGTGATTTGGCATACTGGCATACCAAATGACCAGGCAACATCAGAACCGCTTTGGGATCTCAGGATCTAGCCCTCCTGGATCCAGAGAGGGATATCTCTAGAAAGGTAAAGAATAATATATCTCTAAAGTTAAATTTAAGGTATTAGGCTAGTTATAGAGCACAAGGGTTTTTGATTTGTTTGTTTGGTTGGGAAACATTGAAGGAAGGGTTTAATATAAGGTAAGGGAATGAATAGTGAAGGATTTCTGGCAATGGGAAGACAACTCAAAGAGAATACAAGTTCATTAGGCAATGGGGTCATAAAATGGTTTACTTGCAATCCAAATATCCAAGGCTTTCAAAGGGCTAGTCATCTAAATCAGAGGATATCTTAAGATGATTGTATGGGATTTAAAAATAAGGAAATGAATGGGAATAACAAGGAAAACCTTTCAAGGTGACAACTTCGGAGTAAGTCAAGGGACAAGGCACACCTTATACCTCTATGATCAAAGCTCCTGATGAGGTTAACTTCAAAGACAACAATCCAGCAGTCCTCCTGACTACTTTCAGACAGTAGAAAACACTTAAGTTCAAACACAAAGTGAAGCCTAAGGTCAGATAAAGACTTTTAACCTTCTCTGCTTTTGACACTCAACTCAAAGGGGTCTTCGAAAGGCTAACTGTTGGAAAGGTAACCTAGGGGACAGGGCTAACACTAAGTCTCCCCATTTCCTGATTCTTTCAGCTAAACCAAACACAAACATCTAAGAAACAAACTCTAAATTCATACATCAGTAAGTATGGACAAACCAACTCGTCAACTAGTTAAATTATATTGAATTGTTTCTAAGATACACAAATAGCAGAAAACATAAAGATAAGAATGTGCAGGAAGCATTAGGGTACTTGCAACAGTATATCCTAAGCTAAAATTACTGTTTCTTATCATAGAAAATGAAACATAATGTAACACAGAGGGAAAACAATAACAGAGAAGGGACACATCACCGATAACTTAGATCAGGATCCAATGAACATGGTTGTCATATTAATAGAGCAAACCAGTCACATACATTCTTGTCCAATAGCTTGATACAATCCAGAAATCATCTCCCAGCCTATTTACAACAACTACTCAGAGAACTCTAACTGAATAAACTGTTTACAATTAGTGATTTCCAACAACCCTTAACAATGTATTTTCGATGAGTTCTTCTAGGTGAATGAGTGATAGTAATGGTAGATAGGTCTTCAATGATTCATTAAGATAGAGAGGAAGAAGTATTCGAATTCCCACTCTGCTTAATGGTTTTACATTAACTGCTGGTACCCTTTGGATGACTTAGAAGTCTTTGTCAGGTTGACAATAACTTCTAGAGTATGTTTCTTGAAGTACTTTCCTGGCTGTAACACTCTGTCTAATCCTCTGAGACAAGTAAGGTGAAGATCTTTCCCTTCAGGTCTTTCATATTCTGTAATCACTGTAATGACATTCTAGGAATTTCTGTCAGAATAATAATTGTTATGGGGCTCGATGAAAAATGGAGTAGGCTGTGGGAATTTGTCCTTCTTTGGAGAGAATGTTCTGCTTGATAGGTCTTCTTTTTTTCTTTAGTCACGGTTATCTGCATTTAATCTGTGCTTTGAGATTTATTAAGCTCCCTTGGCTATCTTCAGGGTACTCGAACTGCATGATTGTATGTACTTCTGTGGATTAAGTATCAGATATTTAATAATATGCATTAATATTTAATCCTCTCGGGTATACTTGGTTGCTTCTTCTGCTCAGGTGTCTAGGTTTTTGGCTGATCTGGAGGGTTTGCTGAAGATTGGAGATAGGGATCCGTCAAATAATCATGCAATTAAACCCTCTTTTGATTCCCTTCCTTGCAATCTGTGGCCACAGAATCGTCACCCTGCAACCTATGTCACCTGACTGTGACTGTGGAAATCGCATGAATTGACCAGCATTTAAACCCTGCAAAACACGATAAACATGTTATAAAAACCTACGGGAATTTGGATAATTGCGAGAGAGGCTCGGGGAAATGGTGGAGGAGCAGTGAGAGTGGTGAAATTCATCAATGGAGGAGCGAAACCCTGGCAGAGCAACTAACCAGGTTAAAATTTGAAATAGGGCGCGAGAATTAGGAGGAGTGGTTTTTAGAAAACCACTGGTGGTTATCACAAAACAAAAAAGTGGTAAGTGGTTTGGGGTAGATGGAGTGCGATTCCATAGAATGGTAGACACGTGGATTTTCAATACCACCCATTTCGCAAAATATTTGCACGATGCTGGGGAGGGGGAAAAATGATGTGATATTGAATGGTGACCATTGGATCTGGGGTGCCAAATTCGATGGCGCGGAGGGAACACGATGAGCGGCAAGGTGCACGGGCGGAATGCACGGCAGGTACCAATACATGAGGTAAGCAGGCTTGTCATGGAGCAGAGAAGTTGATCAATAGTTTTAAACGGTTAGGTGACATGGGAGCCGTTAGAGCCACTGGATGGACGGCTGGGATCATATCGGGAGATCACGTTTTGTAGAGGGAAAGGGAATGTGAGCGATGGAATAAGTTTCGCCGATGCGTTGGATATGGGGCTGGGATAAGCGCCAAGGCGTGGTTTTGTGGGAGTAAGAGGAACTGGGGGTTTAGAGGATAAAGGGCCTATCGCATTACGAAAACAGAGGTGAAGGGAAATTCGGGAAAGAAGGAGTTTGCTATTGCGACGAGGCCTTAAGCGCTTGGTCGTAGCATTGGTCACATGTGGAAGAGGGGGCTAGGGGATTTAAGCCTTCGGGGGCTAATACCGCCATAATGTAAAAGGTTGCTTTAGGCCTAAAAAGGATTTTAAGGCTAAATGAAGTTTCCGATAGGTGCGAAAGGGATTTTCTAAACCAAATATGAGGGAGATACAAGGTTTAAAGGGGAATTTTGGATAAAATGGGCTTTGAAGGGTAAATCATAAGGGGTAATAAGGAATATGGGGGGGTAAATTTGAGGATGAAATTATGAAGATGAAGGCCCTTTAAACAGTTCCCTTCATAGTAGAATAGCAGGTTTGAACACTTTTGAGGGAAACAATAGTGAAGGTTTTCATGAGGATATAAGATACATTAGACTTCAAGAATGATAGATTTTCCAAGAAAAGATTCACTTGAAGGCTTGGTCACAAATTTAGCCACCTTTTTTCTTTGCCAAATTATTATAGGTGGCTAACACCATCTCTAGATCAATAGTCGTGGCAATTTAAAGTTCTGAGTTCCATGTCATCAATCCGCCTTGTGGCATCCACACAAATGCCCTAGTCAGCCCTACCACTACCACTTGACGTTAGGGAATTAGTTTCCAACCCATTCATTGTGTCATAACATGTATATAAGATGTTGATAAGTTGTTGACCCATCCATCCTCCCACGCTAGCCATATAACGATCCATATGATGGTGCTAGACCCATGATACCACACCATATCCATGTCCTCTCCATATATTTTTTTTGTTGAGAATGCATTACAACCAACACCCAAACATGAAAGACTCCTTCTAGGTCAATTCTTGTTGAGAATTCTATTATCGGTAAGAACCACAAAATCAATCAATTGTTTTCTCTAAGAGCACTCCTCCAAGATTATGGCACTTTTCAGGTCTGAGCGCATTCAGTAACGGGTAATTCTTCATCTCGAGACATAGATATTGGGCTTTTTTTATTGGTTTTTATATGAGGAATCTCAAGCATAGCCTTTGATATCCGAGATTAGAGAAACACTTGTCATGTCCCTTTTTCTGGTTTCCCTTATGGCATGGTTAGGATGGAAGGAAAATAGGTCACAAGAGTAGGTTTACTTCATCAACAGGCCCAATAGCTTCTGGAGGGGATTTCTGGGGTTTTGAGGAGTTTCTTTGGGATCTGATGGCATTTTCTTGGCATACTCCATCATCTGCACACCTTGTCTTTTTTCTTTTTTTTATCTGTTGCAATATGAAAATTTTCAGAAAACAAGGTTATTATGGGGCCTAACTCAATTAATTACACTTAAGGTGGCATTCCGAGAGGAATAATTGATGAAACACCTTATTATAATAATTTTTGGAACAAGAACGATAATATCTATAGGATGATATGGTGGGAAGTCACTTTCAGTGGATGGAGGATAAATGGTGGCCGATTTACCATTTTAAAAAATTAAAAGGGGTATTTTAATTAAAATAAAAGGAGGGAAAAGGTACAATTAGTGATTAATATAATAATAAAATAATGGCTTCTAGAGGGGTCCATCATATTTATAAAAGGGGAAGGAGGATACCATAGGGGTACATCTTGGATTTGATATTTTTTCCTACATGATAGGTTGAGAACTCAGTTCTCTACTTCATTGACATTCTCACGATGAAAACCCTTGGGTTGCTAGTGGGTGTTGGAAGAAACCCAAATCTCCTTGAATATACTTCATCCAAGAGTTTCATAGAGCTTCATGGATATTGGAGTGAGGATCAGTCAGGTCCTCATTTGGTGCTTCATCTTCTTTCAGGTGATTAAGTGGTAGCTTTTGTTGGAGGGAAAGTGTAGTCGTTGTGGAGTTTTTCGTGATCATGACCAGCATAGTAGCTAAATATTTGGAGAAGAAATCATGAAGACGAAGAAGATATTAATTATTACAAAATCCACACTCAAATATTTTCTTTGCAGTGGTCGTAAGCCAAAGGTTTCTTTGGTGAAGGCGTGGAATTTTTTTTTTTTTTTTTGAAGGGGCCAAGATGAAATTTTCATATAAAGAGGTGAATATTATGTGAGGCCCAATTATTTTATGAGGCCAAGAGAAAATATTTATAAAAGGGGAAAATTTTATTATTTAGCCAAATCCTTTATTAAAATGACCAAAGCTTAATTTTGACCAAGGAGGGGATGAACTATTGTTTAGTCGAATCATTTATTAAAGGCCAAAAAATTATTTTGTTGGGCCTAATTACAATCGATGGAGGTTTTATTTTCAAATGTCGTTAAGCAAAACTGAAATTACAAAGTTAAGAACCTCCAAAGTTAAGAATATTTTTCCATAGAGGGGTCCATCATATTTATAGAAAGAGGAGGAGAATACCATAGGGGGACAACTTGGATTTGATATTTATTATTGTATGATAGGCTGAGAACTGGGTTCTGTACTTCATTGGTAGCCCCACGATGGAAATGCCTGGGCTGCTAGTGGGTGTTGGACGAAAACCCAACTCTCCTTGAAGAGACTTCATCGAGGAGTTTCATAGAGCTTTAGGGATATTGGAGTGAGGATCATTCATGTCCTCAATTGGTGCTTCATTGTCTTTCAATTGTTTTAGCGACATTTGTTGTTAGAGGGAGAGTGCAACCATTGTGGATTTTTGCGTAATTAGGACCAACATAGTAGCAAAATATTTGGAGAAGAAATCGTAAAAACAAGGCAAAGATTAATTATTAAGAGAGCCACATCCAAATATTTTCCTTATGGTGGCCATAAGAAAAATGTTTCTTTGGTGAAGGCTTGGAATATTTATTTTTCTCGCTGAAATTTTCATATAAAGATGTGAATATTATATGAGGCCCACTTATTTTATGAGGGCAAGAGAAAATATTTATAAAAGGGGAAAATTTTATTATTTGGTTGAATCCGTTATTTAAGTGACAAAAGCTGAATTTTGACCAAGGAGGGGACCAAATATTGTTTGGTCGAATCATATATTAAAGGCCAAAAATTTACTTTTTTGGGCCTAATTACTATAGACGGAGGTTTAATTTTCAAAGGTCATGAAGCAAACTGAAATTACCCATGATCGATTTGAACGAGAAGTGGAGATATTTTCTTTACGAAGATCGAATCAACTATTCTAACCAAGGTTGCATTTCTTCTCCAAGGATCAAGTCACACTGTTGTTTATCAGGGAAGGACTGTGAGTGGATATTGGGAGGGAGGATTTTCAAAAATACGAATTTCATGAGGAATTGATAGCGGATTGGACAATAATCTTGGACAAATTGTTGCATCAGCTAGGCCGCAAGTTTCTTTGTGGAAAAGACATATAGAGCTGAATATAAACCCTCATGCCATAAATTTCAAAAATTTCATGCGCAGGAGATCGAATGAGCTAGAGATCTCAAAAAGTAAAGTTGTGATCAAGTTTGTGGCTTAAATTACCTATATGACACACTTCAATGTGTGTTACGCTGGTTAGAAATTCATGGAAAGCTACTCTTGGTGGTTCTAATATTCTTCCATTAGCTGACTGGACGAGATCTATCTTGAAGGAATCGAACCACTCTTTATAAAAGGGATCAAAATTCTTATTTGACAGGTTGTTGGCTACCTATACTTGGAATTATCACATTTTGGACATGAAGGGACGAACATCTCTTCCATATTAGAGTTGTGGTAACCTTTTTGGATCCGGACGAGTTTGGGTGTTGGGATAGTAGAGGAACCACTTAAAAATCCACTACAGAAGAACGTATTGAGGCTCTTATAATAGGCTGAAGGGAAGCGTACAAAGGAATATATCTCCGCTCACTGGGGGATGAAAAGAATCCACAGACATGAACTTCATTAATGAACGAGTTGTGGAAATTTGAGGGAGTTGAAAGGCTTGGACCAAGTTCCCACGGTTATATAGTCTGTTCTCACAATTATGAAGGAAGGGTAAGACTCTAAATCCACTAAACGACATTGTTTGGAGCAACGTGAAAATGTTTTAGATTTTATAGGCTGTGGGGCACAACGTACAACAATGGTATGTTATAGTTTGCAACATGAATATTTTTCTCTACTATATCTAAGAAGTATATGCTCCTCCACGAATTTAAGCAATATCTCCCAATCTTTTAGTGGCTATCGTATACTGGGTACAGTTTTTTAACTTTTTCTATGTATTTATCTTAAATATTGAGAGTTTTTATCCTATATGAATGAAAACGATATATTTTTCATGAAGTTATGTCAATAAATTAGTTGAAATTCTGAATTAAAATATTAGTTGTTATTTGAAGTTGGTTATTTAATATATAGGTCGTTGTGGGTTTACCATAAACATATATCAAACCGAGAAATTGCTGAAACCTTGAAATCAAAGGAAGATAATTTTAGAGTCAAGTTGTTTTGTAAAACATTTCACTGAGAATTACAACAAACTCAGAAGAAAAGTGGCCTCATTATGTTCTTGTCGTGATTGAGCTAAACCATAGAGGAAATCCTAAATAAATTGAAAGGATTTGAACAATAAAGAAGTCAATTCCTTGAAACACCATGAAAAAAACAAAACAATGGACCCTTGTCCAGGAAGGTACATAATATGCTCCAGCAAAATCATCCGATTGATTTATAAAAGGAGAAAGAAGTGGGGAATTAGATTTTCATACTTAAATCAAATTTAAAGCTTGGAAGATTAGGAGATGACCTCACATTGGAAGAAATGGAATCCCATCATTCCAAGGTGGCTCAATCTGATTGGAGTTTAAATTGGGCTCTGGAACAAGCTATGCTTACATTGATACAAGTCAAACTCCTGGAGCGCTCAGGAGATAGAGCCAAGCTTATCATTGGATCATGTTTCAACAATATTTTGAGGATAGTAGCACCCTTTCCTCCTTATAATAATGATATCATGAATAGGCTCTTTCAATTGATTGTAGAATTCTATTGAGGACTGCATGAAACCTAAAGGTAAATTTTTTATAGAAGGCTCATAATTCGAGACACCATGGCCAAAATCAAATCTTACGTAGTCATGCTTGATCTAGAACAAGATGATCTGATCCTTTAGATGTGCCAATTATTATCCACCAACATTAGAGAGAATCACCCTGAGATTAAAACCAACATGCAAGATATCTTATCTTCATTATTAGTCGAACATGGCATCATTCGTAAGCAACTACAAACGAAATTGTTAGACATTTGGAGGAAGACACAAGTTGTCTCACGAACTTCTATGAGCTAGCCAAAAAGGTTTTTGAGCAAAACATGAGGTTCTTCAAAAGGAAACTAACCCGGGAGGAGTTGTGCTCACCAACCATGTAGCAAAAATGAAGTGAGGAAAAAAGGTCTTTTCTTCACTTGCAAGAAGCCTTGTGTACCTGATAAATCATGTTTGGGTGATACAAAAGATATGGTTGATGTATATTAGGAGGAGGATCCTTTTTACATTCTAGATGAATATTATTCTTTAGTTAAGTCCATGAATTCTTACGAGGACACCTCTAAGGAGCATGAACGGTCATGGCAAGTTGTTGACAACAACTTAGGGATGCATCCACATTTCGTAGAGGAGATTCATGAGAAACACCTTGTTCCCACTTAGCATGAGAATCAAATAATGGAACACAATGCACATGATAAGCCAACTTTAGAGAGTCAAGTAGTGACTCATGTTGAGCCCATGATAGAGGAGGATGAGCAGACATACTTGGGGCAACCATTGATGAGAAGTAGGTAGATGTACATACAAACACCAAGGATTTATTATATGCAGACATGGGTCATCAAAAGACATTGGGACCTAACATGAAAATTTTCCATGTGACGAGTAGACTAATGGAGTATGGGGTTTTTAGCCTGATTAGAGAGGCTCTTTTGGAGTCTGCGGTGCATCCATATTTGGGTCTACCCATTGACGAGGTGCAGATAGATGTGGGAGTAACTAGAAAAGATATAGTATTTCCAAGCAACAATCCTCTCTAGGAATACATAGATAGGGCATGCAAAATGGTTTTCTCACTTTTAGGGAGAGAGGAATGGATTCCTAGACATATCTAGTTGATTGGTTGGGTGGAGATGCATGAGTTGAGAATGGTACAACATAGTCTACTCGTACCATATATAGGTACACATTCATCTGATCCTTCCCACGGGATGGATTGGAAGGATATCATGAGTTGTTATCCTATTGGTGGCACATTATTCTCAGTCAAGAGCATAGTGCAGCAGGGGCTCGTAGACATGATGAGTACTACATACTCTAACTGGAAGTGGGAGGTAGGCCAATGACTATCCAACCCTTTAGCCCTGCATCTACATGTTGGGACTGACCTTGGCATATGTCGAGGGTTTTACTAGAGATAGGTGATGAGTTGGTATTCTATGGTTAGAGAAAGAGCACAACCCAAGCCATGGGGGATGGAAGAGGATGATTGGTTATGGTGGTTTTGGGATCTAGGCAGATCATTTGATGAAAAATTGATATAGAGGTGGAATTGGGATCTAAGTATTGAGGGATCCAATCTAGTTTGGTTTCCACATAGGCATGGTATCACCCAATGGTTTGTATGGGATCCATATATTGGTTCTCATTTCCACAGGACCACCAAGTCGGTCAACAGATATGGATTGCTTAAGGGAACGAAATCTTGGGGTGGGAGTATTTGTAATGTCCCCTTTTCTGGTTTCCCTTATGGCATGGTCAGGATAGACTTCCATGGTTAGAGGAAGCTAGGTCATAGGTGCAAGTTTACTCCATCAGCGGGCCCATGAGCTTCTGAAGGGGATTTATGGGGTTTTGAGGAGCTTCTTTGGGATCTGATGGCATTCACTTGGTATATTCCATAATTGGCACAATTTTCCTTTTGTTCCATTTCATTCTGACAAATTTCAAAAAACAAGGTTATAATGGGGCCTAACTTAATAAATTATGCTTAAGGTGGCACTGTAGGAGGAATACATGATGGAACACCTTAGTGTAATATCTCGTTGGAATCGAAATGATAAGATCCACATGATGAGATGGTGGGAAGTGAATTTCAGTAGCCGGAGGGGGAATGGTGGCTGATTTACCATTTTTCCAAATTGAAAGGGTTATTTTTATTAAAATAAAAGGAGGGAAAAGGTAATAGTGATTAATATAATAACAAAATAAAGGCTTCTAGAGGGTCCATAATATTTATAGAGAAGGAGGATACCATAGGGGGACACCTTGGATTTTATATTTATTCTTGTATGGGATGTTGAGAATCTAATTGTCTACTTCAATGGTAGCCCCATGATGGAAACCTTCAGGTGATTTAGTGAGAATGAGCGAGTACCTATCTCCCCTTGGTGAATTCATCTAGAATTCACAGGAGAGCTCAACAAGGACATTTCAGTTCAGTTTTGGAGGGCTAACACAACATTGGAGTAGCTTATTGAGGCCAATTTTCCATCTCAACTATTTTATTGTATGAGCACGTAAACCCCAATTTCTATTATAATAAAAGTTGAGATAAATTCTTCTTATCGTATTATTGAATTGCATACACTATATTTATTATATTTTATTTGGAAATCTTCTATTAATTGAATGGTAATTTTATGGAGAAATTTTGGTTGAGATATATTTCTACAAAATTAGACAAATATACCATTTGGGATATTACAACACCCACTGATGTCATCTGATGATAACTCCCACTAACTTCATCTCAGATAAAACTCTCGCTGATGTCACGTAGGAGGAAATTCCAAAGAGTTGGGTACTTAATCACCAAGTTCAAGGACTTTTCCGACAAATGATGGAAAGCATGCCTATCATGTAACATAATATCTTTTTGTCTCAGAACATAAATATAGGGTTTATTTATCGACACTTATAAGAAGTGGCTTGAATTGTAATATATGAAGTCTAAGATATGAGATACATGGTCATGTGCCTGGTCATGAGGGCTTAGAAAATGCGTTAACTAACACTAGAAGTTATGTTAAAATCTCAACCTGCTGAAGGAGAAAATAGTGACAAGTGGCAGGTTGTATAAGTTCGCTCCACTGAACTAGTCCATAATTAGGTCATTGTGGGAGATTGTGCATTACTTTGTCTTGAAGAATCCAAATCAGGTCAGACTTGTGGCATTGGAAAGAATATTTAGAGGTCTACTAAAGGACTGAACATAAAATATCGGGGATCCGAAATTATTGAGATACATCACTTCAATATCAAGCTCCTCAAAAGGAAGAAAAAGCTGTGTATTTTGTTTTTCAAATTGCATAAGTCTTGTTTGAAAAATCAGTTTGAAGTGATTCCAAGGGAATATTGAAGCATATATATCAGTGTTGGGTTCTAAAATTCCCCTTAAAAATAATTTAACACCCATTCAGCCCTCAGAAGGGTCTATTACGACTCATGAAGAGGAATAAAAACAACATGATATATCAAAATTACAAGAGCAAGCGTAACAAATTTTTCTCTCACAAAGAGAAACCAAAAATGAAATGGAATGGAAGCTTAAGATGGATGACATGGAAGAAAAAATGGAATACATGAAGAATGATATAAAAGCAGACATGGGAGGTTTGACAAACTTGATACAAGAAATGATTCCTAATGGAAAAAATATAGTAGAGGAAACTCATGATGAGAAAAAATAAATGTTAATCATGATTTCATAAACTCTAATGTTGGATTGAAGACCCACCATATTCTAAAGATTGATATGAGTAAGTTCGATGGCAAGGATCCTCTAACATGGATACTATAGATGGAGCAATATTTTGATCTCAATAATGTGCAAAAAACACAAAAGGTACGCATGGAAACTTTATATTTAGAAAAAAATACATTTGTATGGTATTGATGGCTTTGCTCCCATAAAAAAATTGTCACTGGGTCAATTTTTAAGGAGGAAGTGATAGCACATTATGAGGATACAAATAGCAACACCTTCTTTAGCCAATTGATAAATCTCAAATAAAAGGGTTCAGTGGTGGAGACATTGAGGACTTTCAAAAATTGAATATAAGGGTTGCTGATATTCCAGAGGAACACATGATTGATGACTTCATAGGGACTTTAAAGGATAACATCCAAAATGAGGTTCTCCTTTGGGAGTCTGATTCATTGGAGAAGGCATTCAGGTTGACAAGAAAAATTGAATGTAAAATTATGGTGACAAGGAAGCGTACCATTGACATCTATAATTATGGAAGTGTTTCTACTCCTAGACTTCCACAACCTGCAAGATTGACACCACAACAATTGGAAGAAAAAATAGCAAAAGGGATTTTCTACAACTATGATAGTAAATACACTAAAGGTCATAAGTGTGCTGAGAAGAAATTATTTTACATAAATTGTGAAGAGGAGGAAGAAAATGAAAAAGAAACTTAAAAATAAGAGGATATACACCAGGAACCAACCCTTGAGAAAGAAGAAATGAGTCCGGCCATATCCTATTATGCATTGGCAGAAATTTCCACTCATCAAATTCTCAAGATAGAAGGACATATCAAGAAGAAAAAGTTAATAGTGTTGATTGATTTGGGTAGTACACATAATTTTATTTATTGTAAGGTAGCCAAGGAATTGAAATTCTTCCTATACCTAACACCAGAGTGTCAAGTGATGGTTTTAAATGGAGGAACTATAAATTGCTTTGGAAAATGCCATAATATCAAGCTAACTATGGGGGAATATGTGTTGAATAGTCCAATGCTTTCCATTCCAATTGGAGGTGTTGATGTTGTACTAGGAGTACAATGGTTACAATCTTTAGGGATTGTAACTTTTAATTTTCAAGAACTTTTCTTGAATTTTTTTTTGGGAGGAAAGCAAGTTGAATTACAGGTATCATAGGGAAGCCAGGAAAGATAATAAGCTCTCATGTCATCACAAGTATTTTGAAAAAAGAACAACGAGGCGTAATTTCACAATTATGCTCACTAGAAGTTCCAACATCTCCAAGTCTCCAAAAGGTCTTGGACAATCATTCCAAGGTGTTTGAAACTCCCAAAGGACTCCCAACTATTTATGATCATGATCATTCTACTCATTTGATTCCAGGAAGTGTTCCTCCAAACATGAGACCTTATATATATCCTTATGTACAAAAGAGAAAAATTGAATATATGATTGCATAAATGTTAGAGGCTGGTATAGTTCAACCTAGTCAAAGTTCTTTCTCTGCTCCAGTAGTATTGGTGCACAAGAAGGATGGATCATGGCACATTTTTCCGAATTACGGGGAGCTCAATAAGCTCACTATTATAGATACATTTTCTATTCAAGTGATTCATGAATTATTTGATTAATTACATGGAGAAATTTATTTTACAAGGTTTGATATACGTTCATGATATCATCAAATTAGAATAAAGACTAAAGATATTCTGAAAACAACATTTCGAGCTCATGAGAATCGTTATGAATTTTTTGTCATTCCTTTTGGACTTACCAATGCACCTTCTACATTTCAAGGGTTGATGAATTCCATTTTCAAACCCTTCCTTAGAAAATTTGTGTTAGTATTTTTTAATGATATACTAATCTACATCAAGTCTTGTAAGGATCATGTTCAACATGTTGACAAGGTGCTCAAACTATTGGAGGAGAAACAATTATATGCAAAAACCTCCAAATGTTTCTTTAGAGTACAAGAGGTGGAATATATGGGTAATATTGTATCTCAGGAGGGTATTAATGTAGACCCTAACAAAATTAAATCCATTAAGGAATGGAAAGTTCCCACAACCATAAAGAAATTGTGATTATTTCTCGGATTGATTAATAGGGTATTATCGCAATTTTGTTAATAATTATGGGATAATAACAACACCTCTAACAACATTATTTAAGAAATATACATTTTCATGGACTCTTGAAGCAACTAAGGCCTTTGAAAATATTAAAGAGGCAATGTGCCTAGCACCGGTCTTAGCTGTTAGGTCCCCGTAATTTGCAGATTGGCAAGAACAAATGAACAGGGGTAACATCAAACTAATCTTTGGAGTCCTATGACCTAGCCTTCCTGGACTCAGAGAGGGATCTCTCTATTCTTATGTAAAGGATTTAAATTGTTTGATTTTAGAGTTTGATTTTTAGGCTAGTTATAGAGATTAGGGTTTTCTTGTTGTTTTGGTTGGGTAGGTTGCCAAGGGAAATAGGTAAGTAAGAGAAGATCAATAAATTGGGCTATGGAGTTTGCAAAGGTTTTGAAAAGTATAAAAATGAGTCAAGGATAGTTCAAAGGGCAGGTTGACAAGGTAAAATGGATCTAAGTAGGTTTTGAGTGAGTGAAATGAACATGGAGGAGAGAATATAGTAGGTTAAGGAGCAATCAAGGATCCTTTAACAAACTAATAACAAGGAAAAGCTTTTAGCATGATTAGCATAGTAAAAACTTGAAGAGAAATGGAGGATTCTTCAACCAAACAATACTAAGCAAACCTTAGAGAAAAAGATGAGTAAAATCAGAGAGAAGTTAATTATTCTCTGAAACTTACTTGCAAACAATTATATTTTCAACATAACATCTCAGTAAAAATAAAGAGCACTTAATAATTCATTAGTTAAACTTCAAGGAAGAAAACATAAATATCAAAGGATGTAGACAAAGCAGGGTGCCAACAAGACATATCCTACTCTAAGATTCTGATCCCATGATCAAAGAAACATGATGAGAACTGAAGAAAAAATGTACAAAGGTGGAACACATCACCATTCAACAAAGCTTCATGAATCCTAAGAATGAGGTCAATCCGCAGCTGCTCAATCCAAATCCATCACAAGATATCAAAGCCAATTTCACAAGTAAACTCAGAGTCTATATCATATTATGCTCAAAAACCAACCAAAAATTACAATAAGGCCTCAAGGCTCTATTTAATCAGAAAATGATGAGGTGTAAACCCGAAGAGGCTTCTAGAAACCATAAATACACCATAAATGTCATTTATGTCCAAAGAGGCCATGCAAGGCCCAAGCCACATAATAACTATTGCAATAAATGAAAGATAACCTAAACATAACTCCTTCATCAAAGATGGAGCGATTTGCCCAAAAAAATCTTGAAAATATCCTTCAGTGTGTTTTGTTGACTTTTTTGCAAGGGGGTAGCTTCATAGGTCTGAAGGCGCAGTGCCTGCACAGGAAAAGTGGGTCCACTTGCAGCCAAGTTTTGATGGACTTCTCGATGTCGGAATTGGCTCCGTGATGGCTTGTTGGAAATCCCGTTGAGTCTAATTTCTAGAAATTCCCTTGGTTTTCTAATTGGGATCCGTTGAATTTTTCAAAAATTAAAACTCCCAAGGCTGCTCTAGGCGCAGCGCCAACCCTAAAAACATGGTAGAAAGGTGAAAATTGGCATGTTTTTGGGCCTTTTGAGAGACCAAAACTACTCCAAATGCTCTGAAATTTGGTGTTCATGATGTCCTTGGGATGATGAATCGAAAAATGTAAAATTTACCTCCAATGGATTTCTGTAGGAAAAGCGTAGCGCCAAGGGTGATGCGCTTTCGGCCTTCAATATTAGTAAAAAAAACCAGTAATGTCAAAAACTTGCCAAAATTTGGATTTGTGCTGCTCATTATGTTTAGGATGCTAGTAGGGGATGGATCAACCATTATTTTTAAGGTTTTCTTTCTTCATTGGCCTCATTGGTTTTATGATATTTTTCATAGGCCTGTTTGTTAGTAGCCTTACTCCTTTCTTCATGGCCCTTTTTCACTTTGCCAAGATTATCATTGTCATTAGCCCTACTGCTGATATCCTTCATTTTTTTATTTCTTCCCTCTTTTCCTTCTCCTTGGAATCTGCCTCATTACTTCCTTCCTCTTCATTGCTTTATTTATCATTGTTTGACTTCTCATTTCCTTCACCCTTATTGACATTTGATTATTCATTGTCACCTTCCTTAATGTCTGATGCATTAGTGCCATGAGGTGATGGTGAGGGTTTTGTGTAAAAGGAGATGAAAGAGGGTTATTTATGCACCTTTGTGCTCATGCTTTTTGGCATTTGAGACTCTATATTACTGCCACTATCTCCCTCTATTGACCTTTGAACAAAGTTTATTTACCTCACCTTGCACCTTAACAATGCTTGAAGGACCTTTGGATGCAGCTTGGAGGTGTTTCTGAGGTCATTTGAGTGTTTGTAGGTGCAAGAGGCATTCCAGGCCGAAATTGTAGTGCCTGCACACGTGTTCGGCCTATCTGGCTGTGAGCACGCAGTGCTTGCACGCCTATCGGGCCTATTGGGTGGTGAACGTGCAACCCCTGCATGCCTCTGTCGGGCTTCCCTGTTGAAAGTGTAGCGTCTACACGCTTTTGCACAAGCCTGTGGGGCTTCCTCGGTGAACGTGCAATGCCTACCCATGGGTGAGTCGGGTCAAGAAAAGGTGCAGCACCTTCCTGCAAGTGATTCAGGTCAGGCAAAGGTGTAGCACCTGTCGACGGGTGAGTCAGGACAGGCAAAGGCACAGCGCTTGCCCACGGGTGAGTCGGGTCAGGCAAAGGCACAATGCTTTTTGCAGAGGGCATTTAGAGTCCTTCATGGTGTCCAAATTGGGCCCATGATAGCTCGTTGGAAATATTATCATGTATAATTTCCAAAAATAAAAATTTTTTTTCTGATTGGAGTTTATTTCACCTGTCAAAATTTGATTCTCCCAAGACTGGTCAAAAGGTGCTAAATGTTGGTGCAGAAATACAGAGTACTGGTGCAGAAAATTTTTGGAGGAATTCCCTAGCTCAAAATTTCGCTCATGATAGCTCATTGGAAATCAAGTCCAGTCTAGTTATCATTTGACCCATCAATAAAGTCATTTGGACACTCCAGCTATGAGAAAACTGGATTTTCCCAAGGTCACTCCAGAAGTGTAGCAATTCTCCCGTGACACCTGTATTTTTTACATTTCTCTAAAACCATGACACCTGTGTAAAATATGAAGGAGGGTTTTCTTCTTGGATATATTATGGACAAAACCCTCTTTCATGTTTGTTAAATTCATCTCTTTTTGGTCAGAAACATAATTTGAAGCAAAACTAGCCTTATGAGTGACAAATGGCTTGACTCTTGGAATGAATTCTTGGAAAATGATGGAGGCATGATATTTATGAGTTGGTATGGATTTCTTCTTGCTGATGTGACCTGTCATATGGATCCTCTTCTCCTATGCCTCTTTTCCACAGAAAGCCCTATCTTAGTTGGAAAAGGAAATTAGGGTTTGGTGTAGGCAAAACAGGGGATTTAGGACTACCTTGTGGAGGGAGGGGAATGAAGGGGTTCAGGGTTGTATAAATTCTTGGGGAAATTTTGGGGGATAGGGATGTTGAGGTATAAAAGGTATCTTTTTAACACCTAATTGTCCTACATTAATTATCAATCCAAGAACGACTTTTTATTTCAAGAGTGTACTCTGTTTGAGATTGCAATTTAGCTAAGAGTAATGATATGAAAGATGTAGTATAGTATTCTAGATACAAGAGTAAACGAATGCTTGTAAAAAAATGTAATTATAGTAACATGAATGAAAATAATCTGAAATATCAACTACTCACTCTGCAAAACATCAATCAGTAGCAATAACTCATTCCCTTAGAAATCGATGCAACTAAAATCACACTGAGACAAGGCAATCAATCTGGGAACTTGGAAGCAGTAACCAATGTTCTCTACAGTTGACAGTCCTACTCTTTAAGTAATCAAAGTGAAATCGAAATTAAACTACATGTTGATGAAAATAACTAAGAAGAACTTCTTCTAAAAGCAAGAATTGGAAAGGAACAACAATTCGTAATTCCTATGTGTACACAACAACTGTGAACAATATCTCAGCAAGTCTGAACCTAATGAATTAGAAATGAACAAAAAACAGTAATCGAACAGTAAATATGAACTTAACATAATCAGGTAACAATTCTTCTTAAACTCCAACCTTGTCGACAGCAAACACTATGAAATAGTCAATCAAAATGAACCATAATCCAATGGAACAACAAACAGAATTATGTATAGAACAACAAAGCTTTATAAGAGATAGCAAGATGGATAAGACCGTAATCACAATCCTTGCTAGAACAGAATAGCAATGCAATTCATTAGCACACACAACATTCCAGTACTCAATTCAACAGAAATAAAATAACTCTGTAATCATAATGAATCTAAATGCAATTATCACACGATAGTAATCAAAGGATAGAAATACAAACAACAGAGAAATTCCACCAGGGCTAGGCCCTTAACACCAGTGAAACACCGCTGGGTTACTTTAGAGCTTTAAAGATAAAATGAAACACAACTTTATATTAATTGAACATAAAATTACTACAGTGATCGCTCTTTAAACACGAGAGTCAATACAACGTAATATTATGAAAGGAATGTTTTGATTCCAAAGATCTCCCCCCCACAATCACTAAAGGCATTTCCTTATATATCAAACTCTGACAGACAAGACAAGGAGCGAGATGAGGTTTGAACAGTGATCCCTCAAGATCGAAGGATCCTGAGGGATTCGCTTCCCTTCTTTCTTTAGCTGTCACTTGATTTCCTTTGACCAAAGCCGAGCTATCCCCTGCCTTTTCTTAGCGATGCGTTCGGATTTCCTTGTCTTTGGTATGATTTGGTCTAACGCTGGAGGAATAGCAGTTGCATTTACTTTAGCCTCACCTCTGATATAGCTATTCACCTCGCCTAATTCCTATTTTTAGAAATAAAAGGCAGTTTTTAGTCACATTTTACAATAAACATTAATCTTCACAATTCTACCACAATTCTTGTAATAAGTCATATTTCTAAAGTAGAAAGAATTATGTTTAAAGTAAAAGAATGGGAAAACACATAGTTAATTCATACCTTTTCCACTACTCAACATACCCCCCTGCTTACCCTTTTTCATGTCTTCATGAAAACCATAGTTCACATGCAAAGCAGTTAAAGAATAATCTGGAGAAGGTTTTTCATCAAAAGGCCTAAAACCATGCATTGCAGCTAATGCTTCGAAGACATGCCCTGTCTATCCTTCGAGTATTTCACAAATGGCTTTGTAATCTGTAGCATGATACCATGCAATGGGGCTTTGAAACCTACACTCTAGCCAGAATGGTCCTTCCCTCAAAATGAGGTTGCTATAGAGAACCAATCGGTCTGCAGCTAATCCAAAGTTTTTATAGTTAAACGGTTCCCTATTTTGAACATTCTGATTGGAAATTCCCCATCAGACCTTGGCTGTTATGTAAGCCTAGTTTCTAATAGATAGGAAATAGTCTATCCCATTCAAGAAAATTTCTTTATGGACAGGCCCCAACGCTTGGATAACACCTTTTCTTGTCATCAAATTCTTCTGCCTAGCCCATAATTGTAATGGGTGCTTAGGTTCACTCCTAACCCACAAATCTAACTCATTTTCCTGCCTTTGAAAAACATTATAGGCTTTAATCCATTTTAACTGATTAAAAGCAAAGGAAATAAATGCTTGGTATTGGATGTCACCCACAAAAGCGCTAGGATTTGTCTCACTATCATTTTCCAATATGAGATTATGCAAATAAAACTCACAGAGGAGACGTTGTACCTTTACCCCATAGAGTTTGCAGCATGTCACAAAATCATCTATAGTTTTTAACTCTATAGATTTTCCTGCCCTAACTCCTTTAATCTTTAACTGTAAATATCTCTCTAATAAAAATAAAGCATAATTCTTAGCAGGGCATCTACAAGCTAAAACATCTGTGTATAATGAGCAGAGAGTGTCCATTCAATTCTGGGCTAATTTTAATTGATTCATTACCTTTTCAGCCTTCTCCTCTGCCCTTCGACACTTATCATGGGCTTCAGACTCTGCTTCATGGATGATCTTCATCTGCTGCTGCAATTCCTGATATTTCCTTCTAGGAATAGTGTCTTCTTCCATTTTTTTCCTTTCCAGTTGAGCCTGTGCCAACTCCTCTTGGAGTCTGGCTAATGTAGGGTCACTAAAAGTGTTTTGACTACTAGATTGCACATTTTCAATTGAAATTGCTCCATTTGGAACAACTGCTTCTGGAACAGCTGCCTACTGTTCCATATTTTCATGATTAGGCTCAGTTATAGTCTCTGCAACTTGGGGCTTTATTTTAGTGGCCACTTTCCTCTTTTTTGAGGCTCGCTTGGTGACTGTGCTTCTTTTCTTTGGGGTTCATTTGGGCATTTGTTTCATTTTAAGAACCCTAATGGTTTGCCTGAGTTGTTCCACTAATCTCTGAAGCTTCATTCATTCCCTCCGAATTTTTTCAAGCTCAGTTACTTTCTTCCTTTTTCTTGATGGAACGGATGTTCCTTTTTCTGGACCTACTTGCTCAACAAGGTTTTGGTCCTCATCAGTCGTGCCTTTAGTTGGGCTCGCTTTTCTAGTTTCTTCTTGGGGTTCTTCCTCAATGTTCATATGCCCTCGGATGAATTTTACAGGGGTTATACCCTCAATTGATTCTGCAATCCCCTGAGAATTTTCAGGTTGGGATACTACTTCAGTGTTCTCCTTTTCTTGTTCATACTTCTTAGGGGAAGCAACCCCAGTTGATTCTATCATTTTGTTAGGGTTTTCTTCTTCTGTTTCATCCGAAATTTCATCAGCCATTTCTTTATTGACAACAGAGTGCTCCTGCAATTGGTTGGTACCAATATTAAGGTCCAGAGGTCTGTGAGGCTGCACATAATCACTCATATTGGCCAGAATTTGGGCCAATTGGTCTTCTTGCAAAGGGCTTCGTGGTGAAATTACAATAGTGTTTTCGGGGAGCTTTGTTCCTTCTCTTTCACTGTTGTGATTATATTCGTCCTCCTTGCAAGTATGGTAACTACCTTCTTCCTCATCAGAGTAGTGAATTTCTCCCTCTATACTAGTATGAGGGCTTCCTTCTTCTCCCTCAATTTCCTCTTCTTCATTATTTCCTTCTTTTGCACTAGTTTGTTTCTCACCACTGGTGTGGTGGCTCATTTATTCTTCACCCTCATCAATACGAGGACTCCCTCCTTCCAATTGTGGGAGGTTGTTCATCCTCCGATCTTGGAAATTCGCAGGGCTGGCTACTGCTACCCGGAAGGCCCTCTATCATTCCCCTACTTCTTTTTGAATGGGAGGACTATCTACAATTTGACGGCTCAGCTACCAAGCTAGGCATTCTCTTTTGTTTTGGGGCAGGTAAGGCTAATCCTCCATCAATCGAAAATATCAATTCTTCCCAACTGATCTATTGTTGGGCGAGACTACGGCTCACTATTAATTTGATTAGGCAATGGTGACTTACCACCATTTCTGTGTGTCGAGCTTTTCTTATACTATGGGCAGCATCATGTAGTAAGGAATTTAAAAATGCAAGCAAATTTACAGTGCATTTTTTCTTTAATACTACCAATAACTTAAGGTGGCGAGGTCTTACCACGTCTTTCCTTCCGTCACATGTTATATAGGCCTACACTATCTTTTCCAATTCCATCCATGGTTCTTCCAATGATGCCAGCTGAACTCCTTTGCCTTTGACGACCAATGTATGTCTGTCATCCTGGAAAATATTCATGGCTTCTTGAAGCCTGACCTTATTCTGAGTCCATATGGTTCCTTGTGTTGGTAGACCAGACACCTCTGCAATTATTTCATATTTTATGGCTATCTATCTTCCTCTAACCATGGAGTATCCTTCCTGCAAATTCTGTAAAAACTCGGTAGCCATTGTTTCATGGCATTGTTGCAACCTTGTGAAGTATGTAATCCATCCCAATTTTTCCAAAATCTCTTGTGCAGCATCAGAAACAACTAGTACTTGCGGCTCACTATGAATTGGTTGACCTCCCATGTTCTCTGCACACTGTTACTTCTTTCCAAACACACAATGATGTAATGGAACAACACAACATGGTGAATTGGAATAATATTGTTAAGTTTTTGTTATTCTCTAGAATTTAGGGATTTGATTCGCATACAGGTAAAAAAAATATAGGGATTTGATCTGCATGCAGTGATTAAGAAGCATCCACGCCCCCCTGGAGGATGATAGGTTGTCCTCGACCATCAAATAAGAGAGGAAAGTACTGCACAATAGTTGTACAGCAGGAAAAAGCATGCATACTTATGATACAATCAATCAAATTATTGCATTTACTGAAATCGATGCGTGTGATTAAATCGTAAATAGATATAGAAACGTTTGTAATGATTTAAAGATAAGGAGAAGGGATAGCTAAGGTGAACACAAGTACCAATGCGTTTATTACCCACTCAAACTAATGTGATTGATTTATGATGATTTTCATGTATAATAGGTTGGAAATAAAGGGTTTATGATTCATACTTTCATTTGATATTTAGATAGAGATATAGGAAAAAGGGTTTAATATTACTATTGATGTGTAAAAATGTGACTCCAATACCATCAGCAGAGCTCTGTTGCCTATAGGTTTCCATAACCTTGACAAAGTTGCTTCTCACCCTTGGAACCATTGTCCTTTATTTATGCCTAGGGAAGTGCTGTTTAATGTCATAATGGAGGCCATTGTACTATCTTGGGGACCAGATGAATCACAATGCCATTCACCTGGAAGAAGTGAAAAGTGGGTAGGCCGGCTTGTGATGAGACCTCCTATTCCAAGGACTTCTTAGTTTTTTTCAATTGTCCATTGGACCATATCCCTGGTGTGTTGGCCATACTTGGAATGCCACTTCACTTGCTTCCTTATGATCATGGTAGGCTGGCTCTTGATGAGACCCCCTATCCTCCATCTGCCATATCATAAAATTGTTAGTGAAATATATAAATATTTTTTCCTCTTTTTCATATAGCACTTTCCTACTTATAGATAAAGGATGGCTCAACACTCCTTAATATTAGGGATGGTGAAAGAAATCTAAACATATCAATAGAAAAGAATATGCCATTATTCCTACTCCATAAGTAAAAATCAAAGAAAGTTATAAAGATTTGGGGAAGAACCAACATGATAAGGATAATCGATTATATTAATTCTAGTGATAGTAAGTCAACAAAGTCATGTTTATTGATTATGTATTTTTTCCTTTTTCTTATCATTACCAAACAATTTGTTAAAAAAATGACAGTTTATTTTGATTTGTTGATTCCAGTAAGCTTTAATTTGTGTGATTTTGTATAAATGGTATGTTTGCCTTTAGAAGAGTCATCAGAAATCTTCAAAATGCTGGTCTAAAACAAAAAATAATCCACTCAAAAGGTGTTGTTACTTTATAAAGGAACAACAGAAACAATACATGGAAATGTTGTTCCTTTGGAAAGGAACAACAAGAAAAAAATCTGTGAAAAGTGTTGTTCCTTTTGAAAGGAACAACAAAAAGAATTTGTGAAACTGTTGTTCCTTTCGAAAGGAACAGAAAAACAATCTGTGAAATAGTGAAAATAAATAGCACAACTGTTGTTCCTTTTAAAAGGAACAAAAAAGACACTCTCAGCAAAGTTGTTGTTCCTTTCGAAAGGAACAGCAAGAATGTTGTTCCTTTAGAAAGGAACAACAAAAATTCAAAATAAGCGAAATAAACAGAGTTTGAAGAAACATAATTCCATAAAACAAACAAACAAAATAAATGAACAATATTTATGTAAAAATTTCAAAGGAAAGAAATGATTTAATGATTGGGTTCCGAGGAGGAGTTATCCCCTTCAGCCAGAATTTTCATGGTAGAATCTTCTCGTGATTGTTGGTAGAAGGATTCTCGAGTAAGCGGTTTATGATACAATCATACTCGATGACCATTTACTTTGAAGGAATGTCTAGATCCATCAATGGTGGTTCATGTAATGGTGCCATTATCATGCACTTTTTGTATCTCGTAAGGTCTGAGCCATCGTGTCTGGAGTTTCCTTGGAAAATCCTGAAACCTAGAGTCATATAGGAGTGCCCAATCTCCTTCGTGGAAGATATTCTCTTTGATAAGGGCGTCGTGCCATTTTGCTCTCTGTTGTTGAATTAACGCAGTGTGCTGAAGAGTAGAGAGCCTAATTTTATCTAACTCATTGATTTGATACAATCTTTTTGCCTGGGCTTCATTTAAATCTAGACCCACCTTTTGGGTTGTTCTTAGTGTCTGAATTTCGAACTCTATTGGAAAGATGGGATCTTTTCCAAATACCAATTGATATGGTGAATATCCCGTAGTAGCTCTCCATGTTGTTCGGTATGCCCAAAAGGCTTCTAGCACTCTGTAGGCCCAGTCGCATCTGTGTGAGGCAACATTTTTTGTCAATATAGAATCAATCACTTTATTCGTGCTCTCTACTTGGCCGTTTTCCTGTGGGTGGTATGGAGTTGTAATCTTGTGTTGAATGTGGTAATTCTGTAATGTTTCAGCAAGTTTATTACCTACAAACTACGATCCTCCATCTGTGATTATGTCCCTTGGGAGGTATTATCGCACAAATATTTGGAAAAGAAATTTTATTACAAAGTCCTCTGTAGCTTTTGAAAGTGCCTCTGTTTCAACCCATTTAGTGACATACTCGGTTGCAACTAGGATGTATGTTTTTTGGTTTGATGGGGGGCTAATGGGGCCAAAAAAATTGAGTGACCAGTGTTCAAATGGTTCAATTACTAGTTGTGGGTTCAAATTCATTTCGTCGGACTATCCAGGGCGACCTGCCCTTTTGTAGCTATCACAGGTCTGCACAAATTTTTTGGCATCTTTAAAAATGGTAGGCCAATAATAGCCTGTCCGTAAAACCTTATGGGCGGCTCTATGATTTGCAAAATGTTCGCCACATAGCCCATCATGGCATGCTTTCAAAATATCAAATACTTCGTCCTCCTGGACGCATCTCTTAATTTTCATATCCGACCCTGTATGAAATAGGTAGCCCCCAATCCAAGAGAATTGGGTACTACGCTGTATTATTTGCTTGCATTCATTAAGGGTTATATGTTTAGGTAATTAACCTATTGCCAAATAGTTTGCTATATCAGCATACCATGGGGTTCTAACAGTAATAGCAAAAAAATGTTCATCTGGGAAGTGGTCTTCGACTGCTTCTGTATCTGTTGGCTTTAGCATTCTTGAAAGAAAATCAGCTACAGGGTTCTCTTTTTCAGTTCAATCTTTAATTGTAATGTCGAATTCCTGCAATAAAATAAGCCATCTTATCACTCTTCCATTTGTAACAGGTTTATTTGCTATAAAATTAATAGCAGAGTGATTAGTATATAGAACTACAGGATACCCAGTTATATAATGTCTAAACTTATTTACAGCATGTACTACAGCTAAAAATTCCTTTTCAGTCACAGTATAATTTAGTTCAGCAGGAGATAGATTTTTGCTGATATAATAGATTGCATATGGTTTTTTATCTTCCTCCTGCCCAAGCACTGCTCCAATCGTTGTGTCTGAGGCATAAGATGAAATTTGGAATGGAAAGTTCCAATTTGGGCCCCTCAGCACTAGGGTTATTGATACAAGATTTTTCAGATCATTGAAGGCATTGTCACATTTATCTGTCCAAATAAAATCAACATTTCCAGTTAGTGCATATAAAGGTGCAGCTATTCGATAATAATGTTCTATAAATCTCCTATAATAACCAGAAAACCCAAGAAAGCTATGTACCTCTGTTTGTGTGGTGGGTGTGGGTATTAACAAAATTATCTAAATTTTGACTGGATCCACCTGAATTCCATCTGCTGAAATATAATGTCCTAAGATAACTCCTTCGGTCATCATCATATGATACTTTTCATGGCTTAAACAAAGCCTAGTGTCAATACATCTTTTCAACACCTTTTCTAAATTTTCTAATGCTGTCTCAAAATCATCTCCGTAAGGTGTAAAGTCATCCATATATACTTTGAGCCCTTCATTTATTAAATCTGAAAAGAT
Organism: Pinus albicaulis; assembly: GCA_034641835.2. Taxonomy (NCBI): domain Eukaryota; kingdom Viridiplantae; phylum Streptophyta; class Pinopsida; order Pinales; family Pinaceae; genus Pinus; species Pinus albicaulis. The sequence goes on along the minus strand of CM076575.1, from coordinate 1,638,722,044 downwards.
GCTGAGAATGGCCATTTGAAATGAAGCAGGGGCATTGCATAGGCCAAAGGGTAAGACTCAGTAGGCAAATGTCCCCCAAGGACAGGTAAAAGTAGTTTTGTCTTGGTCTTCAGGGGCAATCTGAATTTGATTGTACCCACTAAAGCCATCAAGAAAAGAAAATAAATTATTTCCTGCCAATGTGTCTAATACCTGGTCAATGAAAGGAAGGGGAAAGTGGTCTTTCTGGGTTTCCTTGTTGAGTTCTCAGCAATCTACACATATTATCCACTTCCCGTTCTTCTTTGGTACCACTACTAATGGAGAGACCCACTTGCTATCAGATATTGGGTAAATGAAATTGACATCCAATAGTTTTTGTAATTCAGCTTTCACAATATCTTTAAGGTGAGGGTTTAGTCTTCTTTGGGGTTGGCGAATGGGTCTCGCATCTTTTTCGGTATAGATGTGGTGTGTGCATTATTGGGGGTCAATTCCCTTCATGTCTGGGTAATCTCATGCAAACGCTTCTTTATATTTTCGTAATAATTGCACCAATTTCTCTTCTTGTTCAGCAGTCAGATTTTTGTTAATGTTTAGATTTTTTTCCTGGCTCTATTTCTACAATCTTACTATTGTACACAGAACTAGTGGGTATTACTTGATCAGGGATGTCTTTCAGAGGATCTTCTTCTTCTTTATTATCAAATGCTGCGTTGATCATGTGATATTGTAGATGGGATCTGATTTGTGGTTTATTAATAAAACTATTAATGATATCATCCTCTATTTGGTCTTTAAAATCGAGGGCATCTTCTACAGTTAGAGGTGATCTCATATTTTCCATAAGATATGATACAGGTTGCTTTCTTGTTTTGATTATCGATAGGCTTGGTTGGGCTGGGGGATATAAAACTAAATTCTTGACATAGTTTCCCCTTGTTATTGTCATGTTGCCTTGTCGGCAGCCAATATAAGTATCGGCAGTTGCCAACCAAGGTCTACCTAGGATTAATGGGTGTCCATCTAGCCGGTTCTTTGGGTTGATAACCAAGAAGTTAGCAGGGTATTCCTAGGAATCTATAGATGCCATTACATCTTGTAGTGTACCCTCTGGTTTGACTATCGATCGGTCAGCCAATTCCAATAAGGTTGTTGTTGGTTCCAGTGATGTAATGCCAAGTTTTTGACAGGTGGTAGTTGTTAAGATATTGATTGCAGCTCCCAAATCAACTAAGGCATTTGGGAACAATTGCCCATTGATTTGTACCGTCACTATAGGATTTCCTGGGTCTTCATATTTTACAGGTGTTTCCATTCCTGATAATAAGTCAGATAGAGTACCGACTATTTGGATAGTTGGGTTGGTGGTTGTTCTCCTCTTTGGCTTCTTTATACACAGTTCCTTAATGGTTTTTGCATAAATAGGGATGTCTTGGATAGCTTGGAGGAGAGGGATTTTTATACACAATTTTTTTAATTCTCCCAGAAGATCAAAATCAGGATGTTCTAATGGGTGAGGTATGATTAATTGTTTTGGGAATGGTGGAGAAGAGGTTGTTGCTTGTTGTTGATTTTGTTGTTGAACCACCTTCTCTTTTTGCAATGTTTGTTCTACAGGTAACGGATCTTAAATACGAACATTTTTGTCTCTCTCTGTTTCTACTATACGCCCAGACCTCAATTGAAGGTCATTACACTCCCTCAGTTCAGTTTCTAATTCTGGTGGTTCCATTATTTGGACAGATTGAACTGGCCTATTGTTTGGGTTTCGGTTGGGCTGGGATGGGAGTTGAAGTCTTAAGTTGGTCTAGGGGTTTGTATAGGGAGCTGGCAGTGTAGGTCGAGAGAGGGGAAATGTTCCAGCTAGTTTATTTGTAGATCTTTTCCAGTTTGACTGCCAGGCCTTACTCTATGAAGTAGAGGGGGACCATTGTGTTGGATAAGCATTATTTTTCAAAAACGGTGGGCAGAAAGGAAAATTTGGCCAATTTGTTTGATTTGTTTGATTTGGCCATGATGATGTAGGGAATGGCTGTTGTGAATAATTGGGGAAAGGTGGTTGATTTAGCCACATTCCATTATATTGCTGAGCATTGTATTGAGGAGGCTGAAAAGACGAAAATGGATCAGTTGGCATACCTGATTGTCGTGGCTACCATTGTCGACGCTAATTAAGTAAGCACACCACTTCTGATTCTTCTTCTACCTCCTTATAGACTGATTTTAGGCCAAGAAGCGAGGGAAATCCTTCTATGGGGTGGCATTTCGTGCAAATGGCACAAAATTTGATTACATCCAGCGGGCACTCTTTGTGGCTGTGTTTCTTCCTGCATCTAGGATAGAATAATGCCAAATTTTTCTCTGCTTCTGCTTTATTTTTTTTGGCTTGCATAATGTCGAACTGTTGTTAAATTCCCTAGAATATCTGTTTTAAAATCTTCCAGCAGGTTGCCAATCTCTACATGAGTTACACCTTCATTGGAGGTCTTATTATCCCTTGTGATCATATCACGTTCTGTTGATTTTAACCTTGTATTGTCCCTCAAACTCCTGATACAAAAATCAATGATATTAGCATAGCTTTCCTGATATATATCACCTTTTCCCATAATAATAAATGTTTCAACCCATTGATCCTTCATTCCCCTAATTAATGTAGTTTTTAGCACATTATCAGGTAAGGGTAAGGATGCATAAGGAGATCTCTAAAGATTGTATTGAAACTGTTCCATATATTCTTCCAGCGTTTCATTCAGTTTTGTTGTCATTTGGAATATTTCATCTTTTAGTTCCTGAGACCTGCAATAATATTGATATTTATTTAAAAACATAACTTTCATTTGATCTCAATAAGTTATGACACCCCCGCCTAGCCCCATAAACCATCGTAAGGCTGCTCCTTTTAATGTGGAAGGAAATAGTTATAATTTTTGGGGATTGGTGGTATAGTCATACCCCCTACATAACACATCAAATTCGAATAGAAATGCATCTGGATCTTCTGATGTCAAGCCATGAAATGTAGGAATATGTTGAAGGGGAATGGCTTTCATAGGTGCATTAACTGCAGTATCTACTATAGGATATTGTAGTGTGGAGGTTTGTTGGGGTGTTTTTTGGTTCTGGTTTTGGTTCTGGGCCATTTGATCAAATATGTGCCAATATCCTTCTAGGATCTCAAGGGAATTCCTAGGCTAACTGGAAGGAGTAGGAATGGCCAACACTTCCCTGATCTGGAACAATAAGGATTCCTTATTGGCCTACTGTTTGAGGAGATTCAGGTCCTTTATTTTGAATGAGTTTAACAACACTTCCCTTATCTGGACTGCTTACTGTTTAGACTATTTCAAGAGGAGATTTTGGTTCTTTTGCTTCTCCTATTTCCCCTTCTCCTTCACGGAGATTACTAGAGTTCCCTTCTTGTGGAGAAATTAGGCAGGGATTCTCAATTTCTTGGGAATCCTGCTCAATTCCCACCGTTTGACTATGTATCTCAGCAAAGGCTTCAGATGGTGACTCTGTAGCCTGAAGGGAACTAGTAGGTTGTCTAGAAATAACTTTCCTAGGTCTTACCGATGGCTGAGATTCAATATTTTTAAGGATTTCGTCAATGAAAGTTGTTCGCCCAAGGGTCACCGGTCCCTTAGGTTTTTCGAGTTTAGGAGGAATTTTGTTTTGTTTAGCTGGTTTATTCATTCAGGAAAACAATCCTTCATTCCTACCTAAAGAAAGAAATTTTCCTAATTCTGCTGTGAAGCGGGCTATGAGCAAGTATGTTTCTTGCCTAGTGCGCAGGTTATTACCTTCCGTCTTTAATACCCAATTATTCGTGAGCATAATAAAATCAAATGTGCATCACTCTTTCGAAATGGCATACACCCTCCCCGAAAACGGCGCCAAAATGTTGAGGTATAAAAGGTACCTTTTTAACACCTAATTATCCTACATTAATTATCAATCCAAGAATGAATTTTTATTTCAAGAGTGTACTCTGTTTCAGACTACAATTTAGCTAAGACTAATGATATGAAAGATGTAGTATAGTATTCTAGATACAAAAGTAAACAGATGCTTGTAAATAAATCTAATTACAGTAACATGAATGCAAATACTTTGAAATCTTAACTACTCACTTTGCAAAACATCAATTAGTAGCAATAACTCATTCCCTTAGAAATCGATGCAACCAAAATCACACTGAGACAAGGCAATCAATCTGGGAACTTGGAAGCAGTAACCAATGTTCTCTACAGTTGACAGTCCTGCTCTTTAAGCAATCAAAGTGAAATCGAAATTAAACTACTTGCTGATGAAAATAACTAAGAAGAACTTCTTCTAAAAGCAAGAATTGGAAAGGAACAACAATTCGTAATTCATATGTGTACACAACAACTATAAAAAATCTCTCAGCAAGTCTGAACCTAATGAATTAGAAATGAATAGTAAGTAGTAATCGAACAACAAATATGAACTTAATAGAATCAGGTAACAAGTCTTCTTAAACTCCAACCCTGTCGACAGCAAACACTATGAAATAGTCAATCGAAATGAACCATAATCCAATGGAACAGCAAATAGAATTAAGTCTAGAAAAAAAAAGCTTTATAAGAGATAACAAGATGGTTAAGACCGTAATCACAATCCCTGCTAAAATAGAATAGCAATGAAATTCATTAGCACACACAACATTCCAGTACTCAATTCAATAGCAATCAAATAACTCTGTAATCGTAATGAATCTAAACGCAATTATCACACGACAATAATCAAAGGATAGAAATACAAACAGTAGAGCAATTCCACCAGGGCGGGGCCCTTAGCACCAGTGAAACACTGCTGGGTTACTTCAGAGCTTTAAAGATAAAATGAAACACACCTTTCTATTAATTGAACATAAAATTACTACAGTGATCGCTCTTTAAACACGAGAGTCAATACACCGTAATATTATGAAAGGAATGTTTTGATTCCAAAGATCTCCCCCCCACAATCACTAAAGGCATTTCCTTATATATCAAACTCTGACAGACAAGACAAGGAGCGAGATGAGGTTTGAACAGTGATCCCTCAAGATCGAAGGATCCTGAGGGATTTGCTTCCCTTCTTTCTTTAGCTGTCACTTGATTTCCTTTGACCGAAGCCAAACTGTCCCCTGCCTTTTCTTAGCGATGCGTTCGTATTTCCTTGTCTTTGGCAGGATTTGGTCTAATGCTGGAGGAACAATAGTTGCATTTACTTTAGCCTCGCCTCTGATATAGCTGTTCACCTCGCCTAATTCCTATTTTTAGCAATAAAAGGCAGTTTTTAGTCACATTTTACAATAAACATAAATCTTCACAATTCTACCACAATTCTTGTAATAAGTCATCTTTCTAAAGTAAAAAGAATTATGTTTAAAGTAAAAGAATGGGAAAACACATAGTGAACTCATACCTTTTCCACTGCTCAACAAGGGATAGATTTTAGAGAGTATGGTAAAGTGTAATTTCAAGGATTGAGTCAGGATAAGGGGTCCAAAAGGGAAAAACACAGGCCCAGTCTCTAAAAGTGTTAAATTGTAGCAATAGGCTAGGTTTTTCTAGAAAAATGATGAGTTTGAGGGATAGGAGTGATGGGAAGTGTTTAGGAAGGTATATTAAGGATAGGGGAAAATGAGGAAATGAAGTTATAAGCATGAAAGGATGCTAAAAAAGGTAGGTAAAATCACATAAGAAGTCTTTTAGAAGTAGCATGGTGACCATGGAATGACAAGCTAGTGAAATAGTGAAAAATTTTCTATAAGGATAATGAAGGCAGTGAGATTTCTAAAACTCACAATGTTCAGGGAATTTTGTTTTTAGAAATCTGTAACCAATATTTAGTCATCTATAGATAGTACAAATTACTGATGACTAACAACGGCTCCACTTAGGGAGGGCAGATCCTTTTCAAGAGGTGTTCAGGACCTCAGAGTTAAAATTTCTAAGTTTTGAATACCGGTGCCTTACTTGCACTTTGTAGATCTTTATCCCTTCATTTGCTGATTTTCTCTTGAAGCTATGATCTTAAAATCAGAAAGAAATGTTTGGTTCAACCTCATTTCTACCTACCAATCCTACTTTGCCTAACATTTTTTCTTCTTTTGGGAGCACTTGGACTAGCAAACCCTTGACATTCTTTTCTTTTGAAAGAAAAACCAACTATTTACTCGTACCCTTATCACTTCCAAGAGTTAAGATTAGCCTAATGAACTCTTTTATTCTCTACCTAGACTACTTATCTGTCAATATTAAGTTGTTTGACATATTTTATTCTCTAACCTAGTAACATGAAATTGAAAACATGATCAAACAAAGTTTAAACAATCTGATTTGCCATGGGTTGTGGCATTTAGACAAGTTTCACATAGACATTATTTTTTGCACAATCAAAACTAGAAAAAATTAGGGTTGTGATCTATTATTTGTTATGTATCCCTCTCTTCCCTTTGGTTCAGATTTATGCATTTGGAACCAAATTTTTTTTCCTAATATAATCTACTAACAAGTAAAGCTTAAATGGTTTGGAAAGTCTTCTTTCACTAACCTATCAGCAGAAATTTAAAACATGTTCAGTCATGATTAGGCTAGATGATTGAAAAAGACTCTATTTTCTCAAGTAGTGGCATTTATACTTGCACACTTTCAGAAGTACTCTTTTTTGGTATGGGGTTGTACCTCTTCTTTTCATATGCCCTCTTTTTCATCTTTTCTTTGTTTTTGTGTTTTCATTTTTCTAGATTAGCACTCTAAAACTAAAAATTAGAAAGAAGAACATAGTGATGAGCTTATTTGCAATACCTATGTATCCCAATATAAACCACATAGGATATACATTCATTTGGTGAAATCCATTTTCCAATATAACTAGTCAAGTAGATTATTCCATGAGTGATCTTGGTTCAGCTCTTTGAGTGTGCCGAAGAAATCAAAAGGCCACTCACACCTCACTTGTCTTTGAACACTAGTGCCTAAAATTTTCTTTAAACTTTGCATCAAACTTATTTTAACATACTTTAATCCCTGTTTAGATGTATCCAAGAAATTAGCAAAGGGATCTTGAAACAATACCTGGCTTTGAGTATTTGAAAAATAAGCTTCATCCAGGACTACTGCTTCCTCCACTTGCCTATGCTCAAGATTATTTTGGACAATAAACTCTAACTCCTCCTCATGTTCATATGTGCTGGCAGCTTCCTCATACATAGCAATGTTGTTTTCTAACAAAATTGATATATTCTGATTGAGTGGGATGAAATATATGTGAAGGTCATCATGTTGATGAGCAGATGTAACTTTTGGCCACAAATCTTCTTGAGAAGGAAGTGCAACAAATCTCATGGGATCATCAGTTTCCAAGCCTTCATCTACAATCTAAAATTCAATGGGACTTCGTGGCTGCAAATATGGAGCTGAGGAGAGTTATATGTCACAAATTCTTTCCTCAACCATTTCAGGAAAAGGCTTCTCATTAACAACTTGCTCAAGAAGTTCATCATTCTCCCCAACCTCAACATCAAAACTGAAAGACTATTGATTTCCAATTATATGAAAGTTATTTCTAATTAACTGAAATAAAATAGAATAAAAAGTCATATATTCTTCACTTACTTCCAAGTTTTTTATACTTTCTTCATCAGTGTCATAGCTGGCATGTATTGGTTGATTACTGCTCTGATGAAATTGAACTTCCTCCCACAAACCAGCTGTTGATTGCTCTGCAAGACTGGCTTCTATTTGGAGAACATGACCATCATCGTGTTGATCAAACTTTTGAAAATCATCAAAATAATTAATGTCACCAATCAAACATATTGGACTATCATATTGTTTCTCTTTAAATTGATCCACAATTCCATTTTTTGATCTATAGTGGCTAGGATTAGAATGAGGAAAAATAGAAATGTTTTGCTCACATGAAGCTTTAGAGGTTTTCTGCATGCTTATAATATGATATATTTCCTCTTTAGTTAAAAGAGGAGGTATCTTTTTCTTTCTTTGGATAGCACAACATCAGTTCTCTTTCTCTTGTAAAGGCTAATTTTGAGGCTGAATGTCTTCTTGGGCCTTACACACAAGAGATGTTGAATCAACACTTGTTTCTTTGGAGATATCTTGTAGGTCTTCTTTTATTCCCTGATTGATTTCACCCTCAAGAAACTCCTCTTGGCTATCATAATAGATTTTTTGAGAATGAAACTCATGAACTGCTTCTAATAGGTTTTCAGGATGCCAATTTCCCAAATCTTCATCAATTTTTACAAGGTACTAAATGAGACTTCTGATTGGTCATAGAAATTTTTAGCTAATGACAGAGATGGAAAATATTCTTTATAGTGTTCATAAAATACCTTGTGGAAATCCTTCAAAGAAAACAAGGTGCCAAGTTTCAGGCCTTCATACCATTCTCTTGCCTTTCCTTCTAATGTCCCCATGAACATTTTCATGAGGCAGTCCTCATGCCATTCCACTTTTAACCTCCATACATGTATATGAGATTTTATGAGATGTAACAAAGGGTCATCAACTTTTTCATCTTGAAACATAGGCAAGTTTGAAAACCAATCTATCTGAGGCATTATGTGTGGGAACCTAGGGATATGATCTCTATTCATCAGAGCATATCTCTGTTGTATCCTTGGATTCATGTTTGTAAATCAGAAAGGTTCATTGTATATTTTCAACCAGTCTAGAGTTCTCTACCAGTGGAGTCGTTAGGTCTATTGAGAGTTGTGGAGTTGCCAGGTGGAGGGTTTCAACTTTTTTTTCCACCATTAGCATGATTAATGAGTTCCTATGGAAGTGTATGAGGAATAGTGGGGTCAACAGGGCTACTGAAGACTAGTGGAGTCGCTAGGTGGAGGATGTTTACTGTTTAAGGATGTACTTGTTTTCCACCATCAACAATTGAAAGCCAATATAAGGATGTTTGAGGGTATTCTGAGGTCTTAAGGATGTCTAAGTTTTTATTTAATCATAATGTCCCACCGTGATCGCCACTATGTTAGGCAATGAGGTGGCGATGAATTATTGGATACTATTTGACAAGGGTTTATGAAATCCTAAGGAATAATTAGATTGTCACTAACTCGAAACGTCCCACCGTGATCGCCACTATGTTAGGTCCCCATAATTTGCAGATTGGAAAGAACAAATGAACAGGGGTAATATCAAACTAATCTTTGGAGTCCTAGGACCTAGCCTTTCTGAACTCAGAAAGGGTTCTCTCTATGCTTATGTAAAGGATTTAACTTGTTTGATTTTAGAGTTTGATTTTTAGGCTAGTTATAGGGATTAGAGTTTGATTGTTGTTTTGGTTGGGTAGGTTGTCAAGGGAAATAGGTAGAGTAAGAGAAGATCAATCCATTGGCCTATGGAGTCTGCAAAGGTTTTGAAAAGTATAAAAATGAGTCAAGGATAGTTCAAAGGGAAAGTTGACAAAGCCAAATGGATCTAAGTAGGTTTTGAGTGAGTGAAATGAAAATGGAGGAGAGAATATAGTAGGTTAAGGGGCAATCAAGGATCCTTTAACTAACTAATAACAAGGAAAATATTTCAACATGATTAGCATAGTAAAAACTTGAAGAGCAATGAAGGATTATTCAACCAAACAATACTAAGGAGACCTTAGAGAAACAAATGAGTAAACTTAGAGATCAATTAATTACTCTTTGAAACTTACTTGAAAACAATTAGATTTTCAACATAACGTCTCAGTAAAACTAAAGAGCACTTAAGAATTCATTAGTTAAACTTCAAGGAAGAAAACATAAAGATCAAATGATGTAGACAAAGCAGGGTGCCAACAAGACATATCCTACTCTAATATTTCTATCCCATGATCAAAGAAACATAATGATAACTGAAGAAAACATGTACAAAGGTGGAACACATCACCATTCAAAAAAGCTTCATGATCAGGAGCTCAAATCTGAGCTTGGGAAAAAGCTCAAAAATGAAAGTGCTCAAATTGATTTGGAAACTGAGCGACGGGATAGGCCTCGGAGATACGATCGCAATGCCATGAACGGCACTGAAAACCAACGCTGTATGAAGAAGTTGTTGCACTTTAAAATCGCCCAATAACCTTCAATTTTGAAAAAGAATTTTTTAATTTTATGTGTTGGGATAATTTTATTTTTAATAAGGTTTAATAAATTAATTAAATTGTATATTTATTAATATTTTATATGGTTTTTATTAATCATATGTTATATTATTAATTATATATTTTAATTAATTATTAAAATAAATAAAATTAAACCTTATTAAAATTTAAATTTTAAAACCCACACATATGTTTTTAAAGTCCTAAACTCAAATGGGATATATTAAAACCCACGTAATAAAAGTTTAATGGCAGCGTATGTTTAAAGTTCAAAGCCACATGGTAACATATGGTTCATGTTACATTGGAGCGGAGGTTATGTATGGGCCCGAAAACGTGGGTTAAAACACGTGCAATGTGGTGAAGCAGAATTAACTCCAAACGATTCTGTTGATATTAAATGCCACCGTTTAATATGTGACCATTCACATGACATGCGGGACCATTACAATAAAAATTAAATGCTATCTCTCCAATTCGGCGGCAGTTTTGGTGGACCCTCTAATTTAGCTTCGACCTCTAGATTTGTCGGAGTTATCTGGCAGTTAGCTAGACTTAGCTGGAGGGAATCTAGGCAAACTTCAGTTAGCCATAACTTTGGCTAGGAAAAGCCTTTTGGAGTGAATTTATTTATTTATTTTGGGTCTCTTCGACCTTTTGGACTCAATGGCACAGGTTTCAGAGCCATTGGAGCTCATTTTCAGTCTGTTTAACTTCGGAGAAGTTTTCTGAGCCACTAGGGCCATTTTGGGTTTGGAGCTATTTTGAGTTGTGGTTATCAGTTTGAGGTGAACCAAATCTCTATTTTAGATAATTTAGACCTTATGAAGCCATTGGAATAGTTTTAAGAGGCATTTGAGGAATTATAAAGCCTGAAAAGTTGCATAGAAGTTCAAAGCACCAGCAGGACATTGATGAAGAAATCACTGTTTATGATAATCTTTCACTGTTTAGTGAATTTGAAAAGGAATTCTTAGTTTTTTCCTGCCTTTTTAATCATTTTATATATTCATATTTGTCTATTGAGACACTTATAATCTTGTATTGCATTTGAGAGCTTTTAATACAAGAGGACAAGCCCATTTTGGGAGGCTTGATCCAGGAGATGTAGCCCAAGAGTTGGGGTGAAATCCTATATCATATTGCTGTTGTGTTTTGATATTATATTGCTGAATATTTTTGCTGATACCCATGTTAAGTTTCAGCAAAAACAATTACATTTAAGATACATAAACAGTGAAAAGACATACACCATTTGCAAGTTAAATTTCCGCATAACATCAAGTTTAAAGCAAGATCATTTTAATTAAATCTGAGTGTTTACTTCTATTATTTCTTTAGGCAGAGTCTGTAAGAGGGCCAGGTAGCCTCTGGATTCATCCTTTCCTTGAAAGGTGAAATATCCGGTAAATGCCCCTACAGTCTATCTCTGTATTAGAAATATGAAGTTCTCACATTTTCAGATTTAAACTTAGAGTATTTTTGCACTCATTTACATAAATGAAAATGGATACCTTGCACCCTTTTCAAGTGCCTTCCAATTTCAGATCACTTCATGAATCCTAATAATGAGCTCAATTCACAACTGCTCAGTCCAAATCCATCACAAGATATCAAAGCTAATTTCACAAGTAAACTCAGAGTCTATATCATATTATGCTCAACAACCAACCAAAAATTATAATAAGGCCTCAAGGCTCTATTTAATCATCAAATGAGGAGGTGGAAACCCTAAGAGGCTTCTAGAAACCATAAATACACCATAAATGTCATTTATGTCCAAAGAGGCCATGCAAGGCCCAAGGCACATAATAACTATTTCAATAAATGAAAGATAACCTAAACATAACTCCTTCATCAAAGCTGGAGTGATTTTCCCAAAAAAATCTCGAAAATATCCTTCAGTGTGTTTCTTTGACTTTTTTGCAAGGGGGTAACTCCATAGGTCTGAAGGCGCAGCCCCTGCATAGGAAAACTAGGTCCATTTTCAACCAAGTTTTGATAGACTTCTCGATGTCGGAATTGGCTCCGTGATGGCTTGTTGGAAAGCCTGTTGAGTCTACTTTCCAAAAATTCCCTTGGTTTTTTTATTGGGATCCATTAAATTTTTCAAAAGGTAAATCTCCCAAGGCTGCTCTAGGTGTAGCGTCAGCCCTGAAAACATGGTAGAAAGGTGAAAGTTGGCATGTTTTTGGGCCTTTTGAGGGACCAAAATTGCTCCAAATTCTCTAAAATTTTGTTTCCGTGATTTAATTGGGCTAGTGAATCCAAAAATGTAAACTTTACCTCCAAAGTATTCCTGTAGGAAAACGTAGCGCCAAGGGTGTTACGCTTTCAGCCCTCAATATCAGTCAAAAAAACCAAAAATGTCAGAAACTTGCCAAAATTTGGATTTGTGCTACTCATTGTGTTTAGGATGCTAGTAGGGGATGGATCAACCATTTTTTTTAAGGTTTTGTTTTTTCTTTGGCCTCCTTGCTTTTATCATATTTTCCATAGGCCTGTTTTTTAGCAGCCTTACTGCTTTCTTCATGGCCTTTTTTCACTTTGCCAAGATTATCATTTTCATTAGCCCTACTACTGATATCCTTCTTTATTTGATTTATTCCCTCTTTTCCTCCTCCTTGGCATCTACCTCATTACTGCCTTCCTCTTCATTGCTTGATTTCTCATTGTTTGACTCCTCATCTCCTTCACCCTTATTAACATTTGATTGTTCATTGTCACCTTCCTTACTGTCTAATGCATTAGTTCCATGAGGTGATGGTGATGGTTTTGTGTAAAAGGAGATGAAAGAGGGTTATTTATGCACATTTGTGCTCATGATTTTTGGCATTTGAGACTCAATATTACTGCCACTATCTCCCTCTATTGACCTTTGAACAACTTTTCTTTACCTCACCTTGCACCATAAGAATGCTTGAAGGACCTTTGGAGACAGCTTAGAGGTGTTTTCGATGTCATTTGAGTGTTTGCAGGTGCAATAGGAATTCTAGGCAAAAATCGTAGCACCTACACGTGTGTCGGGCCTATCGGGCTATGAACGCGCAATGCCTGCATACCTGTCGGGCTTGTCAGGGTATGAACGTGCAGTGCCTGCATGCCTCTGTCAAGCTTCCCTGCTAAAAGCACAACGTCTGCATGATTTTTCATGGGCCTGTTGGGCTTCCTAGATGAACGCGTAGTGCCTACCCATGGGTGAGTCAGGTCAGGCAAAGGTGTAACACCTGCCCTTGGGTGAATCAGGTCAGGAAAAGGCACAATGCCTGCCCATGGGTGAGTCAGGTCAGACAAAAGCGCAATGATTTTTGTAGAGGGCATTTGGAGGCCTTCCTGATGTCCAAATTGGGCCCATCATAGCTTGTTGGAAATATTATCCTGTCTACTTTTCAAATCTACCATTTTTTCACCGATTGGAGTTGATTTGGCCTATCAAAAGTTGATTCTCCCAAGACTAGTCAAAAATTGTTGAATGTTGGTGCAGAAATGCAGAGTGCTGGTGTAGACAACTTTTGGGGGCCTTCTCTAATTCAAAATTTAGCTCATGATAGATCATGGGAAAGCTCTTGCAGTCTCATTATCAGTGGAGCCATAAATCAAGTTATTTGGACACTCCAGATATGAGAAAACTGTATTTTCCCAAGGTCACTCCAGAAGTGTAGCAATTCTCCTGTAACACCTATATTTTTGACATTGCTCGAAAACCGTGAAACCTGTGTAAAATATGAAGGAGGTTTTTCTTCTTGGATCTATGATGGAAAAAAATCTCTCACTTTTGTTAAATTCATCTATGTTTGGTCAGAAACATAATTTGAAGCGAAACTGGCCTTATGAGTGACAAATGGCTTGAATCTTGGAATGAATTATTGGAAAATGATGGAGGCATGATGTTTATGAGTTGGTATGGATTTATGCTTGCTAGTATTACCTATCATATGGATCCTCTTCTCCTATGCCTCTTTTCTATAGCAAACCCTATCTTAGTTGGAAGAGGATATTATGGTTTGGTGTAGGAAAAAAGAATTAAATGAGAAAAGGAAACAAAGGCAGTTAAGGCAGAAAAGGAACAAAGGCAACAGAGGCAAAAAAGGTAGAAGAAAGAAGCAGAGGCAACATATAAGTAGTTAAGGTAGGAAATGAGAGATTCACAGAAGCAGCAAAGAAGTAGAGGTTGCACATACATCAAAGAAGCAGAGGACACACATACATCAAAGAATTAGAGGAAAAAAAGGCAGAAAAATAGCGAAGGAAAAAGAGGTAGCAAAACAATGATTGTAGTAGAGGTAGAAAAACAATGAATGCAGCAAAGTCAGCAAATGCAGAAAAGGCAGTAGAGAAGCAGCAAGGCAGCAACATAACAGAAAAGCAGCCAAGATAAGCACATGAGTAACAACATTTAGAAACTGGAGTTACAGAGCAGGACAATGTAAAATACATGGAAAATAAAGTAAGGTAGAGAAGTCTTTGAAGAATTCCAAGTGAGGTGAACGGACGATCACAATTAGACCGCAACAGCAAAGACAAGATATGGATGGCTGAGATCAAAGCAGGCAGAAGAGGCGAAGAAGAGCTACGTGAAAGCGAGCAGACGGTCAGGATTATATCGCAAAAAAAGTCAAGAAATGGATGGATATGATTCATCATAAGATAAACGGGGGAAAAATACAATCGAATTATAGGCAGCAACGGGGACCATAGATCTGGGCAGATCAATAGTGATGATCGAATCGGTGGAGCTCAAAAGCGGACATTGCAAATTCTACTGGATAGAGCTAAGGCATTACACGATAAGTTAAATTGTTTGCGATGTGGTAAATATTGGAATATGTGATGCAACGAGGGGAGACCACATGTCGTCATTGCGCCTGAGTGCACACCACAGATATTATGGTTTGTACTTAAGAGTTCGCACGGTAAGCTGGATGTGATGCAATGCAATCTCATATCATAGAAAATAAGAGATACATTCATTGGAAAACATTAAAACTTGCGGGCAAGTGAAATGAGATGCGCTGTGATTGTTGACCGTGTTGTGGGACCCTATAAGCCCTTGTTCCATGTATGTTATATGCACCATATTATAAAGTTTACGTTGTTGATTTCTAATCATATGTATGTTAAATATATATGCGTTGTTGATCATTTAAACGTATGTGTGTTGATTAAAGCCCGGATTTGTAATCTGCCATTTGTATAAATGGAGTTGTATGTGGATCATACCCCACATGTCACAAAGGAATGGCATGAATGCATGAAAAAGGAACAAGAACTCGTGCAGAATAGTATTGCAGTAGTAAATCAGATGAAAAGGTTGAACACAGTAGAAAAGACATGGGTAACAAAATAAACAGGGAAGTTATGCAGCACAACTGGAATAAAATGATAGAAATAGAAAAGACATAAGGACAACAAGTAGAAGAGGCCAAACGCACAACAAAAAGAAAAAACTGATGGGCTAAGTAAATAATTGATTATAACTAAAAATGTATTATTATTTTTATATTGTTTGTGATGCAAAGGCAAGTTTTCGGTAGGCAAAGAAAAACTCCAATGTAATACTGAAATGAGTACATAGTATTGTAACATCCTGAATGTGTTGAGCGAGAAAATGAGAATATGGAAGGAAAAGAGTCATACCTATTCATTTCATATTCCCATATGGAATGAAAGCAACTATGAGGTGATCTCTATAAATTATTTTATTGTAATATGCTTAAAGAGGTTAGAGAGTGGAAGAATAAGAAGAAGAAAGAGCAGAAAGAGAAGTTATGTAGATGCAGTGATGATATAAGGCAGATATGAAGGCTGGAGGAAAACAATGAAGAAGGAATAGAACAGAGCTGATATCCAGGTAAATCAACATGTTTTTTCATTGTAGTGTGAGGAAGTTGGTGCTTCCATATCAAGTTGTAGCTTGATAGATGTCCAATTGTAGCTGACTGAGGTAGAAGCCTCCTGTGGGTTATAGCCTATAGAAAATAGATGGGAGTTGGAGCTTCCTTGCAAGTTGTGGCTTGTAGAATTCAGGTAGTTGCCTCCTGTAGGTTGGAGCCTATAGAAAATCAGTGGTGAGAGGGAGTTGGAGCTTGCCTTTGCATCACAACAATAATAAATGTGGTTCTCTCCCTTATGGGTTTCCACCTATATTTGTTTTCTATGTGCATGATGATTATGTGTTGAGATTCTGTATTTAATCTACTTTATACCTGCTGCTCACTTATTAATATTATGGTTCCATGGTACATTAAGCTGATAATGAAATGAAGGTGTAAATAAATATAAAAGAAAGTTTAAAAGTCCATTAATGCATTAAAAAGATTCACCCCCCCCCCATTTTAACTAAGGTTTCGACAATAAGTATCAGATCCAAGTTCCTTCTGTATCAGTTTAACAACTAGAAGGAGATCCTAAGTCCCCAGGATGGCTAGTCTTGAAGGATGTTCAAAAAAAAAAGCCCCATTTTTTATGGCACAAACTATGCTTTCTGGAAAATTAGAATGGGGACATACATAATGTCTCTAGGAATAGAATTTTGGGTTGTTGTGGAAGAAGGATATGCTCCAAAGGATACTGACACAAAAAAATATGGTAGACAAAATTTCATATCCAATGAAAAAGCCATGAATGCACTTTCGAATGGTCCGTGTGAGTCTGAATTTATCAAGGTAATGCACAGTGTGACTGCCAAAGAAATTTGGGATACATTGGAAAGTATCCATGAGGGAGATAAAAAGTTGAAGGCATCCAAACTATAAGCCTATAGAGCTCAGTTTGAAAATATAAAATGAATGAAGAAGAAGATGTAGCTAGCTTCTTCTTAAAATTTGTAGAAATTGTGAATAACATGAAAGCTCTAGGAGAAACCATTGAAGAATGTGTAATTGTACAAAAGATATTGAAATATTTACCATCCAGGTTTAACCCTAAGGTTTCTGCCATAGAAGAAAAAACTAAGTGGGAAACATTGACCATGAACCAATTTGTTGGAAACCTGATGGCCTATGAGATGAGACTTCCAAAAGGGAAGTCAAATGTGAGGGAGGTAGCCTTTAAGGCAGATAAGTGCAAAGGAGAAAAGGAATATACTTTCCCTTGCTCTAATGAAGAAGAGGCCAAATTTTTCAGATGATTAGATAGAGGCAAGGGCAAGTTAAATGTAAAATTTCATTTAAAATATTTAACTGTGGAAGAGTGGGGAACTGTGCATCTAAATGTCCACATAAGAAAATGGAGAATCATTCAAGAGGGAAAGAGAAAACCAATTTCAGCAACAGGCCAAAAGGGAACATATTTAATTGAAGATCTTTCTATGTTCTACAAGACAACAGTGCATCTGAGAGCTCAGGCGACTCCCCCAGTGAAGAAGGAAAATCAGAATTCATTCTGATGGCCAAGGAAGTGCTTGAGAAAGATCTCCTGGAATTTGGAGATGAAGATGAGGTAGATCTTGAGGGGGAGCTAATTAGTGCCCTGGATGAAATAGAAAGACTTAAATTCAAGTGAAAAAAATAGAAATACATTCTCCTGAAATATGTAAAAAAATAACCAAATTTGGAAAACCTCATTCAGTTGAAAGTATAACTTGAAGAAGATAAGAAGGTGGAATACATTTTACTAAATAAAATTAAATATAAAATTCAGGAGAAAGAGAAATTGGAAGAAGTAGTAGTATTCCTAAGAAAGAAATTAAAAAACACTCAAAGGGTATTATCAATGAACACTCCACGAATGAAAAGCTCTGAATAGTTGGATAAATTACTAAATTCTCAAAGATATCCTCTCATAAAGGATGGGATAGGTTATGAAGGAGAAACCAAAAAATCTAAGGTAGAAAATAACAAGAGTACCATCTTTGTAAAAGCTAGTGAAGAAGCAAAGAGGGAATCCACATAATTAGAAATCAGCAAGACTTTGATATATAACAAATCAAACAGAAACAAACAGAAACCTCAAGTAACAACAAAAGAAATCAAGATACAATCAACTGTAAAAGACTCATATGCTCCCAAGGATGAATTTAACAAATGCAGAAGATGTCAAACGAGGTTTCTTCTTCCTGTGAGGAGTTTCACTTTCTTCACCTACCATAGACCTAGACACATCGTGGCATACTGTAAGATAAAGCAAATCCAGTACAACTAGAAAAATATGTAACAACCAAAAATATTACCTCAAACAACTCTCTCCACTATAGACAGATACTACTTCCAAGGATAATTTTTTTATTGTAAGGAGTTCGGTCATAAAGCCATGGAGTGAAAAACGTATAGACAAAGATTGGTGTATGAAAACTCAAGGATAATTATGAACAAGGGATAATTCACTCGTATACATAATCCATTCAGAAATATAATCAAATTATTTGGCTTCCATCAAATTAGGCACAAGTCTCACAAATGTCCTCTCAAATACTGCAGTCCAAATCCTTAGGAAATTTACCAAACAAATAGCCGCATGTAGTGGAAAAAGAAGTTGAATAATTGTGATTTGGTTCTAATAGCTCAATATTAGAAAAGGCAATGGTATGTGGACAGTGGATGCTCAAAGAATATGACTGGAGACTGAAGCAAGTTTATAACCTTTGATGAAAATAAATTTGGAAATGTAACATTCGACAATGACAAAGCAAGGAAAATCAAAGGAAAAGGCTCAGTCAGTCTGAATAATGGAAGAGGAGAGGCTCACGATGTACTCTTTGTGGATGGGCTTAAAGGAAATCTGCTAAGCGTCAGTCAAATGTGTTATAATGGTTGTGAGGTCCTTTTCAAAGCCCAAGATTGTGAAGTAAGGTCTATCACCACAGGAAATACCTAGATCAAAGGTGTTCGAAGAGAAAGTAATGTCTATATAATAGAAGAAGATAATGAAGTGTCCCACATAAGAAAACTTGATGAATCATGGTTATGACATAGAATATTGGGACACCTAAACTTTGACCACATCATCAGTCTGAGCAAGAAGAATTTTGTCATAGATATGTCTGCAATAAAGAAGCCTCCAAATACCATATGTAAATCCTCCCAACTGGGCAAGAAAAGCCGCACATCATTCAAAGCCAAAGATCAACTATCTACAAGCAGGCCACTTCAACTTGTACACATTGAATTGTGCAGACCTTCAAGAACTAATGCACTAGGTGGAGAATCTTATTTCATGCTGATAATAGATTATTTTAAGAGATTGATGTGGGTGGCATTTCTCAAATATAAATTCGAAGTGTTAGAGAAATTCAAGATCTTCAAGGCAATAAAAAAAAGTCAAACATGATGCAAGCTAAAATGCATTAGATCAGACAGAGGAGGTGAATTCACAGACTATGATTTTGCAGACATGTGCAATGATTATGGGATAAAAAAATAGTTTACAATTGCAGGTACACCTCAATAGAAGGGACTGACAGAGAGGAAAAATAGTTCAGTACAGTAGATTTCAAGAGCCATGATTGAAGAAACTAACATTCCCCAAGCCTACTGGGCAGAAGAAGTACACACAACTATTCACATTTTTAACAAAGCTAATCTAAGACCAAATTGTGACAAGACTCCTTACGAATTATGGCATGGGAAACCAACATCAATCAAGCACTTTAGAGTCTTTGGAAGCAAATTTTTCATAAAAAATAATGATGAAAAATTGGGGAAGTTTGATGCAAGAGCTGATGAAGGAATATTTTTGGGATATGAATCCAAGAGTAATGGTTACAAATGCTACAAAAAAATACTGCACAAAACTATGGAAATCATTGATGTGAGATTCGATGAAGATCTACCAAACAGAACAAGAAGCACAAGCTGTGCCAATCCTCCAGATGATCATGATGTTGAAAACCAAGATAATGATAAACAGCGAAAGAAAATAGAAGATATTGAATTAAACTCAGAAGGTCCCTCAAGAAACATTCAGAAGAACCATCCAAAAGATTAACTCATTGGGGACAAGAGTGCAGGAGTCCAGACTAAAAGATAGCTAGCTGAACAGAAAAAAGATGTATACCTAGCCATGCTTTCACAAATAGAACCAAAGGAGTTCAAAGAAGCCAACAAAGACAAAAATTGGGTAAATTCTATGAATGAAGAACTAGACCAAATTGAGAAGAAAAATACTTGGGAGTTAATGCCAAGACCCACTGGGAAAAATACCATTGGCACAAATTGGATATTCAAGAATAAGATGAATGAACAAGGGCAGGTAATCAGAAATAAAGCTATACTTGTATGCAAGGGATATTCTCAAATCGAAGGATTTTATTATGATGAAACCTTTGCTCCTGTAGCCAGAATGGAAGCAATCATAATGTTTTTGGCCTTTGCATGCTATCATGATTCCAGGGTATATCAAATGGATGTGAATTTTTCCTTCCTGAATGGAGACTTATAGGAAGAAGTCTACATGGAACAACCTAAAGGATTCTCCTTAACAGATAAACATGAATATGTGTTTAGATTAAAGAAAGCCTTATATGGTCTTAAACAAGCTCCTTGTGCACGATATTCAAGGCTAGAAAAATACTTACAAAAACAAGGGTTTGAGAAAGGAGGAGTAGACAATAATTTGTACATAAAGGCTGATGAAAATGAACTCTTAATTGTAGTATTATATGTAGATGACATCATGTTTGGTAGTAAAAAAGATGAGTTAACAAAAGGATTTGCAGAAGAGATGAAATCAAAATTTGAGATGTCTATGATTGAAGAGCTCACCTTCTACTTAGGACTTCAAATTCTACAAAATAACACAGGAATATTCATTTCACAAGAAAAATGTTTAATAGATATGTTGAAAAGGTTCGAAATGGAAGACTGCAAACCTGTGTCAACTCCCATGATCACTGGATGCAAAAAATGTGTTGATGATGCATCTGCGGATGTAGACCAAAGAATTTATAGATCCATGATAGGAAGTCTGCTATACCTAACTACCTCTAGACTGGACATTATGTTGGTAGTAGGACTTGTGGCAAGATATCAAGCAGCATCAAAACAAAATCACTTGCTAGCAATCAAGAGGATATTCAAATATTTGCAAGGAACTGCACATTATGGCCTATGGTATCCAAAAGCCAAAAAATTCACATTGACATCATACATAGATGTATATTGGGCCAGCTTTGTGGATGATAGGAAAAGTACAAATGGAGGTGCATTTTATTTGGGAGAAATTCTGGTTGCATGGCTAAGCAAGAAGCAAACTTCTATCTCTCTATCTACATAGCAGCAACAACTTGTTGCACACAAGTAATGTGTGTGAAACAAACCCTCTAGGACATGAAGGTAAGCATTGATGAACACATTTCTATAAAATGTGACAATACTGGTGCAATAATTATATAAAAAAAATCTTTTACTTCATTAAAAAACAAAGCACATCCCAATAAAGTACCAATTTCTAAGGGAACAAGTAGCACAGAAAATAGTGAAGTTGGAATATGTACCAACAAAGGAAAAAACAACAGACATATTCACAAAACCTCTTGCTAAAGAACGATTCGAATATCTAAGAGACAAACTAGGGGTAGTGTCTGCAGATGTTACTCTCTGATATGATTAGAAATAATAATAATAATAATTATAATATATATATATATATAATGTCTTCAGGGGGAGACTGTTGGAAATACACTAGCAAAGGCTACATACAAGGAACGAGATTAGTGCACTAGACAAGTGATATTCAATATCAGACAAGAAAGCATCATTCCAGGGGGAGAGAATTCAATAAAAGTTGTCACAAAAGATCTAGAGAAATGGAGCAGTGCATGGAACAAGTCTTCAATATCAAAGTATTATGAAAATAAAGAAACCACACTGGGAAATGTGAAACCCTTTGCCATTGATGTCAAAGGGGGAGGAAAATCAAGTAGAGGAAGAAAAGACAAGAAGAGGAAGAAAAGACACCTCTCAGAATGAGAAGGGGAGGAAATCCTATAGGAAGTATTGGAGTATTGCCATCAATGCCTGTTGGTACCATTTCATGACTCATCCTTTCACCTAAAAACTTCATTTTATCCATCATATTTTCTTGTTTAACCTTCATAAATCTCTCATATTCCTTTGAAACTGATTAATTTCATGCCATTATTATTATTTTTACATTGGAATTAATTTTAGGAATTTTTGTGTTAAAATTAGGATTTTGCAGAAAATTACAGGTTTTCATAACTTCCTGTAATGGCTTTACGTTTTGACACGTTGCATGACAGGTTGGCCAAATCGAGGACTGAGGGTCTATTCCTGAATTTACAAGGATTGTGAAATATCTATCCACCTCCAGATTCGAAGTCCACAGGTGGTTGGTCAACGTTGGTCAACTTCAACTATTTCAGCAAAAAATCCTAAGCAATTAATGAACAGATTTGATAATTTGCTTGTAAAAATGGATTTGAACTAATTCGACTCCTTTGGGAAGTTAGTTAGGATTTTGAGGAACACAAATAGCCTCTTCTTGTTATGTAATTCGATGATAAATAGCTAGAAGGAAAACATTGAAGGCTAGACATGAGACATTATGTGAAAAACTTCAAAACTCGATTTATGTAATTGGCTTTCAAACTTTAATATAGAGATTCAATTGTCTATTTTGTTACATTTAGTAATCTTCTTCATCTGAGTTATATTAAGGTGTGCTTGCAACGTGTGGAGGGCTCCCACTACAGAGCTGGTACACTTTCTTGTGTTTTTCGTTTACAATTGCATAATTAGATTTGAGAGACATTTCCATTTAATTCCTGTGTTGCAAGTTTATGAATCAGAATTGTTAGTAGAAGCCAGTGTCTTTTGTGAAAGGTCTTTGTAAGAAGATTCAATTGACATCAGTCTTCGAATTGAGAATTGTGTTTATTATTTCATGTTTCAAAACTTAAGTTTATCATTTATGCTTAATGATCATGGTTGTAATTGCAGAGCTCAACTTGTAGTCTAATGACTGAACCTTGTAAAAGGACTTAGCTATTAGTTAATTTCAATATTATTTACCTTGCTTTCTGTTTTGAATGATCGTGATTGATAAGTGTGTTGATTTAAGACTTCGAAGAGGCTCTATGAATTGAGTTCTTGTAAAAGAACTAGAGAATCTCAGACAAACAATATAACTCTGTTTTTAGAAAATTAGATTTGTTTTGTTTAAGTAGGTGTTAAAGTGTAGAAGGAGACAAGGAAAAAACTCTTGTAAAAGAGTATTGAATCCTATTACACCAAACCCTCATTTAGAATACCAAATCATTCTATATCTATATATTTTAGATAAGTACCTCTAAGTGTACCTACTCAGATTGATAGGAAATTGAAGCCTAATCTACACTAGCATATTGGACCAAACATTTTGGCGTCGTTGCCTGGGAGGTGCAGCTAGAAGGATTTTTCTTTAAAAAAAAAAAAAAAAAATCTAAAAAAAAAACAAAAAAAAAACATAGATTTAGCTTCAATTCTTCATTTTGTTAAGCCATGATTCCTTATGTCTAGACCTAGGGATGAAAAAGGCAGATTTCTAAAAACCCCCCATCCAAAAGCTAACCCACCATTGGGAGCAGAAACTTTAGAGAAGGTTGAATTTACAACACCAACTGGAAAAGTTACTGTAGAAGAACTTGAGGAAAAACAAAAATCAGGCCAGAGACTTACTCTTATTGAAAGACAAGTCATATTAGCTTATGAAGCAAAGAGAAAACATATACCTGAATCTTCTATAGTAAAAGAGAGTGGTAAAAGAACCCAACAAACTCTCCTTGAACAAATTGACCCTGAAAAGCATCAAGAGGAAGAGAAATTATAAGAAAAACATCCCAAAATGGCTGAGGAAGGAGGAGAATCGGCAAGAGGACCTACTGCAAAACAAATGAGAGAATATGAGAGACAACAGAAGGAAAGGATAAGACAGAGAGAAATTGGACAAAAACAAAGAGATGATGTAAATCGAAACCCAAGAGAGGAAGAGGAGTCAACATTCAAATTTCCCATTCAAGAAGAACTCAATGATGAAGAAATTAAAATGAAAAATATACCCCCATCTGTATTACCAAATTTTTATGGCATGACATCTGAAGACCCTAATTCATTTTTATTTGAATTTGATATAGTATGTCGAACCTATGGGTATACAGATGATGCACACAAACTTAGACTCTTTCCTGCCACATTAAAAGCATCATCACTTAGGTGGTTTATGGGATTAAGTGAACATACAATGACCGATTGGAATGGTATGAGTAAAATCTTCTTGAAAAATTATCAACCTTACTGTCGATCAAAAGTTTCCAAAGATGACATTTTTAGAATGAATCAACAAGAAGATGAAACCTTGGAAGAATACTTGGAAATATTTGTATATAATTTGCAAAAATCAAAGCATAGAACCATGTCTATCGATATTATTCAAACAATATTCCTAAAAGGTAGTCGAGAAGAATATTTAGATGACCTTAACCTAATGGGTTAAGGTGATATCTCTCATTTACCATTTTATGAGATTGCAGACTTGTGTGAAAAGTATTCTAGAAGCAAAGAAAGGAATGGAAAAAGAACTATGACATCTAAAGCCACTAAATCTACCAGAACAAGTGTTACAGGAGTTGAAATAGGCAACCTATTTGAATACTTTAAAACAGACCTATTAAGCACCTTGGGAAATCAAATATATATGCTAAAAACAAAGAAGAAACAAGAAGAAGAAGACCAATTGACGGCTGTGTTCTATCCAAAATGCAAAAAAAAACATGATTTAAGGGAATGTCCTTTAGAAAGTGTTCAGGTTTGTGCATTTTGTATAGAAAATCATGATATTTTTAATTGTTCTAAGATGAAGGTTTTGCAGAATTACAATTTGGAAGCCAATGCAGAAATGGAGAACTTATATCTCATGGGAGCTAGAAGACCATGGCAAATGAGACCTCCAGGTATGTTTCAAACTCCAAATTTATAAGTTCCTGCACATTATCAAATTCCTATTCAGAATTCTTGGAACATTCCTATGCCTTGGAAAAATTGGTCTAATCAGCAGCAACAATCTTATCCACAACAAGGATGGAGAGGATATTCATATCGTCAACAACAAATTCCTTCACAATATCCCCAACCATATCAGCCATACCCTCAACAATACCCTAAGCAATAACCTCAACAGCTAGTTTTTTATCAGCCACAAAATCCTCAACAAACAATAACTTCTCCTCCACTAATAAATTCACCACCATTACAACTACCTTCTAACCAGCCTCCTAGACCTACTCAAATACCTACTTAACCTATAGCTAACCCAAATAATAGAGTAGACAGACCAACATATAGTGTAGATGAGGGAACATCTTACCCAATTCTACCTCTGCAAAACATTGAGCTTAGGTCTGGTTGAACTCTCCAAACAGAACCTCCAGCAGTTACAAAGCAAAAATAAAACAATAATGATGAACTTCCAATTCAAAGCAAACAAGATGATGAAATACAAAACAAACAAATGCAAACCATGCGTCCACCTCCTTTTCCCGAGAGATTAATCCAAGCAAAATTACCAATTCCTTTGCCTCAATTTGATATTCTATATGAATTAAGGAATATCTATGTGAAAATTCCATTACTTCAGGCAATAAAAGACATTCCGATTTACACCAAATCTATTAAAAAATCATGTCTTAAAAATCCTACAAAGAAAATATTTGATTCACAAACCATTCATGTCATTGGAAATTTAGCTGGCCTCATGTCAAATGTTATTTCAATGGAGAAGTATGTTGACCCTGGTATCCCTAGAGTTACCACAATCATTAATAAAATTCCCATTCCAAATACCTGGATTGATCTTGGAGCTGCCATCAATGCGATGACACTAGAAACAATGAAAGCATTAAAACTCACAGACTTACAATTAACACCAATTATCCTGGAATTAGCTAATAGATCCAATGTCATTCCTGAAGGGATATTGGAAAACATAATTGTCTCAGTAGACCCTTTGGAATATCCAGTAGATTTTCTAGTACTCCAGCCAAAGTCCAATTTAGGAGGACATCCTATCATACTTGGCAGGCCATGGTTGGCAACTGCTGATGCATTTATTGGGTGTAGATTAGGCACCATGACCATTTCCATAGGGACAGAAAGAAAACAACTTACCTTATACCCATCAGCACACTCCAGTAATAGATCATAACCTATGGATTGATGACAGATATAATGACAAAGAAGAAGTTCACTCAGTTTTGAGCATTAACCAAATTTATGATTTTGAAGAAGATAACAATGAAGATTTGGTGGAATTGTTAATTTCTCAACCTGATATTTCATAGGAATTGAGAAATGAACAATATAGTGTTGCAGATCAACTACTAGCACAGTGTTTTTAGGAAACTTGTACCATCCATTCTCTACAAACATTGTTTGAAGACATTTTTCATTTTCATTCCATTACAAACACACAAAGAAAAACCATAGAGATCAGTCCAGGAAAAACATTAAACATTGGAACACTCCTAGACTCATCTCAGGAACAAAAGTTGATTGAATTATTGACAAAATACCAAAAGGAATTTTCTTGGGACTATACTGATATGTAGGGAATTCAGCCAAAAACTTGCACTCACCACATTTACACAGACACTAATATAAGACTAGTGAGGCAGCCACAAAGAAGGATGAACCCTATGCTTCAGGAAATTGTAAGAGATGAATTGCAAAAGTTATTGAAGGTAAATTTAATTTACCCCATCTCTGATAGCCAGTGGGTATCTCCATTAGTGATAGTACCCAAGAAAAATGGTAAGTGGAGAATCTATGTTGATTACAGAGAACTCAATAAAGAAACCCTTAAAGATTATTTTCCATTGCCATTTATTGACCAAATTTTGGACACATTAGCTGGGAAATCATCATTTTCCTTCCTTGATGGTTTCGGTGGTTATAATCAGATCAACATAGCCTTAGAGGATCAGGATAAAACAAATTTTAATTTCCCCTGGGGCACATATGCTTACAATGTTTTACCATTTGGACTATGTAATGCTCCAACAACATTTCAAAGAGCAGTATTAGCCATTTTTGCTGATCTAGTTCATGATTGTGTTGAAGTATATATGAATGAATTTTTAGTATATGGTAACTCTTTTGATCATTCATTACAAAACCTTGAGAAAGTTCTGAAAAGATGTATAGAAGCCAATTTATCCCTAAGTAATGAAAAATGTTATATGATGTTAAATGAAGGGGTAGTATTGGGCCATTAAAGAGAATGGAATGATAAATGAAGGGGTAGTATTGGAATGATAATTGTCAAACAAATTTTGAAAAACTTAAAGAGAAATTATCCACTACTCCAGTTCTAAAAGGACCAAATTGGAATCTACCTTTCCACATCACCACTCATGCATCTTATATGGCAATAGGTTCTTCATTAGGAAAAAAATAAGAATCTTTACATTATGCCATTTATTTCATCAGTAAGAATCTGACACCTGCAGAACTCAACTACACAGTAACTAAGAAGGAAATTCTTGCAATTATACATGCTGTGAACAAATTCTGTCATTACATAACGGGTTATGATGTCTTTATTCATATTGATCACTCTACCATTAGGTACTTAATGAATAAACCCATAACTAATGGTAGAGTTACCAGATGGTTACTATTATTACAGGAATTTAATGTTACAGTGTTGGACAAACTAGGTAAAGAAAACCAAGTGGCAGACTTCTTTTCTAGACTCCAGAATCCAGGTGAAGTTGTTCTAGTTGAATATTCTTTTCCTGATGAACATTTATTTGTAATTTTAATATTGAATCCATGGTATGCTGATTTAGCTAATTATCTCTCAACAGGAAAGATAGCTCCATCCTTCAGTTCAGAGGAGGAGAAAAGAATAATCAAGAAAAGTGCCAGATACTCATGGGTTAATGGAGACATGTTTTATACTGGTTATGATATGATTATTAGTAGATGAATAAGAGATGATGAAATTCTTGATATATTAAAATCTTTCCATGATGAACCTTGTCATGGCCATTTTGCAGCTAAAAGAACAACATTCAAAATCCTCAGTCTTGGTTATTATTGGCCATCAATTTTCAAAGATTCAAAGAAATATGTAAGAAGTTGTGACAGTTGCCAATGCATGGGCAAACCAACTGCCTCCGATCAGATGCCACTACAACCTCAAGTACATCTAGAACCATTTGAAAAATGGGCTCTAGATTTTTTTGGACCCATTAATCCACCTTGTAAGGGTAAAAAGTACATCTTAGTATGTATTGACTATTTAACTAAATGGGCTGAAGCAAAGGAACTTGTTAGGGAAACTGAGCAAACAGTGGTCAATTTCTTTTTTGAAGAAATATTTGTCAAATATGAAGTGCCTAGAGAAATAGTAACAGACTAAGGTACCCAATTTACGTCAATATTGGTTCAAGACATCACTGAAAAATAAAAAATCAAGCATAGGAGGAGTACACCTTACCATCCACAGGCCAATGGCCAAGTGGAGTCTATAAACAAAACTCTGGAGGGAATAATCACCAAAAAAGTGGCAATGAATAAAAAGGACTGGGAGGATAAGCTCAAGGATGCTCTCTGGGCTTATAGAATCACATGGAAAGATACAACAGGATTTACACCTTATCAGCTTGTGTATGGTAAAGAGGTAATGCTACCTATTGAGTTTCAAATACACACTTACAAGTTGGCTGCAGATTTAGACATTGATCTTAATGAGGCTCAAAAAGAAATGATCACGCAATTGAATCAATTGGATGAAATGAGACAACAGGCATTATAAAGAACAACACTTATGAAAAAAAAAAGGAAGCAATGGCATGAAACACATATCAAGAAGAAAAAATTTCAAGAAGGTGTCTGGGCTTTACTATTTGATTCCAAATTTAAATATTATAAGGCCAAGTTTACAACACACTGGATGGGCCCTTATGAAATTGTTCAGGTCTTTGAAAATGGATCAATAAAACTTAGCATCATTGACCAAGAAGGAAGAACATTTATAGTAAATGGACATAGTCTGAAGCTTTATCACAAGCCTATAAGCAAAGAAGATTCCATTCAGACAGTGACACAACAGAAGGAGTTTGAGATAGTACATAAATCAACTGTGATATCTTTACCATAGTTATTTCTATTTTTCTTCAAAAAAAAATTAAATTTAATATATGTATATATATATATATATAGATAGATATAGATATATAATAAAAAAAACAATAAAAATAAAAATAAAAACAAAATAAAAGTTTAGATGTGAAAACCAGACTCTGGCACAATCTAAACTAGAATTCTTATAGGAAAACCAAGAAATTGGCGGGTAGGAATTCATTTTTTCATTTCTGTCAAAGTTATTTGCTCTTACCAATTCTAAATAATGACTTGAGGACAAGTCAATGAATAAGTAGAGGAGAAGGAAAAGTGAATTTTTCATATTTTCTTTCATCTCCTCATTTCCAGAATTTCAATAAGCAAGGGATTTGTTTTATTTAATTGATTGATTGTTCAAAGGAGCTGTTCTAATTCAAATCAGTAGAGGGACCTGTGCATCATCAAAAGATTATCAAATTTATACAAATAAATGGCAGAGGGACCTGTTCAAGCAAGATTACATAAGTTCAAAAGCTACATCAACATGTTGGCAAAATCAAATAAGGTTGCATCAACATGTCTTCAAAACCAAGCAAGTCAAAGGATGCATCAACTTGTCTGCAATATTAAACAAGTCAGATTTTAACAAGAAATATAAGAGAGACCTGTTGAATTCTCATCCAGAAAGGGACCAGGTTAGATGAAGAAGACTACATCATACCTGCACAAAGCCAACCAGTCAGGGAGATTAAAAAAACTAGTAAAGGACTGTAAGACTTCTTGTTTTAATACTTAAACTTCTATGTTAATTTCAATTTTAAATAATTAATTTATGGTGAATTATTGAAGTCAGTTTCATAAATTCTCCTATAACCTATAATCTTAACCATTATACCTATACCAACATCTTGCTTCTATTGCCACTCAACCTATAACCTATACTCCTAAACCCTTAGCCTATATCTGTATGCCTTTAACCCCTCACCACTACTCTTAGAAACTCCTAAACCTTTACCCTATATCTATATGCCCTTAACCCTTTTAAAACCTTAATTTTAAAACCTCAAATCTATAAGTCTATTCTACACGAACTGACAGCTAGTACAAACAGTCTATAAGGCCTCTCTGCGGCCTTGTCAGACATTAGAATTAAGACATTTTTCTAAAATACCACCATTGTAACGATTCCGTCCTCTGTAGCATATCATTCCGTCCTGTCCTTCGCAGCCATTTCATTCCATCCTCTGCAACCACAACCATATCAACATCATCCCATGATACACAAGCGCAAACTTTGAGGTTTTTCCATGCACAGAGGTCTGTATAATTTAAATTGAGCTTTTAAGTTCGTTGAAAGGGTTCTGTAGTTTAAAATTATAGAAGTTACCAAGATAATAGTTTGAAGACAACCAAGACACCAACACATGAAAGCTTGCTGCCGGATACGCTGCTTGGACAAAGGAGAAGATATAGCAACCAAGGCATATCCAAACAGATGGAGGTCAGCTCAGAAAACTCCAGGAGGAACGCAACAGACCAGGTAACTGTTAAATACCCTGGGTATTTTTTTTTTTTAAATACAGAGCATAAGGAACAGGGTATTATAACAAAGTAATTTTATGGCGAATAGGGTAGAACTAGAGAGGTTTGATAGTTCGAAAATAAATGCAGATTGTGTTAAAATTTTAAGAGATAAACAATGGCTGACATTTTTTGAGAAATTTAATGGACATAATGAATAAATTACTAGGAAATTTGCTTCTTCCTTTAATGGAGAAAGAGCCACAGTAGGAAATCTTTCATTCAAGGTTTCAGAGCATACTATTGCTCAAACCATAAGCATCAGTCCAGAGGGTGAAAAATATTTCAAAACTAAGAAATTCAAGGATAAATCATGGACATAGTTTGTATCTAGATCCAGAGTATCCTCGGTTAATTGGTAAATTGGAGTTTCCAGAAGTTGGCTTGTTCATCCTTGGGATGAAATGGTTTATGTTCTTCAAAAATTTATTACATGTGAAGGCATATATAGCATAGTATATCTTTATCACATCAAAATTTTGTTGCATATGAAGAGAGAATGTATCATAAGCCTTCCATATTTTCTTCTACAAAGTTTGACTAAAATGTCTAAAACCATACAAAAAAAAAGAAGTAATATGGATAGAATTCTATATCACTTCGGATTGTTGAAAATTTTGATTGAGTTTGAACTACAAAAGATAGGGATGTCATGGAAGAGATTTTTGATCTCTAATGAAATTAAAATTGATGAAGAAGAACAAAAAGAGAAAGAGGTTACATAATTGATGGTTGATATAATTGAGATAGATGATGAAACTCCAGAGTATAGAACAAACACCTTTCTCTACCTAGCAGCAGTATAAGAACAAGAAAAATGAGAAGGGAGGAAGCAAAGAAAGTTGAAAAGGATAAAACTTTCACCGCTTATACAAGGAAATCTAGAAGGACTAAAGGAAAGACAGTTTATGACATTGATAACCTACAGCAAGCCTAGGATGATAATACATAGGAACTAGAAATCAAAATCAAGGAGAAAGAATCAAAGGAGAAAAAAATCTCAAATAAAAAGCAGAAGCAATTAGAAGGGCAAATTCAAGATTTGCAACAAGATCTTATGGAATCAAAAATGTTGGAAAGAGTTGTGAAAAGAGAAAATGAGATATTGAGAATACAAAGTAAGAAAATTCAAAATTAAAATGAAAAATTGAAGAGAAAAGTAAAAAAACTCAAAACCAACAAAATTGAAATCTGTAGATGGGCTACAAAATGGTATAGGCAGAAGAAAGCTATCAAGGAAAAATACCAAATATTGAAGAATGAATATCAAACTCAGATGAACATGGATGTTTTACTGCAGGCAACAGAAGTAGCAAGAAAACAAGTCTAACACATTAGCATGAGGACATGCAAAGTCTTGTGTTTGGGGGAGATGTTGGTACCATTTCATGACTCATCATTTCACCTAAAAACTTCATTTTATCCATCATATTTTCTCATTTAACCTTCATAAATCTCTCATATTCCTTTGAAACTGATAAAAGAAATGCCATTATTATTATTTTTACATTAAAATTAATTTTAGGAATTTTTGTGTTCAAATTAGGATTTTTCATAAAATTACAGGTTTTTGTAACTTCTTGTAATGGCTTCACGTTTTGACACGTTGCATGACAGGTTGGCGAAATCAAGGATTGGAGGTTTATTCCTGAATGTACAAGGATGGTGAAATATCTATCCACCTCTAGATTCGAATTCCACAGGTGGTTGGTCAACATTGGTCAACTTCAACTATTTCAGCAGAAAATCCTAAGCAATTAATGAATAGATTTGATATTTTTCTTGTAAAAAGGAACTTGAACTAATTCAACTCCTTTGGGAAGTTAGTTAGGATTTTTAAGAACAAAAATAGCCTCTTTTTGTTATGTAATTCGATGATAAATAGCTATAAGGAAAACATTGAAGTCTAGACATGAGACATTATGTGAAAAACTTCAAAACTCGATTTATGTAATTGGATTTCAGACTTTAATACATAGATTCAATTATCTATGTTGTTACATTTAGTAATCTTCTTCATCTGAGTTATCTTAAGGTGTTCTTGCAATGTGTGGAGGGCCCCCACTACAGAGCTCATACACTTTCTTGTGTTTTTCGTTTACAATTGCATAATTAGATTTGATAGACATTTCATTTAATTCCTGTGCTGCTAGTTTATGAATCAGAATTGTTAATAGAAGCTAGTCTCTTTTGTGAAAGGTCTTTGTAAGAATATTCAATTGACATCAATCTTCGAATTGAGAATTATGTTTTTTATTTCATGTTTCAAAACTTAATTTTATCATTTCTGCTTAATGATCATGGTTGTAATTGCAGAGCTCAACTTGTAGTCCAATGACTGAACCTTGTAAAAGAACTTAGCTATTAGTTGATTTCAAGATTATTTACCTTGCTTTATGTTTTGAATGATTTTGATTGATAAGTGTGTTGATTTAAGACTTGGAAGAGGCTCTATGAATTGAGTTCTTGTAAAAGAACTAGAGAATCTTGGACAAACAATAGAACTCTGTTTTTATAAAAATAGATTTGTTTTGTTTAAGTAGGTGTTAAAGTGTAGAAGGAGACAAGGAAAAACCTCTTGTAAAAGAGTATTGAATCTTATTACACCAAAACCTCATTTAGAAGACCAAATCATTCTAGATCTATATATTTTAGATAAGTATCTCTAAGTGTACCTACTCGGATTGATACGAAATTGAAGCCTAATCTACACTAGCAGATTGGACCAAACAATGCCAAAGGGGGAGACTATTTGAAATATTTTCATTGATGGCAAAGATACAGATAGGAGCAACACCAGAATCATCGGCTATAAGGTAAAGGAGCTGATCAGGCATTGTGCAGTAGAGAGTCAAAGGAGCACCAACAGTGTTATCATTAAGGAAGAGGAGCATAGAGGAGCAACTATAGAATCAAAGGAGAAAAAGCAGCAAAGGCAGTTAAGGTAGAAAAGGAACAAAGGAAGTAGAGGTAGAAAAGGCAGCAAAAAGAAGCAAAGGAAGCAGAGAAGCAGTTAAGGTAGGAAAGGAAATATTCACAGAAGCAGCAAAGAAGCAGAGGAAACACAGGCAACAAAGAAGCAGAGGCAGCAAAACAACGAAGGTAGAAGAGGAAGAAAAATAGTGAATGAAATAGAGGTAGAAAAATAGCAAATGCAGCAGAGGCATCAAATGCAGCAAAGGCATCAGAGATGCAGCAAGGCACCAAAGTCAGAAAGGTAGTAGAAAAGCAGCCAAGATAAACGCATGAGGAACAACATGCAGAAAATTGATTTACAGAGTAGGAAAACATAAAAAAATGGGAAATAGACTAAGGTAAATAAGTCTTTGAAGAATTCCAAGTGAGGTGAATGGACGGTCACCATTAGATCGTAACAACAAAGGCAAGAGATGGACGACTGAGATCAAAGTAGGTAGAAGAGGTGAAGAAGAGCTACATGAAGGTGAGCAGAAGATTGGGATTAGATCGCAAAAAAAAAGGAAAGAAATGGATGGATATGATTCATCATAATATTAGTGGGGCAGAAACACAATCGAATTGCATGTAGTAACAAGGATCGTAGATCTAGGCAGACAAATGGTGATGATCGCATTGGTGTAGATCAAAATCGCACACCAAAAATTATAGAAGATAGAGCTAAGGCATCACGTGATAATTTAAATTGTTTTCGATGCGATGAGGGGAGACCATGTGTCAGCAATGCACATGAGTGCAAACCTCATATTTTATGGTTTGTACTTAAGAGTTCACACAGTAAGCTGGACGTGATGCGATGTGATCGCATATCATAGAAAATAGGAGATATGTTGTTTAAAAAATGTTAAAACTTGTGAGAAAGAGAAATGCGATGTGTTGTGATTGGTCAGCGTGTTGTGGGACCCTATAAGCCATTGTTTCGTGTATGTTATATGCACCATATTATAAATTTTACATTTTTGATTTCCAAGCATATGTATGTTAAATATAAATGTGTTATTGATCATTTAAATGTATGTATGTTGATTAAAGCCTGGATTTGTAATCCGCCGTAGGTATAAAGGGAGTTGTATGTGGGCCATACCCCAAAGGTCACAAAGGAATGGCATGAACGCATAACAAAGGAATAGGAACTCATGCAGAACAATGTTGCAGCAGTAAGGCAGATGAAAAGGCTGAACATGACATAAAAGACACAGGTAACAGAAGAAACAGGGCAGTTATGCAGCAAGGTTGGAATAAAACAACATAAACAGAAAAGACATAAGGACAACAAGTAGAAGAGGCCAAACACACAACAAAGAGGAAAAAATGATGGGCTGAGTAAATAATTGATTATAACTGAAAATGCATTATTATTTCTATATTGTTTGTGATGCAAAGGCAAGTCTTCGATAGGAAAAGAAAAACTCTAATGTAATACTGAAATGAGTACATAGTATTTTAACATCTTGAATGTGTTGAGCGAGAAAATGAGAAGGTGGAAGGCAGAGATTCATACCTGTTCATTTCATATTCCCATATGGAATGCAAATATCTATGAGGTGATCTCTATAAATGATGTTATTATAATATGCATAAAGAGGTTAGAGAGTGGAAGAATAAGAAGAAGAAAGAGCAAAAAGAGAAGCTATGTAGATCTAGAGATGATATAAGGTAGATATGAAGCCTGGAGGAAAACAATGAAGAAGGAATAGAAAAGAGCTGATATCCAGGTAAATAAGCATGTGTTTTCATTGTAGTGTGAGGAATTTGGTGGTTCCATATCAAGTTGTAGCTTGATAGTTGTCCAGTTGTAGCTAGCTAAGGTAGGAGCCTCCTGTGGGTTGTAGCCTGCAGAAAATAGATGGGAGTTGGAGCTTCCTTGCAAGTTGTAGCTTGCAAAATTGAGGTATTAGCCTCCTGTAGGTTGGAGCCTATAGAAAATCAGTGGTGGGAGGGATTTGGAGCTTGCCTTTGCATCAAAACAATAATAACATGTGGTTTTATCCCTTATGGGTTTCCACTTATTTCTATTTTCTATGTGCATGATGATTATGTGTTGATATTATGTATTTAATCTGCTTTATACCTGCTTCTCACTTATTAAGATTGTTGTTCCATGGTACATGAAGCCGATAACGAAATCAGAAGGTGTAAATAAGTATAAAAGAAAGTTTAAATTTCCATGAATGCATTAAACTAATTCACGCCCCACCCTCTCAGTTTAACTAAGGGTTAAACATCTCTCCTCCCTTAGGCCATTCCCTTGAAGTGTATTTTTACTTCCTCAAATTAGTTTTTTTCAGTTGGGGAATTTTTAGGCCACGAGCTGGGGTAGTTAATTTATAGGAAAAACCCATAAAACATGCCTCATTAATAGGAGTTTATATATTTTTTAATATTTTAAATATCATACGCGGGTCATCTATTGATGGACCCACATCTACACGCAAAAAAAACTGGACAGAGTCACATATGGATTTTAAAATATTATTTTTTAATAAGTGTGATCAAGTCTGAATGGAAGGGCTACTCAAGGACAATTCATAAGTCATCAAGTATATAGAGATGATAAATGAGGCTATAACACTGGGGGATGAAAACCATCCATAGACATTAACTTAATTTAATGAACAAGCTGTGGAAATTTTAGGGAGTTAAAAGGCTTGGACCAAGTTCCCATTGGTTGTATAGCCTTTTCTCACAATTATGAAGGAAGGGTGATACTATAAATCCACTAAATGACATTGTTTGGAGTAAGGTGTAAGTCTTGTATATTTTATAGACTATGGAGGACAATGTGCAATAGCGTTATGGTATAGTTTGCAACATGGATATTTTTCTATACTATATCTGAGAAGTGTATGCTCCTACTCCATGAATTGAAGCAGTATATCCCTATCTATTAGAGGCCACTGTATATTAGGTACCAATTTTTAACTTTTTCTGTGTATTTCTCCTAAATATTGAGAGTTTTTATCCTATATGAATGACCAAGATATATTTTTCATGACGTTCTATCAATTAATTAGTTGAAATTCTGAATTAAAATTTCAATTTTTATTTGAATTTGGTTATTTAATATATAGGCCACTTTGGGTTTACCATAAACATATCTCAAATCGAGAAATTGATGAAACCTTGAAATCTAAAGGGGAGATAATTTTACATTCAACAAGTTGTTTCTAAAAAATTTCACTGAGAAATACAACAAACTCAGAAGAAAAGTGGCCTCATTATGTTCTTTTCATCATTGAGCTAAACCATGGAGGAATCCTAAATAAATTGAAAAGAATTGAACAATACAAAAGTCAATTCCTTGAAACACCATGCTCTCAAACAAAACAATAGACCCTTTTCTAGCAAGGTCATAATATGATCCTACATAATCATCCGATGGATTTACAAACAGAGAAATAAATGGGAAATTAGATTTTCATACTTGGATAAAATTTAAAGGTTGGAAGATTAGGAGATTACCTCGCATTTAAAGAGATTACCTCCTGGAAGAGTGTATTAGCAGTTTGGGCTTCAGTTCTTGATCTCGGCATCAGGCCAATTTTTTCTTCAACTCTACAACATATTTTCATCTCTTGGACTATGTTATTTCTAGTTGCAGGGTTGGAGGATATTCCGGCATTCAGTTGGAGAAGTGATCTCTGGTGTAAAGGAGTCTTCCTTGCACTGTGGTGATCCATGGATTGGCCAACCAATCCATGTATATTTGAAATCTGATTCATTTCTTCATCTACTTCATAATTTCTTAATCATTCTATAGATCTGCTACAGTAAAACTCAGATCTACTCCTGTTCTTTCATGTATTGTTGAAATCCCCAAGGGGAATGTAAAGTAAAGACAATCTAGTGTACCGATCTATTATAGATCTGATATTTTGTGAATAGATCTATCTTATATTTGATATGTAATGTACAACTACTACAGCCCCTAAATATTATGTTGTGCATTCTTGTTACAGAGGAATAAAGTGTTGCAACACCTCATTCTTGAGGGTTTCTTCATCCATTCTTCCATTTTCTCATGATCTGAGCAATAAAATCCATGATCTGATGTAATACCATGTATGCAACTATATTCCCTCATATTTCATCATAAACCTTCATAAAATCATGCTGCATAAGCTTCAGTTAATTTCAGTTGAGTTAAGTCATGGGGATTGGGCCTTTTCTAGCCATACCGGGAGTGGGATACCTGTTTAACATAGCTAGAATGATTTTTTTTTTAGCTAAAATTTGATATGTGAGTCCCCTATGACATATTATAAGGGATCCAATTGTCATTTTCCTCTTTTTTTACGCACATCTCTGAAATTAACATTTTTAGGGCTTAATTTGCTGCTTTTCCCCATTTTTTGTGGGTAGAATGGATCATAATTATTGATGATGTACATAAAATTGATGTTGAAGTGTTTCTTGACACATTTCATGGATTAATATCTTGCTTCAGCTGCAGAATTTTGTTTAAATATTGTTGTAGTCCCATTATTGGGCATTTTCCAGCCATTCTAGGTGTGAGAGGCTTGTTTATCTCACCTAGTTTGCTTGGTTTCTGATTTCCTCTTGGATTTGGATCTTATATTATCATATATAATATATCCAAGAGCTAATCTTATTTGATATAGCATAAATTCCTAAAAAATGTGTTTTTCAGGCATGCCTTGCTAGCAATCCCAATTTGGGGATGTTACAGTGGTATCAAAGCATCTCTCTGGGCTCAGCCTGTGAGTCTTAGCCCAAGAAGATAAAATAAGATCAGAATGATGAAGAATATTAGATTTCTCTCATTATTTTTCAGATCCAGAAAGGACCTCCCCCGGGAGGTTAAGAAAATGAAGAGTTATAGTGAAACTCCTAGAGGGTTTCAAGAAGAGGAAGAGCCATGCACTTCCTATTCTCAGGAAGGAGAAGAAAAGAGACATAGAGGACACTTGGAATCTGAGATTCTAATTTAATACAAAGCTAAATATAGACCCTCTAGGGAGACTGTAGCTTTACCTCAGTTCATTCATCTAGAGGACGAGGGATCTACATCTTTCCATGTTGCTGATCTAGAGCAACAGAGTTGCATTCCGATGTGCAAAGGCGTTGATGAATAAAAGAGGACCCATGCCTTATGGGATCATTCACATGAAAAATTCATTCATGAAGAAAAGGAGGAATAAATGGTAGATAGTAGACATCTTGCAGTGAGAAATGATTTCTCCTTTCTATATGACACTTTCTCAATGAGCACTCCCTAGCTTAAAGAGAAACTCCTACCTGCAGTAAATCCAAGACCCCATTGGTTTTGGAAGACCATGCATGAGGAGGAGGTCTCATCAAGAGATCCCATGAAAGGTGCACTTCAACATTTCATGGAGTGCCAAGTTTTTCAACAGTCTGAGGAGGCTCTTTCCTTCTCACCCTTGGATCTTCATGGATTCAAGGAGGAACAAATAGATTATGGAGGACATCTTCATATGGATAACATATCTCATGTGTGCGTTGGACACTTCTTGAGTCATCCACATCATGATTGGAGGTTTTTTCCTACCACATATTTGGATCCTTATGGTGTCAAATTGATCCTTGAGAATATTGCATTTCAACATCCCATGAAATGCAAGAGCAGAAATCTGATTTAGGATGATGGTAGCCTTCATGGCAGTACCAAGATGGAGGATGGAAGGAGACATCCACAATGGGTTGAGTGGATGTGGATGGAGAGCATGAAGCTGGTGAGATACTTGCAGATCTATGATACCGGGCAACAGGAGGCATGGCTGTGTTGGTTACTCTTGAAAGAGTTTGGTCATCATCCTCTTTCCAAGGGTATGTGGCAGGATACTTGCATCATGGGGAAGCAAGGATTATGGACACATTGTGTTGAAATAACATTCTTCATGTCAATAACCATGTTTTAACTACATGATTTGGATGATGGAAATATGACGAGGCAACAAAAGATTTTGTTTCTTGGGATCTTTCTGGGAGAGCAAGGGCAGATTTTCTCTCACAGTTTTCATGATGTTGCAAGAGTAGAAGATGGCACTGTCACAGTGTAGAGGGGCTACTCCTTGGCCTTAGATGTTCAAGAGGTACTTTTCCCATGGTAGAGACTTCTTATGTGTAGCAGCATTATGGGATATGCCTTTGACATTCTACATGTCAAATATTGGAGTCATGAGTTGGGGGGAGCCTATTTGCATAGGCCAACAACGTTGCCACTTTGGAGCTGGGGTTTATTGATGGAGTATCCCTAGGATAATTTCACAATTGATGCACTTGATGGGAAAAGAGGAGTTAAGGAATATGAGATAGTAGATGAGGACATCTATTACTATGATGAACCCTTCTTGTCTTGGATTTCCAAGCATGAGGGAGAGGATCTGCAGGAAGCACTTAGTTCATTTCTCTCCATGGAAGTGTGTCAAACTGCTATGGAGGATCTACTCATGGATCCATGTGTCTTCTTACTTCCAACATATGGTGAGAGCTTTGTTTGTGCAACACAACATTTGCATGCTCTTACCATTTCTTGGAAGTGCATTGCTCCAAAAGTAAGCAAGCTCTTGATTTTGCTCCATGACCAATGTTGGGCCAAACTACATGATGGAGACAACCATCTCTTATGTGGCCTTGGGCAGATGTTTTTTCATTACATGTATGTTCAGTTAATTCATATAATTAACCATGTATCAAGAAACAATCTTCCATGTATTTTTTTGAAGCAACAGTTTGAAAGACTGTGTTGTTACCTCTTGGGAGATTTTTGATACCTTCCATCACTTTATGAAACCATCAGTAATTCCCCTGTTGTAATGCCAATCATGATCCCACTTGCTAGTGTTGTTTTTATCTTGATGGGAGACATGATGTTGAGTGAGGCACATTGTTTGAATGTGTCCTTTTGGGAAGGAGATTCCCACATTTTTTGTGGTACAAGTTCTAAGAGGAACATGGGAGGATTTGTGGCCCCCATAGCCAAATATTTGTTTCTCTTGGATGTGGGCCAAATGTGTCATAGGATGCCATATGATGATGCTCTCCTATCCATCACATGTGGGATGTTTTGGGCCAACTAGTTTTACAGCGTTAGAGGAAGCATCTTTATAGATCTAATCTTCATGTTGTCACTTGAGGGCAATATCATTGCAACCCAAGATCAACAAGAACTCTACACTTATCTTAAGTGGAGAGGAGGAGAGTGTGGGGTAGGCAATTTTTTCTACTATGTTCAGTTTTTTAGCCCACCTTTTTTGCAGGAACCTAAGGTGGAAGAGAATTTTCAAGAGTTACCATGTTGGGAGGTGACTCATTTGGTTTGGATGATTGCTTGGGAGAAGATGCTTTCCCCATCCATTTCAGTCTTACCTTGCAGTTGCTTCAGGACAAGAAAATTTTTTGGAGGGGAGGACTGTAATATTCCTAATTAGCCCAAGCTAATAAGAATATTTCATTTTGTGTTAATTTTCTTAATTGATGAATAAAATGTAAAGG
This sequence comes from Pinus albicaulis, assembly GCA_034641835.2. NCBI lineage: Eukaryota > Viridiplantae > Streptophyta > Pinopsida > Pinales > Pinaceae > Pinus > Pinus albicaulis. Next base: position 1,638,680,840 of record CM076575.1, on the reverse strand, counting down.
AGGACATGTAAAATCCTAAAAACATCAAAATAAATCAATGACAAATGTAAACAAAGGCAAATCAAAATACCCTTATAATGTGAAAAGGGGATCATCATATTAGCTGTATTTTACACTTATGAGTGTGAACAAGGGCAAATGGATGAGGACATAGTCAAGTTTGACTAAGTCAACATGCATGCATGAAGAAGAAGAGATGATCGATAAAACCAGTTCAGTGTGAACAAGGATCAGCGTAGGCATACATTTGTGAGCTAGATTGATTACAATTGAGTGTGAAAAGGGATGAGGCAGATTGACTAGGTCAACAGGACCAAATCACAACACTTTCCAGATGCATTGAACCTCCTTATTGATCAGCGCAATTCTAGAAGGAGGCCCTCATGTGAAAGGAGATAATTTGTCAAGGTGGTTTAGGGTTTGCCAAAGATCTCATATTATAAAAGGAAGGGAAAGGCTCAAGAGAAGGTTGTTGATGATATTATATTTCAGAGTATGTTGTCTATTTAGACATATCTCATTCTCTTGGTTGTTTAGCAGAGAATTGTGAGGATTTCCTGTTTAGGAATTCTCTCTACTTCCAAGTAGATATTGGAGGGAATTGTACTTCTCTTCCACTATCAGTCATGTGGACAAGCTCCATCTCCCATATACAATGTAAATCTTGTTTGGTTTTACTTGTTTCAATGAGCTATAGCAAGTGGAGACTATATCTTCTTAGATCTAGATTATACTAGTGCCTCTTCTCACTGAGTGTGTGTTTTAACCTCCTGGAAGAGTGTATTAGCAGTTTTGAATTTAGTTCTTGATCTTGGCATCAGGAAAATCTGTGCTTCAAGTCTACAACATAGTTTCTCCTCTTGGACTGCATTATTTCCAGTTGTAGGGTATTCCGGCATTCATTTGGAGAAGTGCTCTCTGGTGTAAACGAGTCTTCCTTGCACTGTGGTGATCCATGGATTGGCCAACCAATCCATGTATATTTCAGATCTGATTCATTGCTGCATATACTTCAGAATTTATGAATCATTCTGCAGATCTGCTGCAGTAAAACTCAAATCTACTCCTGTTCTTTCATGTATTGCTGAAATCCCCAAGGGGAATGTAAAGTAAAGATAATCTAGTGTACCGATATATTATAGATTTGATATTTTGTGCAAAAATATGTCTTAGATCTGATATTTAATGTACAACTGCTACATCCCCTGAATATTACGCTGTGCATTCTTGTTGCAGAGCAATAAAGTGTTGTAGCACCTCAATCTCGAGGGTTTCTTCATCCATTCTTCCATTTTCTCATGATCTAAGAAATAAACTCCATGATCTGATGTAATACCATGTGTGCATGTATATTCCCTCATATTTCATCATAAAACTTCAGAAAATCATGTTGCACAGGCTTCAGTTAATTTCAGTTGAGTCAAGTCATGGGGATTGGGCCTTTTCTAGCCATACCGGGAGTGGGAGACCTATTTAACATAGCTAGAATGATATGTTTTACCTAAAATTTGATATTTGAGTCCCCTATAACATATTATAAGGGATACAACCATATTTTTCCTCTTTTTTTACGCACATCTTTGAAATTAGCCTTTTTAGGGCTTAATTTGCTGCTTTTCCCCATCTTTTGTGGGTAGAATGGATCATAATTCTTGATGCTATACATAGAATCGATGCTGAAGTGTTTCCTGACACATTCCATGGATTAATAGCTTGTTGCATCTCTAGCATTGTGTTTACATATTGCTGCAGTCCCATTATTGGGCATTTTCCAGCCATTCTAGGTGTGAGAGGCTTGTTTATCTCACCTAGTTTGCTAGGTTTCTAATTTCCTCTTGGATTTGGATCTTAGATTATCATATATAAGAGATACAAGGGATACTATTGTTTTTTCTAGCATAAATTCCTGAAAAAATGTGTTTTTCAAGCATGCCTTGCTAGCAATCCCAATTTGGGGATATTACATTCTCTATTTCATTGGTACCCCTAGGATAGAAACCCTAAAGTGATTTAGTGATATTGGTTGAGTAGCCATCTCCCCTTGGTGAATTCATCCTGAATTCACAGGGGAGCTCAATAAGGAAATTTTAGTTTATTTTTCGAGGGACAACACAACATTGGAGAAGATTATTGAGGCCAATTTACCAGCTCAACTATTTTATTGTATGAGAATGTAATCCTGAGTATCTATTATAATAAAAGTTCAGATAATTTATTCTTATCGTATTATTTAATTTCATGCACTCTATTTTTTATATTTTACATGGAAATATTCTATTAATTGAGTGGTAATTTTATGGAGAAATTTTGGTTGAGTTGTATTTATGCAAAATTAGCCAAATATCCCGTTTGGGATATTACAACACCCACTGATTCCATCTCGATGATAAATCCCGTAACGTAATATCAGATAAAACTATCGTTTATTTCATGTGGGAGGAAATTTCAAAGATTTGGGTACTTAATCACCGAGTTCGGGGACCTTTCTGAGAAATGATGGAAAGCATGCCTATTATGTAACATAATATCTTTTTGTTTCAAAACATAGATATTAGGTTTATTTATTGACACTTATAAGAAGTGGCTTGAACTGTAACCTATGAGGTCTGAGATCCAAGATACACGGTCATGTGCATGGTCATGAGGGCTAAAAGAAGGCATCAAATAACACTAGAGGTTATGTTAAAAGCTCAACCTGCATTTAAATAAAAGGGATTCCTCCTTGCACAAAATTATTTAATGTGGTCAAAGCCATGGTGGTTTTGTGAAATACAGGGAATCCTATGCCACTCAAGCTAAACTTTTTCAATGTAAAGGATCCTAACTTATATCAGTTGTGGTGGTTCTACCAAAAAATAAGGCCATGAACTATATACTCATTCTTGAATCCAATGATTTTTATAAGAGATAGACCCACTTGTATTACCACCACAATTGGTTGAAGGAAGCACCTTAGCATCCATACTAGGCTCAAGAGTCTTGGTCTATCTCCTAAATAAATACTTAGCCACAAAACCATACCGTTAAAATTAACACACATGACATATGCATAGTGATGAAAAAAGTATATGTCAATCACCAATTCCATCAATTACTCAAACAAAAGGCTTATTTATCCATTTTGATAAGGATATCATTAAATCCAATATCCTTACAATGCACACGTGATCAAGCAATGATATTCCACTACTCGAACCATATAATTTTCTCTTAAAGATGATGTTATGGATGGTGGATGATATCCATAAAGTGCCATAAATGGGGACATTTTTGCTGCAATATGGAAGGAAGTGTTATACCACCATTCAGCCAAAGGTAACCACTTGACCCAGTGTGTTTTTTTATTAGAAACAAAGCAACGAATATATCCTTCCACACATTTGTTCACTATCTTATTTTTCCTATCAAATTGTTGATGATAAGCTAAGCTATGAGCCAATTGATTACCAAGACAAGAAAATATGTTAGTCCAAAAATTTCTAACAAAAACGAGATCTCTGCCACTTACAATAATATTTGGGTTTTCGTGTAGCTTTTTTAAATTCTTCCATAAATGAAGTAGAAACTATAATGGCTTTAAAAGGATCAGATAATGCACAAAAGTGTGGATACTTGGTAATTCTATTAATTAACACCATGATGATACTCTTTCCTCTAGAATTGGGTAAACCTGTGATAAAATCCATTGAGACCTTCTCCCAATGCTGACTTGGAATGGATAAAGGTTGTAATAGACCCAAGGTCTTAATTTTCTCAATTTTATTTTGTTGGAAAACCAAACATTCCACCACAAACTTCTAAATATCATATTTAAGTCCATCCCAAAAAATCCTTCTTCACCCTGTGGTAAGTTTTTAAAAATCCCAAGTGCCATCCTAAGGGGGAGGTGTGTAATATGGTATTATGGTATTGTAACAAATCCTATCTACATATTAATAATGTCGATGATAAAGTGGGGGTAAATATCCAAACTTAAGAATCTTATTCCATATTTTTTTAAATGTATATATGCTTAATTTAAATATATATTTTTTTGTAATTAATAATAATTTAAAATCAAGTTATAATTTAGTTAGGCTTTATAATTTTTTGAATTTTAGCAATGTAAGATGTACTATAAATTTTGAATTTAGCAATGTAAAATGTATTATAAATTAGGTGTTTTATTTCTTATTATAGGTTGGTTCCTATCAATCTTTACTAATCATTTGATTTATACGATAGCATTAGTTATATATATTATTTGAAAGAACTATTTTATTATTTATTCCTTATGTTATAATTATTAAATATTTTAAAATGTTGATAATATCAACATATTTATCAACATTAATTTATTAATTATTATTATTTTATATTATTAAGAATAAATATTAAAAAAAATATTAATAATATAAACCTTTTCCCTAATTATTTCAAATGTTTTTCATAATGATAACAATATATCATATTTTATGTGAATTTAAATCAAGTTTAAATATTAATTTATTAATAAAAAGGGACAATCATTTTTTTAATGTGTATGTTTTTTAATTTTTAAATTCCATATCATTTATCAAGAATTTTAGGCCTTAAAAACTTTTAAACTAGAAATATTTTGAGTAATATTACATCACTCATGACCTAAAGTGCATTATAATGCATCATTCATCATTAATTGGGTGTGTAATTCACCAATAAGGGTTACGAGGACATTATAGGGACTTGAAAGAGAGAAAAAAATCCTTAAATATAAAATAATAGCATATATCATTGAGTTAGTGGTCTTTTGAGTGTTATGGACACATGGACCAAGTAAAAACCTGAGATTGAGACAAAAAATATAATTAAATATAAGATTGTATGACACCATTTATGACTTATATTTCATTATAACACATCAATGTTGCTTGGTGGAGTGTTATATGGCAAGGAAAGAACAAATTTTAAGCCTTTTAAGCCTAAGACTAGGAGTGTAATGCATCATTAATGCTTTAAAAATCACTATAGTAATTCAATGACTATTAGTGTACTTCTCACAAGCTCACAAGTCTCCAAAATTTTAAGAAAACCTATATAAATATCCTTCTAACACACCCTCTCCTAATCCCAACCCAAAACTCAATTTAGAACACTAGTACATATAGTCAATTTTCTGACACTTTAGTTTCAACAGTTTTGACGTATTGTCGGAATGTTCCCTATTTTTTCTTAACTTTTTTAATCCTGCCAAAAATCATCGCTCTTGCGACGCTACCAAAAAACCAATGGAATAGCGACACTACCGAAAAAACATCGGAATAGCGACATCATTGGAAGACATCATCGAAAGAGTGACACTACCTAAAAAACGTTTCTCTTGCGACGCTACCCAAAGCAACGAAATAGCAACGCTACCCAAAAATCATCGGAATAGCGACATTTTTAGGTTGTCTTGTGCCATGTGAGGGTCAGGTCAGGTCATGTCAGGTCATGTCAGGTCAGGTCATGTGAGGGCACCCAAGGAAGTTCATTCAAGCATCTCGAGTCAGGCGAGTTGTGTGAGGGTGTCCAAGGAAACATGTTCGGGTGGGTTGGGTCGGGTCGGATCGAGTCGTGTCGCGTAAGGGCACTCGAGGAAACACATTTGGGCAGGTCATCTTGGGTCAAGTCGTGTAAGGGCACCCAAGGAAACATGTTTGGGTAGGTTCGGTTGGTTCGGGTCGCATCGTGTGAGGGCACCCAAGGAAATGCATTCGTGTGGGTCAAACTGGGTCGTGTGAGGACACCTAAGGAAACACGTTCGAGCGGGTTAGGTTGGGTCATGCCATGAGTGGATGCCTAAGGAAATGAATTTTGGAGGGTCAAAGTTAGGGTCATACCGTGTAAGAGCACCTCCAAGGAAAACCCATTTTGGCTGCTCCTGGGTCGTGTACCAAGTTTGGGAACACGTTTGGGCGGGTTAGGCCAGTTCGTCTAAGGGTGCCTAGGGAAATGCATTCGCTGGCTCAGTTGGGTTGAGTCATGCCATGTGAGGGTGGCTATATATAAAATTCTAATCTATGACCACCCGTATGCTCCCATGTATTTTTCGCGCAATCCGTTTTCCATTTTCTCCTCAGGCCTTTATTCCCAAGGACGGTCATGCCGTGTGAGGGTGCCATAGGAAACATGTTCGGGTCAGATCGTGTGAGCGAGGCCATATAAAAAATGCTAAGTTGTGACCACCCATGTGCCTTCAGGAATGATTCGTGCAACCCATTTTTCTTTTCTCCCCTCGTGCCTTCGATGTTCCCATGCTGGGTCACCTAAGCCATGCGATGGCGCCAAGGAAACAAGTTCAGTCGGCTTGAGTCATACTACTAAGTGAGGTGCCCAAGGAAACATGTTTGGGTTGTGCTCAAGTTATGTGAGAGGCGCCCGAAGGAATACGGCCCATTTTAGGTTGTGTCTGGTCACGGAGGGCGTCTCAAGGAAATGCGTTCACCTGCCTGGCCTGTTGTGTCATGTGTGCCGAAGGAAACGCGTTCAGGCGGGTCAAGTCGGGTCGGGTCGTGTCATGTGAGGGAACTGAGGAAAATGTGTTTAGGTGGGTCTCGTCAGGTCGGTTCATGTGAGGGAGCCCAAGGAAATGCGTTCGTGCAGGTCGGATAGGATTGTGTGAGGGCACCTAAGGAAACGCATTCAGGTGGGTCAATTCGGGTCGTGCCATCTGAGGGCACCCAAGGAAACAATTTCAGGCGGGTTGGGGTGGGTCGAATCAGGTCATGTGAGGGCACCCAAGGAAACACATTAGGGCAGGTCGGGTCGCGCCAGGTTGGGTCATGTGAGGGCGGCCAGGGAAACGCATTCGGACAGGTCGGGTTTGGTCGGGTCCGGTCGTGTGTGGGTGCCTGTATAAAAAATTCTAAGTTATGATCAACCGTGTTCCTTGAGCATGCTTGTGTGATCCATTTTTCATTTTCTACTTCATGCCTTCGTTTGGGTAGGTAGGTCATGTCCTGTGAGGGCGCCATAGGAAACGTGTTCGGGTTATATCGTGGAGGGAGGCTGTATCAAAAATGTTAATTTGTGACCACTCATGTGCCTTGTGCACATTTGTGTGACCCATTTACCATTTTCCCCCTCATGCCTTCGACGTTCGGGTGGGTTGGGTTGTGTGATGGCACCCAAGGAAATGCGTTCGAGTTGGATAGGGTCAGGTCATGCCGTGTGAGGGTGCCCAATGAATGGGTCAGGTCGGGTCAGGTCGTGTGAGAATGCCCAATGAACGTCTAGGTAGGGTCATGTTGGGTCGTGTGAGGGTGCCCAAGGAAACACGTTTAGGTGGCTCGGGTTATGCCGTGTGAGGCCGCCTGAGGAAACGTGTTCGGGCGAGTTGGGTCAAATCATGTTGTGTGAGGTGCCAAAGGAAATGCATTTTGAGTTGGGTCTAATACAAGGTTGTGGGTTAGCCAATGGTGAATTTCAAGTACATAAGTTTGTGATTTCAAATTTATCAAGCATGTATAAGCCTGTAAAATTAAGGTATGGTAGACATTTTGTCTAGTGGACAGAATTAGAGTTTAGTTGGATTTTTCTTGATGACAAACAATAGTAAAAAACCTACATCAATGTTGCTTTCCTTTATGAAACAACCAACATAAGTGCCTTCCAAAATCAACTCGAAACAAAAGCGAACAAGTCTCCATTCTTATCAAGTCATGTTGGGGCACTAGGTAGCTAAATATAATCTATAAAAGAAAACACCTCGAACATTTCAAAACGAAGTATGAACAAAATGAACCATTACTTAGACTGCATTGTAAGCCAAGAAACCAGTTTTATCAATGCAAGGATCTACAATCCCAACTTTGTGCAGTCTGCTCCATCTAACATTATAAGCATACTGGCCATTTACAAATGGAGTGTGTTGACATAAATTGAAGATTCCTTGATGTGAGTTCATGATATGGCAATATAGTACAACAAAAATGGTAATATGAAAAACTCAATGTCAACTTTGTAATGAAGATTTTAATTTCTTTCTTGATCTCTTGATGGTAAGTTTTTGTGCTGCATCAATTTTTTTTTTTTCTTTCAAATAAATTTTTCCTAATTGGTATCTTGAGGACTCCTCTAGAGCTACTCTAAAGGTTGGTGGGTATCAAGCTCCAGGATTATTGTTATATTTTATTTGTAAATGATAAGCACTCTTTTGTGGGATAGCTTCTTATGGGCACCTCATAGCCCTCTCACTTTGTCGGAACTAGAATTTCCATGGGTGAACTATATTTGAGCCTCCCTATTGTTCTAAGGCTCGATTTCAAATCATACTTATTTTTCCCTCTATCCCCAAATATTCCTTTTGAGAGTTTTCCACAGTTAGTCTTAATTTTTAATCAATATATTTTTTCCTTCCACTTTGTGTTCAACTCCCTCCACCTCTTAAGATGAACTACTTGCTACAAATACAACTTTGGAATCCTATATCCAAGAGGTTTGCCTATTAGGAAAAGTATTTTAGAAAATTCTTCCAAACCATTAAGTTTTTTGATGATTTTATATTTTTCCATGGAGCTTGAATCCTTGGCCCCAATTCCCAACCCCTAACCCATTTAACCCCCTAAATCTATAAACCCCTAACCCATTTAAGTACTAAACCCTAAACCTATAAACCCTTAACCCCTAACCCATTTAACCCCCTAAACCCCTAACCCATTTAACCCCCTAAACCCTAAACCTCTAAACCCTTAACCCCTAACCCCTTAAACCCTAATTCCCGATCCCTAAGCCATTCAACCCCCTAAACCCATAAAACCCTAACCAACTCAACCCCCTAAACCCTAACTCCATTAACCCGTAACCCCTTGAAAGCACAAGGGAGAAAATGGAAAACGGCTCGCACGAATGTGCAAAAGGCACACGCGCAGTCACAACTTAGAATTTTTAATACGGCCTCCCTCACACAACCTAACCTGACCCGACATGAGAGTGTTTCCTTGGGCGCCCTCACACGACCCGACCCGACTCGACCCACCCAAACGAAGGCACAAGGGAGAAAACTGGAAACAAGTTGCACGAACATGCATAAGGCACACGGGCAGTCACAACTTAGCATTTTTTATACGACTTCCCTCAAGCTACCCAAATTGACCCAACTCGAACGTGTTTCCTTCAACGCCCTCACATGACCCGACCCGGCCCACTTGAACGAAGGGACAAGCGAGAAAATGGAAAATTGGTCGCACGAATGTCCACAAGGCACATGAGTGGTCATGACTTAGAATTTTTTATACGACCTCCCTCACATGACCTGACCTGACCCAACCCAAATGTGCTTCCTTGGGTGCCCTCACATGACCTGACCTAACCTGTCCCACTCGACTATGTTTCCCTGGGTGCCCACACCCGACCTGACCTGACCCACCCAAATGTGTTTCCTTGGGGACCTTGACATGACACGACCCTACCAAACCCGCCCGAATGTGTTTCCTTGGGTTCCCTTATAGGGCATGACCCGACCCGACCTGTCCAAACGCATTTCCTTGGGTGCCCTCACACAACCCAACCCAACCTGACCTATCTGAACGTGTTTCCTTATGTTCCCTAACACGACATGACCCGACCCTACCCAACCCGACTCGACCCACTCGAACGCGTTTCCTTGGGCGCCCTTGCACAACCTAACCCAACCTGACTCGAATGCATTTCCTTAGGCGCCCTCACATGACCCGCCTACCCGAACACATTTCCTTGGGCACCCTCACAAGGCACACTCCGACTCGACCTAACCCGACCCCACCTGCCCAAACGAAGTCATGAGGGAGAAAACAGAAAATGGGTCGCACGAATGTGCACAAAGCATAGGGGCGGTCACAACTTAGCATTTTTTATATGACCTCCCTCAAATGACCCGACCCGACCCGACCCGACCTAAACGTGTTTCATTGGACGCCCTCACACGGTGCGACATAATGGCATGGTTTGAACTACCATGTTCCACAAAACCACTAAAAGAGAAAACCATGTCCAAAAAACCACAAAAAGTAGATGCAAAAAACCACCCTTTTTTAGGGAGTTGTGCCCCCATTACAACCCCCCTAGGCAAGGGGGCATTCTACCCCTTCTATGACCTCATTTTCTACACTCAATTCATATGAATATCATGTAAATAATATAAAAATGACATGGCAAAAGGGATGTGGATGTTATGGAGGCTAGTTGATTCATCAACTTCCCAGGGCCACATCTTTTGCACACAATCAACCTTGCACAATTAATTGCTACAAACATATCCATGACTAAAAAAATGAAATGAAAGGGCACACACACATTCAACATAAATATTTTACCCAAGATATTCATACTAGGAAAACTAGAAATATTTTTTAGTAAAACCATGGGTTGAACTCTCATACACATGGTGTGAAAACATTCCTAATGTAATTGATATCCCATATATTTCTAAGATTATTTAGAGAGGATATATGTGGTTTTTCGATGCCAAATTCATGTCGCTTGAGCATGAGAAGCTTCATTTTAGAAACAAAATTATTATCATGGAAAGAATAATAATGGTTTCCATATTCCTAGTCTACGACCCTTTTCATGTCCATTGGTAAAGGCCTTGAGAGTTATTCCTCGTGTGCAAAATGTGGTAATTTTGTGCAAATATTAGTAAAGATAAAAACCTGAATAGAAATTCCTCCATTGATCTAGATTTATGCAGGAATGCAACATAATACACATATAACCATAAGCACATAGATGCAGTGGAAATAATGCTTCCTTTTATTAAAATCAAATTACTGAAACATGCCTACAGACACAACACTCGTAACTTATCTCTGAGAAGAGATGTGGTGGCTACAGGCCTTTGAACTGTGTTACAATACAACCATAATAGAAATAAATATCTAGGGCATTGGTATTCTTATCTATGAGAAGAGATGTGGTGGCTACATGCCTCTGAACTTTGTTAAAATGAGACGTAATGGAAATGAGCAGGCGAGGGCAATGGTAGCGTATCTATGAGAAGAAATGTGACAACTACAGGCCCCTCCACTATGTTACAATGAGTCTCAAAGGCCTATTTATTGTTGAGAAACAATGTAAAACCTGAAACGTCCAAAAATCTAACCCTAGGAGATGAAGCGCCAAAACTGTGGGCCTCGTTTGGGTAAATTGGTGTTTCAACATCCTAGGGACGTAACTTTGGCATATGATCTCCATTTTTCATGCTAAATAGCTCGTTAGAAAGATCTGTCTGAGGAATACAACTTTTGAGCGAGCAACATTAGTAAAAAATGTCGTTTAGGTCCTCAAAAAGGCTCCGAAAGTTCAGGACTCGAAAAACTGCTAAAACTAGTAAGTTGTGATGCAACTTAAAAATGGAAAGAACTGATGGTGGTGATTCAATGGAATAGGTGGGTGTCCACCAATATCCGCCTGTATCATCAAGGCCCAAAAATGGCTCCGGGAGTGTAGAACCCGAAAACCTGCTAAAAATAGTAAGCTGGTGGAAGTGAAAAACTGAAAGATTTGATGGTGCGGGTCCAAATGGAACAGGTTGGTGGACATTGATATCCACCTAGATCATTCCTCGCTCCTTAGGAATCAATGGTCCCCATTGCGTTAAGTTCCTGCATGGGGGGGGGGGGGGGATTTTGCTAAAATCGGTATTGGATTTGTTCAGGATGTGGCAGACCTGTTGGCAGACGTCCTAGATGTAGATGTGCCACTGGTGGTCAACCATTGAAGGATCTAGGAAAATTTACCCATCATTGCATTCCTCTATTTCTCTTGGGCCTCCTTGAGCAATATTTTTATAGGATATCCTGCTCCTTCGCCTTTCTTTCCTTCCGCCATGGGGGTTCGTTGGGGTTTGCGATGCTGATCTCCTTATACCCTAGCCGTGTTGGGGACATGAAATGAAAAACAGAAAAAGAGAAGACTACTCTGATACCACTGATCTGGATTTATGCAGGAACGCAATAAAATACACATATAACCATAAGCATAGAGATGCATCGGAAATAATTCTTCCTTTTATTAAAATCAAATTACTGAAATATGCTTACAGACAGGGCACTGGTAGATTATCTCTGAGAAGATATGTGGTAGCTACAAGCCTCTGAATTTTGTTACAATACAATCATAATAGAAATAAATAGCTAGGTCATTGGTAGGATTATCTATGAGAAGATATGTGGTGGCTACATGCCTCTGAACTGTGTTACAATGAGATGTAATGGAAATGAGCGGGCAAGGGCACTGGTAGCGTATCTCTGAGAAGAGATGTGACGACTACAGGCCCCTCCACTATGTTACAATGAGTCTCAAAGGCCTATTTATTGTTTAGAAACAATGTAAAACCCGAAACGTCCAAAAACCTAACCCTAGGAGATGAAATGCGAAAACTATGGGCCCTGTTTGGGTAAATTAGTGTTTCAACTTCCCAGGGACGTGAATTTGGCATCTGATCTCCATTTGACACGCTAAATAGCTCGTTAGAAATAAATATGCGGGGAATAAAACTTTAGTGTGAGAAACATTGATCCATAGACCCATGTTTCTCCTGGTTTTCCCAAAAGACATCATTTAGGGCCTCAAAACGGCTCCTGAAGTTGAGGACCTGAAAAACTACTAAAAATAGTAAATTGTGATGCAACTTAAAAATGGAAAGAACTGATGGTGGGGATTCAAATGGAATAGGTGGGTGGCCACCAATATCCACCTGGATCATCAAGGCCCCAAAACAGCTACGGGAGTGTAGGACTCGAAAACCTGCTAAAAATAGTAAGTTTCTAGAAGTGAAGAACTGAAAGAGTTGATGGTGTGGGTCCAAATGGAATAGGTGGGTTGTCACCGATATCCACCTGGATCATCCATTTATCATAACCTCTCATAATTCTAAATATAGGAAATTGGCCTCATTGTGGTAGGTGGAATCTCAATCCAAAAATAAAATAAAAAAATTCAAACTTTATGAGGGGACATGTTATCATACCTTTTTATGTATATATTAAAACAAGAAAAAAAAACATAATTTAAATTTTGACTCTTAAGTTTTCTGAATACATGAGAAAATATAACCACATAAACAACTAAAACAAAAAACATTATGATCTTCACACACATAATTATCACTTCATAAAACTACTAATTATATTTGCAAGTTTTACATATTAAATAATTTATATACAACTTAATATCTTAATAAATTTTTAATTTAATACTATATATAATTTTTTGTCTTAAATATTATTTTTAACATTTAATTTTCATTTTTATTTTTTATTTTTTATTTTAGATTAATTTCAATTCCTGCTCCCAATTTGGCTTTAACAAGTAGTGTAATATACATAATTTTAATTTGTTTTTACCTATTATTTTGTTTATGTCTCTCATTTATATATTATTGTGGTCTTCAGCTCAGGAAATGACATAGTTCAGGAAGAAGACTCGTCATTTTAGATCCACCAGAAGAGGAGGATGTGTTAATTTTCAAAGGACATTCGGGACAATGTACATGATGGTATTTGTTGCATTTCTTCGACGAATCGGTGCCTAATCAGACCCTAGGTTCATCATCCATCTGATCTGGAAAAACCTTCTTGGTAGGGACAGGTGCACTGCATTCAAGGCCTTGGAAAATGGTTGGTGAGAGTGGGCCTTTTTTAGGCAACCTGTATTCATTGAGTCCCAAGATTTCTTCTTGTCCAAATAGGTAATTACTCACATCACAAAATTTTAATATTTAGAGCTCTGGGGTTAGGTTAGATTAGGTCATTGGATAATCTGGGTAATTCGATTTTTAATGCAAGATCTGAGTTGCAAATCCATTCGGAAATGCCTGGTAATTTTGGGGTTTTTCTGTTTTTTCATTTTCAGTTGGTATTTAGATATGTTTTCAACTGTGTTGCAGGTTTGAGTAGCTGGCAAGCACTGATGTTGCTGCATCAGAGGTGAAGGCACAGACAACCCAAGCAGAGGAGCTAGCTAAATTTTTCACCATCAAGAAGTGGGCCACAAAAGTCTCTTGCAAAGTGTTATGGAAGTAAATCCTCTCTCAGGACAAAGAAGATCCTTCTAGCCTTAGAGTGGGTCTAGTAACAAAAGGACAAACTAGAGTGTACGTTCCTAATTACTAACTGAAATAGAAGAGGTAGATTGACCTACCTAGAGTCCAACGTTGTCGTCATGGCTGTTGTAGTGGTGGCCTCTCGATTCCTGTCTCGGCAAGTCATGATAATTTCGCCGTAATTCTTGGATACCTGCACAAGATCAACAAAAAAGAGCAACATAAGAAACACCAATCTCATTCATAATTACTAACCAGTCAAGGAAGGTTAAGCATATTGCATTAATAAAATACATCAATGTGACATGTGAACCAGACAATAGTTATACATATGTATTAATAGAAGAAAGAGTTACAACCAAGCCTTGATGTCGCAGCCTCCTTCAGTGGGGTTCAGTTGAAGTGCGTCTCTATGAATGGCATGGAATTCGAACAGGATGAAGTCACAAGCTCTCTCAATACGGAACTCTTCCGTTCTATATTTCCTAGCAAAGAAAATGGAAATCTCTCCAGAATTTCTGCTATAATATCTTCAGTTCAGCTAGCTTCATCAATGAAGGATGGCTATATTTATAGAGGGAGAGGAGGAGGTTAGGATCCCTACTATGATGGAAGGGAGGCCTTATCCCTTGGGAGGTTTCCCCAAAATGTGAAAACAAGAGGCCAAAGGAGGAAGGTCATGGTTATTCAGTTGAACCACTCCCTATGACTCATCCACGAAGTTGTTTTGATCGAAACTTCTCCTCTATTTTTAAAAAACTTTCCATAAATAGATTGGCATGGGCAGCTAACTGAGATAAAGCACCAGATGGCGCGGGGGCCAGTGTTAATCTACCTCATTGGTGCAAGGGCATAATGGGCTACCAGCGCAAAGGCAAAAACAGGTGTTTTTAGTGGTCTGTTCAGGAAATGGTCAACAGAAGGAATGTTGTCCTCATAGAAATGGATGCAATGATGGTATTTACAAGGCATGACACTTTATTTTTATCATAGAAATGAGCCTCCAATGAGTGGGATGGGGATTGTAGGGACAGTGAGAAAATGCTGTGTAATAGATGCCCCTAAAGCATGAGGTCCGAGAGAGAGGAATGGGTGAAATGCTTTACGAGAACACATTCAAAACAAACACTACTGTCGAAAGACCTGCAATTACAAGTATAAAATATATCTCTGAGACATGAACATGTGGCATGGGTGCAGCCATCTATAATAGAGTACATATATGAACTAAGATCCGTGGTATGGATGCAGCCATCTAGCAGTAAGGATCAAAAAATAGACTCAGGTATAGTCGCAGCCATTCAATCAAAAGAGACATGTAATAGAGTCATGATAAATCATAATATCCTGGAGCCTGGATCTTATCAGAAAAAACCCAGGGTCTTGCACCCCATTTCGACCCGAACAAGTACAAATTCAAGCATGCAAATATATGAGATGAAGTCGAACATGCAGGAAAGTCACCTGAGTACCAGCCAATGATGGAAGTTGTTAACAAGTGCGAGAGAAACCACCAATAATGATAATGGATCTCAAGGTACAACAGGTACAATCCACGGAATGTGAGGAGTGAGCTGGCATCGAACACCCATAGAATCACTCCATCGAAGGCCAATGATGTGAACCTATCGTCGAATGCGAATAACCTTCCACTGAGGCATGCAAGCTCCAAGGTACCAATAGGGAGTCTCTAGACCAAATTCCTGGATAATGAGCTGAAGTTGACAGGAAGTGACCTGGTCGAAGGAGGGCCATAATTTTTCCCACATCATCGACATGAGACAGAGGAACATATTGATAGTGAATCAAGACCAATAGAGAATCAGAGGAAGGTTGAAAACTGCTGAGGCAAACTTCTCTTGAACATATCAGTGACACGACTCTAGATTTGGTAGTATTTGACATCAAGGGATCTGAGGTCATGGTGACATGGAAAAGAGCAGATGAGAGGTCAAAACAGATTACCCAATCCCATGGAGGAAAAATATGACAGAATGAGATGTCCCCAACCTGACATGAATGCAGACAAGTTTCATGTTCAAGAGCGACATACTCCCAGCAAAACTAAAATCTTGTTCAATTTCCCCCCACCATTTTTGGCGAGTACCCCAATTATTTTTGAAAAAAAGCTTGAAGGGGATAACATATGCTTGTGATGTAATTTTTTCCTTTGGAAAAATCCAACCTAGTACATTTTACGAGCCCTAGGAAGGAGAAACTTGATGAATGTCATGGTGACGATGACCGATGTCATCAGGTTTTAACGAGTCTGACAAAGGGAGAAATCGACGTCTTTTCATGTTTAGAGAGTTTGAAAAGAAGTGAAAAAGAAAACTCCAGCCTATCCCTTTTCGTAAGTAGTCTCTCAGATCCAAAAAGGTAGAAAAAAATATCTGAAAGAACCTCTTAGTCGTGATAGGCTAAGGTATTCCTTTTTCGTAAATAATCTATCTCAGCCCAAAAAGGGGTAAACGTATAATGGGTAGATATCGTTTCACAGACATTTAATGAGTTCAAAACAATAAGAGTCTCGGTAATATTTTCAGTTTTAGAGAGTCGGAAAATACCAGAAAGATGACTCCATTAGTGACTTTTTCTTGTTTTTACCGAGTCCGAAAAAGTATAAATACAACTCGTGACTTCATCACTCTCGCATTAAAGACCTGTCGCTGCACAAGAAACAAACGTAAAACCCATTTCTCGAAATAACATAATGTAATAACTAAAAAAAATGTCTTAAAACCTAATTAGGGTTCTGAAAAGTTATAAAATGTCAAAAATGGTAACAAATAATTTCTTTTCACTTTTACCTCTTGTGGAGCAATAGTGACCCATTTTACCTTGTGATTTTATGGCGGTGATAGCGGGAAACCCAGCAGACCAATCTCAAATCTGTCAGTTCCAGGTAAGAGCTGACATCATTCCCCACATTTTAAGCATTATTTCTTTACTCGAAACCTTTAGTTTTGATTTATGAGGGGGAAATTGTGAAAATTAGGGCACGACGATCGGCGCGGGTTTCGGGCACGGACTTGCACCAATCATATGATTTTCAAAACTGGGGCACGCCCATTGGTACGAATGTTTTCAAAACATTCATTCCAACCGCGTAGACCTCTCAAAAAATTCTCAATGCAAGACAACAAGCCTAAAATTCACAAATTTCAGCTTTGGATTTGACTAATAATGTTCATATGAACATGTTTGCAGGTGAAAGAGTGACAAAATGGTGATAGAGTGGAAGGAATGATAACACAGTGAAGAGGATGAGCTTGCCATGGGAAATTCAAGATGCATGGAAGCTCTTAGAGATTGTGGACTGAAAAATTTCTTCATGACACCGTGTCTCAGAGCTCAACAGGAGCTGTTGCAATAATTGATCAGAATCTGGGATGAGGATCAAGAAAAATTAATTCTGCGAGATCAGGAACTCGAGATTGATGTTTCTGATATTTATTTCATAACAGGATTGTCGTGGAGGGGGGTAACACCGATCTTAACTGGCACTTGGCCCACCATGGAGAGCACGAGCATGGTGATTGACAGGGTATGCCCGGGAGCACGGAAAGGATACAAAAGCGGGAAAATGGACATCCAGACTATCCCAGATTTAACACTAAGGGTAGTGCTACACATGATCACACGAGCTGCAAGAACCCAAGCACCACACGAAGCAACAAAAACACAACTATTTCTTGTTTTAGATTGCTTTAAATCGACCATCTACAATTGGGCATAGGTAGTAACAATCAATATAAAAATTTAACTAACAAAGTGCAAGAAGACCAAATTGAAACAATTTAGTTAAGGATCCATCCTGGTATCATTCATTATGGAACGATTACCAATATTTCAGTGTGAGGAGGGGATATTCCCAACACCACCAGTGCTGGAACCATGAATGGCTCGATGGGTGACTCTAATGCTAACGTCAGGGGGTGGTCAAAAAATGTCCTGGAGACCGGAGTTCTTTGATTGGCTCCACCAACAGTTGATCATCGTGGAGGACTGGCACTATTCTGGCATAGATTTCACTGGTGATCCAGACCTCCCACTCCCGAAAGGAGAGGATTGGGATGAAGCACTTGGTAAGACTCATTTTAAATTTTCATGAGTATTATGATTTTTTTTTGTATGTATATTCTGACAGTTAATCCATGCATTTGCAGGTTTAGGCCCAGAGACCTGCAGGTATGTCTCTGATAGCGAGGTGAATACCTCGTGATTTTTATGTTTCCCCTCAAGGTGAGGAGGAGGAGATCATGTAAAACTTGGAGGGAATCACTCGTGGGGTCCCAGACTATGTGTGTTTCAATGATGTTCCTCATACATATCAAAGACATATTGTAGGGGTGTCAAACCGAGTTCACTGCTTGCTGAGCCAGCTTATCTGGGAAGTGACATGCTATCACGATCATCATGTCGATTAGACACCTAGTCTTTTATTTCTGCATTTTGTTGTGAGCCATGGTGTCTCAAGATGTAATAGAAACACACATATTTGTTGAAACTTATGGTGCACACTGATGCAAACATTCAATATATATATATATATATATACATCTATTTTCCTATTTGATATGAGTCTCTCATGTGATGATGATTTTACAGATTATGCAAATGTCTATCCAATACAATGTTAGCCATTGTATTAGTTAATGCATTCATTTGTCTAGGAATATGTTGATATGTGATATAATAAAAATTTATTTCTAGTGAATGAACACATAAATAAAATCTTAAAATGTAAGGGTTTCTAACTGAATAATGCCTATTAAGTTGAAGAACAACAAGCTGAGAGTCTAGATTTACAAGCAACACCCTAATGCTGAGGGTAATCGCCTCGGCTAATAGTTCAATGACAACACTATATTCAGTGACATTGTTTGTAGTTCATCCTAGACAAATACCTTGCAGGTCTATCAACTCATTAGCAGGATCATAAATCACCCAGGCTGCCGAAGACAAGTTCTGAGTACTGCGGGAAGAACCATCCACGAAATCGACATAAGGGGTAATAGACATCTGCACAATAAGCAACGACCCAATAAGCAGGAAAACTCTCACAAAACACACCAAGCCAAAAAGGTACAGAAATGAAAAAAACACCTACGTACATAAAGCGTGCACGAATTGAATCATGCATAATACTTCTTGAGATACAACCCATTTCTGGGCTGATCTAAAGGATGACCTTCATAATCAATGAGCTCATAGGCCCTATTCTTCAAAATGTGTTTAACGATGTAAGGCCCATGCCACATGGGTTGAAATTTTCTTTCCCCCGGCTTATCATGAGCTTGAACGTACAGGAGGATGAGGTATCCTTCTACAAAGGAGTGAGGGGAAACTCACTAGTCAAAATGGGCTTTGACCCGCTTCTTCTGTGCCTCGATGACCAAAGCAGCAAAGCGACGAGTTTCATCCAGCCTCTCTAAGTAGAGAAGACGCTCTTCTTCAGGTGAAGTGTTGGGCAGTAATTCAACAAACAACTTGAGCGAAGGTATTTCACATTCAATTGGAAGGGTAGCTTCCAGACCGTAAACAAGTTGGAATGGACTGAATCTATTCACATCTTTGAATGAGGTTCGATATGCCTTGAGAGCCAAAAATAACATGAGATTACAATTGGATTTATGGATCCCAATCGTACGTTGAAGCATAATGACCAAAAAAATTTTCAGAACTTCAACCTAGCCATTGGCCTGAGGATAGTATGGCGTTGAGCTGTCATGATGCAAGCCCAATGTGGAGGTCAAATCCGCCATCATATAATGTCAAAAATGGGAGCCATGATCGGTAATTATGGCTTGGGGGACACCAAACCTAGAAATGATGTGATTGAATATGAATTGAGTGGATGTCTTACCATCGGGGACAAGTGTAGGCATTTCTTCGACCCATTTGGTGAAGTAGTCAATGACTACGATAATATAAGCATGCCCCTTAGCTGAGTGAGGGTTACACATCATAAAATATATGCCCCACTTCGCAAAGGGACCAACGGTGATGACAGGGTGGAGATGTGCAAGAAGCACACGCATCTTGTGCTGAGCGATCTGGCAATCATGACATTTACAGACAGAAACAATGAAATCCTTGAAGATAGAAGGCCAGAAACACCCAACACGAAGAATATTTTTACAGTGGCATAACTAGACATGTGACTACCATAGGCGCCACTGTGGCAATCATTGAGAACTTTCTCAGCCTCCTCGAGGGTCAAACACCAACGAAGAATGGAATCTAATCCAACATGGTAGAGTGTATCTCTGACTATACAATAAGGTTGTGATTGATGATGGATTTGTCAGCAAGAATCCTTCGTCAACTCAGATCTGAAAGTAGAAGTCTGAAGGTATACGATGATATCACCGTAACAAGGATCGAGGGTAGAGATCAGAAAAAGCATATCGTTTGGAATGCGTTATTCAGAACCAGATGGAGTGGAATGAGAGGGAAGGGAGAAAATCAAATCAACAAAGATGAGTGATTTCTTTGAATTGGAAATATTAAACACCAAATCGAACTCTTGAACCAAAACCATGGAAATTTTGCTGAAAACATCAACTAAATAGAGAGAAAAATCGCGATGATAGTTTGGAGGATGCAATAGAGGAGCATTGACAAGCAACATCTTCAATGTGTCAAAATACTTCTGAGCAATCTCATCCCAGAGGAATGGGACACCCTACTTTAAGAATCATGTAAATCCTTTAGCTACTTCGACATAGTTAGGTATAAAACAGTGTAAAAAATTAGCCTTCCCCTAATTTTTAATAATAATAGCCTCGACTTTGAGTGGATCAAGGCGAATCCCATCTTTGGACATGATAAACCCTATAAGTTTTCCAGAATCAACGCAGAAGACGCATTTGTGTGGATTAAGCCTAATATTGTAGCATCTAGAACGAAGAAAAACATGATAAAGATGGTCAAGATGGTCCTTATGCTTAGCTGAATGAGCCAGAAGGTCATCCAGATAAGGCTGAACGATGTGTTTAATATCGTGAAATGTGTATGACATCGCTCTCTGAAACGTGGACCCAACATTCTTCAAGCCAAAAGGAAGAATATTATACACGAAAGTACCCCAAGGACAGATGAAAGCGGTCTTATGTTGATTAGTCAAGAGAATGCATATCTGGTTATATCCAGAAAATTTGTCCATTAGGGAAAAGATCTCACTCCCAACATAGTCATCAATGATATGATCAATAAAGGGAGTGGGATAATTATCCTTGGGATAAGCCCAATTGATGTCACGATAATCAACACAGACTCGAATGGTACCCTATTTATTATCTATAGGGACAATGCTGGACACCCATTCTGTCAAGGGAATCGGGTAGATGACATCAGCGTTGAGAAGGTTTTCAACTTCACGTTTAATGGTGGTGGCTTTCCGAGGGTGCACAGGATGAAGACGTTGATGAACAAGCTTCGAACCAGGGTAGGTAGGAATCTCATGCACCATGATACTAGGATCAATGCTAGGCATTTATTCCTAGGACCATGAAAATACGTCACGAAACTCGTGGAAAAGACTAGTATAAACCTAAACTTCATCTGAAGAACAGGTGACCCCGAGATGGATGTTCTCGAAAATTCCCGGTTTGACAGAAATTTCAATCGGAATCATTTGCATAATGTTACTCAGATTACCCTTCAAAACTTCATGTGTCAGAATAGGTGTTTAAAGTGGAGGAGAAGGAACCTGAGATGCAAACCTCTCAAGACACGTAGACATGGTCGTGAGGCCAGGCATGAATGAGGAACGATGATGATCATCATTCCATGGAAAATCCTCGAGAGATATAGCTTCCATGATGGCTTCATCAAAATGAAATATCTCTCACAAGGGATCAAATGAATCATAATAACCGAGCCAAGGGGATTGAGAATAAGCGTCGAGAGACATGCTCGAAGGATGTAATATTCCCAAATGGGAAAATTCAGCAACATATGAATAAAAAATGCATCTTCAAAAATATATGTTATAGAAATCAAAATCATCCCTTTGATCAATTAGATCTAACATGATAACACCTAAATCCAAGAGGAGATCAGAAACAAATCATATTAGGTGAGGTAAACAAGAGACAATATAAATTTACTGCATAAAGAGAAAACACAGTCTAATGAGGGTTTATACTCATAAATTGTAGAGACAAATAGATCTACTCATATATTAAACAATAATGCTCAAAATCTGAGATCTAGTCTCCTTTATACAAATCCAAGAAAACCTAAGAACGGTTTCTTGAAATACACCGAATAAAAATGGTGATCTACAACACAATCATTGCAGAATCACTGTAGACTGAAGCACATGAAGATAGGATACTGAAATAGCATATATCTGATTCATATCCACTCCAAGGTCTCCTCCAATGAAAGGTATAACCCTTCAACAATAGGAAAACACTCAAACAGAGCCACAAGATACCTCACTGAAGCTGCCCTCCAAAATAACACAATTCCATACTGAAATTACGCTGTAGGTGATGGAAATATATTGGCCTGATGCCAAAGATCTGAAATGTTCTCAAGGACCCTCCAAATTGATCTCCCAAAAGAGGTAAACCTCCCTCCTCTGAAAATATAGCTTAGAAAGTGGGTTTCTCGACCCTCCACTGCAACATCCTACAACACAACACAATATTTTGCAGAAACTATGTTGTAGCTAAAGACTGAAGCTTAGCCAAAATTTTGGATGTTTGGAATGAAATATCATGACTCTCCCAAGAGGCCTCTCAAGGAAAGAGATGGAATTTCCTAAACAGGAAACCCTTGTGCTAAACCGCACCAGAAATTTTATCTAAACAACTGAAGAGAGCAAAGTCTAAACAGACATATCTAAATATAATTCATAACTAACCCCCATATGGCTTCCATCCTCTTCCTTATAAACAATGTGATCCTTCTCACCTTTGGTCCCACTCGTTAGGGTTTCCACCATCACATAATCAATCTCCCTCCAAAATTGTGTTGTACCTTCATCAATGCCACTCCTCCATAATAGCGTTGTTTGATTTGGTCAAGGTTGACCTCTTAAACCTGCTCTAGCCCTTTTCACACCTAAGGGTCTTCAATCCAGCTCTTAGATAGCTATCTAAAGTAATCCACATTCATATTGAGTTGCCTTTATTGATGATCCACTCCTCCCACATTAGTGTTGTTGAATTGGTCAAACTTGACTTTGTCCACATCCATTAGTCCTTGCTCACACATGAGAGTGCTAGATACAGTTATTATAATGATCCCTTTTCACATCAAGAGGGATTTTATGCTTATTCAAGATAATTATGGGTCTCCTCCCCCATTTATTTATCTAACTAGGTGCTAAAAGCAAAATCAATATTCCTATTAGCTGCATGCTAATTTAGGAATATTATAGTCCTACCCTCCCAAATGTTGCTTGTTCTCAAGAAAATGCAAGGATAGAATTGAAGAGTCTCCTCTCCTCCTCCTGTAGCATCCTCATATGTTAAATTCATCCAAGGAACAAGATGTTGTTTCATCAATAAATCTCCAAGTTTCCCCTCCCAAATATGTAAGCTATATTTTGGTGAGCATCCCAAATAGCTATCATCATGAAGAAATAAAATACCCATGGAGGTAACAATGTGCTATCTAGACTCCTTCTTGAGGCATGAGATCTGATATATGTTAGGAATTATCATCCCCATGTGAATCTCCCATCCCCAAGCTATCATCTATAACAAATAAGCCACCCTCCAAAATGGTAACTCATGAAAATTCTCCTCCACCTTTGGCTCCTACAATGTAGGTGGGTTGAATAACTAATCATGGTAGACCAAATAGCCTACCCCGCGTTGTCCCTCTCTCCACTTATTATAAGTGTAGAGTAGCTGCTGATCTTGGACTGCAATAATGTTGCCCTCAAGTGGCAAGAAGAATATTGGATCTCCAAAGGTCCTCTATCTAATGTCATGAATCATGATGGCCCAAACCATCCCATACAAAATTAATGGCACGTCATCACCATATGGCATCCAAATCAGAAAAATGCTAAAGGTTATGTGCAATTTTGGATGATACGAAAGGTATATCAAGTGGATATAACACAGTCTTTCCAAATCCTATTTTAGAACATCATGTGGCAAGTGGTCCTCCAAAAAGATAACAATTGTGCATGTTTTCTCATCTACTATGAGGTATTAGATAGCATTATATATCATCTGAGTACAATAAGAATGAAAACACACTTGTCCAAAGTCATGTAGAGAAGGGTTATCTCCATCATAAATGTTGGTCCTAGAATGACCATGAACCCAAAGAATAATATTCCTCTCTTGTGGAGAAATGTACTATACATAGATGGTGAGATAATGCAAATACTCAATGAAATGATCAATAAGTACAGAAATACATTTTTTACCATGATTAGTGAGTAGGCTGAAAGTGAGGTCCATGAATGAGTCCTCCCAAGAGAATCTTCTCATAAAATTCTGCAAAATGAAAGGATGCATACTCTCCTTGGAACACTCCATCAATAGAAACATACTCCCAAGTGATAGCATTATTGGCCTTAGTGATAAGGCTCTTTTCACTCCATGACTTACTGCTTTTACATGCCACATGCCAAAGTCATCCACCATCATGCTGTTATATGAGGCAATATCCTTCCTCTTTCAAAGTACCTCCTCACCCTCCAATGATGAAGGGTAGCCTCTTTGCACTTTGATTGTACCATCCCTTTCTCTGGAAATATCATGCCAAGTATGGGAAAAATTCTGCCTATACTCTCCCAAAAGTAGTCAAAGAAAAATTAACTCTTCGTCTCCCTCACACCTCCATCATACAAATCATGAGGTGAATATATGATGATTGACATGAAGAATTTCATCTCAACATAATGCACCCAAACTCCTTGCTGCCATATGATGCAAGTGTCTTGCCAAGTTCCCTCCACCAACATACCCTTTGGAGAAGGATATGTCACATAGTGGCCAAACTCTTTCAATAGTATCCAATGCAACCATTCCTCCTACTACCCAATGTCATAAATATGCAAGTGGCTCACCAAACTCTTACTCATGATCCACACGCATCCATCCACACGTGGGTGTCTCCCACCATGCTCCATCTTGGTACTCCTCCAAAGAATACTACCATCCTCCAAAATCAGATTTCTTCCTTTTCATTTCATGGGATGTTGAAATGCAACCCCTTGGAGGTATCCTAGAGAAGACCCCACACCAATGATCACCTTGAATCCATAAAGATCCAAGTATGATGAAGGAAAATCCTCCTCATAGGCATGTACAATGCTCATCCTAATAGATCCATCAAAATGATGAAAGACAAAGTGTCTCTCCTTGATCATCTGCTCATCCAATGTCATACAAGTGTAATGGTCATCAGAATGCTCTAATGATAGTTGGGCCCTCAAATCCTCACTGTTGCTTAATGACAATGTTGTTAATCTCCTCAATGGTGTATTTACTGTCTCATGCTCAAGCTCAATGCTGAACATAGATTTCTGCATCGGATTGTTTAGGACAAAGCTCATCCTATCCTCCATAGGTCCACACCCCAACCCCAAGTGTTTTGTGTAGCTCGATAATGACACATGAGGATGCTTTATTATCCCTTCCTTGAACATCTCAGGGCTACACAACGCAGTGCAATTATGCTTCTCCAAATCAATAGTATGTGTTGACCCTTGGTCATGCAAAGGCCAATTTCCAAAACCCTCCATAAGGTTTGATAAAATAAAAAAAAGTGGAAATTCATGCATACCTTGGTGAAGCTTGGGAACATCTTGTATGGCTACAAGGGTTCCTCCTTCCAATGTGTTGGCTCCCCCAATTACTGAGGATGATGGCTGCTCCTCCATAGTTGTGTCAGTGCTAGTACAAATCACCTCAAGTGGTGGTGAAGGCTTCTCCCCTTCTGATTTATTTTTGTCAAATCTTTTGATCACCTTTTGAGTTAAATCTATAAAATTAGTCACTCTTGCATGACTCAAATGGTTTAACCACCAAGTGCTTGCTTTACCCTCAAGGTGCAGCGCTGAAATCTCAACAGCTTCTCTTTCTACCACTAGATGTAGTAGGAAGAATGCATCTAGCTTCATCACCCAAGCCTCTGATGTACATGTGGATGATACATCAAAATTTGACAATAGAAATCAATTTCCCCTCATTCTCCTATTACTGTAGGGTCTCCTTTCTTCTTCAAGCTGAATAAACTGAGGAAGAGCTAGAGTCTCCTTGAAAGCTCTAGGTTGATACTTGTATTCTGGAAGGTATCCACTCAGGATCTCATGTTCCAAGTGCCCTCCATCTCCATGCCTCTTGTATTCATCCTCAAAAGGAAAGGGAAAGTTGTAATTCTTTGGAGATTGCTGCAACAATGGTTCTTTCTTTTGATAATAGGAATGACATGGTCCCTCCTCTTCTTGAAACCCTCTAAAAGTTTCATTGTATCTCTTCCCTTTCATCTACTTAACCTCCTTGGAGAGGTGCTTCATAGATCTGAAGAGTGATGAGACCAAGCTCACTCCTTCCACCATTTTATATATCTTCTCCTTCTCTTATTCTTCTTGTAGCATAATGGTTGTAGTACATAAGCTGAGCCAAGATGATGCTCTGATACCACTGTAATATTCCCAAATGGGAAAATTCAGCAACATATGCATAAAAAACGCATTTTAAAAAATATATGTTGTAGAAATCAAAATAAGCCCTTGGATCCATTATATTTGACATCATAACACCTAAATCCAAGAGGAGATAAAAAAAAAATCATATTAGGTGAGGTAAACAAGCCTCCCATACCTAGTATAGCTCAAAAACACTGAAACCCGAAAACTACTGCAACATAAATTTATTGCATAAAGGGATAGCGCAGTCTAATGAGGGGTTATACTTAGAAATTGTAGAGACAAATATATCTGCTCATATATTAAACAATAATTCTCAAAAACTGAGATCTATTCTCCTTTATACAAATCCAAGAAAACCCGAGAAGGGTTTCTTGAAATACACCCAATACAAATGGTGATCTACAACCCAATCACTATAGAATCACTACAAACTAAAGCACATGAAGACAGGAGACTAAAATAACATATATTTGATGCAGATCCACTCCAAGGTCTCCTCCAATGAAAGGTAGAACCCTTCAACAGTAGGAAAACACTCAAACAGAGCCACAAGATCCCTCACTAAAGCTGCCCTCCAAAATAACGCAATTCCAGACTAAAATTATGCTGTAGTTGATGGAAATATATTGGCCTAATGCCAAAGATCTTAAATGTGCTCAAGGACCCTCCAAGTTGATCTCCCAGAAGAAGGAAACCTCCCTCCTATGAAAATCTAGCTTAGAAAGTGGGTTTCTCAACCCTCCACTACAACACCCTACAACACAACACAATATTCTGCAGAAACTGCATTGTAGCTTAATTCTGAAGCTTGGCTAGAATGCTGGATGTGTGGAATTAAATATCAAGACTCTTCCAAGAGGCCTCTCAAGGAAAGAGATGGAATTTCCTAAACAAGAAACCCTTGTGCTAAACAACACCAGCAATCTTAGCTAAACAACTGAAGAGAGAAAAGTCTAAACAAACATATCAAAATATAATTCATAAGCTAACCCCCATATGGTTTCCATCCTCTTCCTTATAAACAATGTGAGCCTTCTCACCTTGGGTCCCACTCATTAGGGTTTCCACCCTCACACAACCAATCTCCCTTCAAAACTGTGTTGTACCTTCATCAATGCCACTCCTCCATAACATCAATGTTTGATTTGGTCAAGGTTGAACCCTTTATCCTACTCCAACCCTTTTCACACTTAAGGGTCTTCAATCCAGCTCTTAGATAGCTTTATAAACTAATCCACATTCATATTGATCTACCTTTATTGATGATCCACTCCTCCCACATTAGTGTTGTTGAATTGGTCAAACTTGACTTTGTCCACATCCATTAGCCCTTGTTCACACATGAGACTGTTAGATCCAGTTATTATAATGATCCCTTTTCACATCAAGAGGGATTGTATGCTTATTCAAGATAAGTATGGGTCTCTTGCCCCATTTATTCATCTAACTAGGTGCTAAAAGAAAAATCAATATTCATATTAGCTGCATGCTAATTTAGGAATATTACAAAGGAGCATGATAAGAAGGCAGAGGATTCGAAGCCACAAGAATTTCATAATAATCGATCTCAATAAGACTTAAAGCATCGAATCTCCAAAAGAATCAACCTGTTCATGTGAAGGGATAATCCATCGGTCATCAAACCAAGAGATCATATTGATCTGAACAATGTTAGGTGGAGGAAGAGGAAAAATATCCATGAGGGCAGGATCTTTGAAGAGACCCGACCCAATGCTCTTGTAGGGAATAGGGATGTTATCCACATATGAAACATTGTTCTCAGAAGAAGAAGTGAAGAATGACAATTGATCAACAATAACAATCTTTCCTTTGTGCAGGAATTTCAGGACATGAAAGAGAGTGGACAAAACACACAGCATGGCGTGAGTCTAACTGCAACCGAGGAGAATATTGTAATTGAGCTTGGTGTCAACTACTTCTACCTCGACACTGACTATCTTCCCTTTCAAGGTAGTCAGTAAACTAGCAAGAACTCCCAAAGGTTTTGATTCTCTTCCGTCAAATGCTTCAAGGGCATTTGGTAATGAATTCAAGGCCGGAGAATCAATGGCTTTCCAGCAAGAAGATGACATGATGCATGTTGATGCACCTTCATCCACAACCGCTTGATGGATATCTAGACCATTAATGACAACCTGAATAATGAGTGCAATCTAGTGCGAGATTCGTGGAACAAAATTCTCTAAATTGAAAGAAATAAGGCTAGTATTAGTAAGATAAACCCCACCAATTGCAGATAACAAAGATTTCCATTGAGACAGACAACTCTAAAGTACTTCTAGAGCAGACATGGAAGATGGCGTCTGAGCCAGATCCTCAAAAATACTAAAATGTTGAGCGGCACGGGTGTTTGGATTATAAGAAGACTTGCGAAGTACAACTTTGGAAGGTGGTCGTACAACGGGTTTAGTACTGGGCCTTTCAATTTGAAGAGGGACAGAAGCAAGCAGAGGAGGAGGAACATCAGCAATCTCTTTCCCCTCTTCCTAATGCGATTAGGTATAATCTTTTAATCTAGTAGAAATATAAACGAAAGCAGAAACGTTCATCATGAAAACCTGAGAGCCAAATGGGGCGAAGGACTGAGGTTGCTCTACCATCTAGGTCTGCTGAGATCGAAAAGGTTATTTAAGAACAGTTGTAGTTCCCTAAGTTCCTTTGAGAGATCTACTATCTTCGGCCTATTAAGGATAGTCCTTGCTGTAGTGCTCTTCGTCACAGACCAAACAAGGGTACTTCGGCTTTTGCTGTGAACCATCATCAGCACGGGATTTGGAAAAATCTAGTTTTGGGGTATCGGCTTTGGCCTTACCTTTACCTTTATTCTTCCCTTTGGAATTTTTGTCCACCAGATTGGCCTAAATAGCATTGACTTCCGAGGTTTTACCAGGATTTAGAGTGGGCTGAGAAGCAGCATTATTTGAAGGATTAGACTTTTTCTTCCTAGGATTTGAAGGAGAAGACTTTTGAGAAGTCTGAGATATGGAACCAATAATACCATTGACGGATGGGGTCGTTGGTGCTTTAGAAGTTCCAGGTCAATAGGGTATCAGGAAATATATCGTACAATGTGCCAGACTGAGAGTACACAAGATCAAGGTACTGGGCACGAGAAGTGGCATGTTCCTTGGTTACACATGCCCCCATAGCAATGTCTTTCACAATCTGATTGAAAAAGGAGGTAGTGAACCAATTAGTTAGAATCTGATTAGAGATATCAAACTTGATCAAACGATGACGACATCTCCATTCATGAATATGATCATAGATATGAGTAGCTCGGTCTTGTTTCAAGGATGTGAGGAGGTGTGTCCTGGTCTCATAATGAACCAGTAACTGAAAATGTGTAAGGAATGCCATGGCGAGAGATTTGAAGTCTTAAAAGATGCCACAAGATAGCTCAATGTAGCACTTTTCATCGACACCAGTAAGAGTCCGCTGGAAAAGACTGAGTCGAATGGAATCATCAACCCAAGAGTTAGAGGAACACCACAAGTGGTAAGTCATAGCATGTACTTGGGGTTCTTCTTCGGACTTTCCCTCAAACTTAGGGAAATCACCAAGAATCATAGTCAAAACTGGAGGCCAATACGAGTTATAAAGAATTGGATCGTTCATTAACTTTGACACATCTAACAGTTCCAACATAGCGAGAAATGGTAATTGAGGATTAAAAGGCATTGCAGGTCTCTGATAAGGACTCATGTTAACATTCCACCCAACCTGTGAGAAATTCTGCCCCCATATGTTTTGTCCTAAAGGATTCTGACCATAGGGGTTGTAAGCCTGATAATTCTGTTGATACTGGGGTTGAGGACCAGGATACTAATTCTGAGCATACCATTGAGGTCCTTGTTGAGCAACGTAATGATTTTTTTTTGGAATGTAAGCATGGCCTTGAGGTTGATTATACACCAACTGAGATGGATTTTGAGGGTAAAAAGTAAAACCTTGAGGCCCACTATATACCGGTTGATACTGACCTTGAGGGTAATAAGTGCCTTAGGGTTGAGTAGGTGGACCTTGCTGAGCAGGATACTGAATAGGTGGACCCTACTGAGTTGGATAAATAGGTTGAACCAGATGTGGAGTAGTTTGAACAAGCTATTGAACAGATTGAACCAGTTGTTGAACAGGTTGAACCGACTATTGAGTTGCTTGAGCAAGTTTCCCCTGCGGAATAGGTTGGCCTGGATAATGAAGACCACTGGGTTGCCCTTGTGGAACAGGTTGGCCCAAGTGATAATATTGACCAGGTTTTCCCTGATGACCAGGTTGACCTGGAGCAGGACCGTAGGGTTGTCCTTGTTGCACAAAATTTTGGCCATATTGTACGTATGGTTGCTACTGTTGTACAACAGGATGTCCCTGTGGCCCGTGGGTAACATACAACGTTCCTAGTTGAAACTGAATTGAAATACATGAGGGTTTTCCTTGTTGGACCAAATGTTGACCTTGCAGAGCATAAGATTGTCCCTAAGGACCAATGGATTTTCCCTACTGAGCCAAAGGTTGTCCCTGTAAGGGTTGCCCTTGTAAGCTTGAGGGTTGTCCTTGTACCAAAGGTCCTGGATGAGTGACGGTCTGATAAGGATCGACAGGAAATGAATAGACAGGGTTGCTGACAGCATCATAGTTATGGAAGTAAATCCTCTCTATGGATAGAGAAGATCCTTCTAGCCCTAGAGTGGGTCTAATAAGAAAAGGAAAAACTAGATTGTAGGTTCCTAATTACTGAATGAAATAGATGAGGTAGATCAATCTACCTGGAGTCCAATGTTGTCATCGTGGATGTTGTACTGGTGGCCTCTCAATTCCTATCTCGGCAAGTCACGATCCTTTCACTCTAATGCTTGGATACCTGCACAAGATCAACAAACAAGAGCAACTTACAAAACAACAATCTCATTGATAATTACTAACTCGTCAAGGAGGATTAAGCATATTGCATCAATAAAATACATCAATGCAACATGGGAACCAGACAATAGTTATACATATGTATTAATAGAAGAAAGAGTTACAACCAAGCCTTGACATCACAACCTCCTTTAGTGGGGTTCAATTGAAGCACGTCACGATGAATGTCAGGGAATTTGGATAGGATGCAGGCACAAGCTCTCTCAATAAGGAACTCTTCTGTTCTATCTTTCCTAGCAAAGCAAATGGAAATCTCTCCAGCGTTTCTGCTATAATATATTCAGTTCAACTAGCTTCATCAATGGAGGATGGCTATATTTATAGAGGGAGAGGAGGAGGTTGGGATCCCTACTATGATGGAAGGGATGCCTTATCCCTTGGGAGGTTTCCCCAAAAGGTGGAAACAAGAGGCCAAAGGAGGAAGGATGTGGTTATTCAGTCGAACCACTCCCTATGACTCATCCACAAAGTTGTTGTGATCGAAAATTTGCCTCTATTTTAAAAAAAAAATCCATAAAGGCATGGGTAGCTAAATAAGACAGAGTGCCAGCTGGCATGGGGGCTAGTGTTAATATACCTCATTGGCATAATGGCATAACAAGCTACCATCGCCAAGGCAAAAACATGTGTTTTTAGTGGTCTGTTCATGAAATGGTCAAGAAAAGGAATGTTGTCCTCATGGCAAGGGATGCAATGATGGTATTTGCAAGGCACGACACTTTATTTTGATCACATTTTTTAGCCTCCAATGAGCAGGATGGGGATTGCAGGTGCAGTGACAAAATGATGTGTAACATAGAGTGATGCCCTCTATCAGTTTTCTCTAAAACCTTTGACCTCTGAGATTTTTCAGTAAGTTTAGAAGAGAAAGTAACTGATGAGGTTAATGTTTGTCTGTTGAATTAATTCTAATTTCTATGTGATTATTGTAGTATATATTGGAAACGAGCGTGTACCCTCGTGAGCCTGAGCTAATGAAAGAGATTCGTGAAGTGACTTCCAAGCATCCCTGGTAAGCCCCTCAACCTATCGATCTATATAAATTTCTCCTGAATTCTCAAATAAGTGGGTTTTTAGAAGCTTTGATAGGTGTTTTTCACTGTGTGAAGAAACAGAGGATTGATTGTCTAGATTTTGATAGGAACCTCATGACTACTTCTGTTGATGAGGGTCAATTTCTGGGCCTCCTGTTGAAGCTCATTAATGCCAAGAACACCATGGATATAGGGGTGTACACTCGATACTCGCTTTTCAGCACAACCCTTTCATTGTTTGATGATGGAAAGGTATTGAGTCATCCCTAGATTCACTTTTCAGCAAATTCCCAGAAAAGTTTGAATCTTGGTGGATTGAATTAATGGTGGTCGGTTAATGTTTGGGTTAATGGTGGGAAGATGTCTCAAGCCATGCTGAGAACGTGTGTATCTCATAAGCAAAAATTTATCTAAGATAAAGGTAGACTGATTTCCTTTAATCAATGGACTACTTAAATAAAAGTTTCAAAAATAAACTTGATATTTATGTGGAAACAATACAGTAGATCTCTTTGATACAGTGCCATGTAAGAATACAATGCATTAATATGCAGAGACTAAAATAGGTTCAAGGGAAATTTTGAATCATATTATGATAATTAGATAATTAAAAATAATGACTCGTAAAGATTCACATTTGTTAAGGTTTTTGAACATATAACATTAATTAGAAGAATTGTTTCAGGATCCCTATTGGCTACCCTTTTTTCAGTTTCTACTTGCAAGTCTAATCCTAGTACTTCCAAGCCTTGGCATGGAATTTTCATTATGTCAATATGGTTATCTGATACCTGTTTTAATAGGTTTATAGAAGTATTCCATGAAAATATTTTATCCTTAAAAGCCCATTTGTTAATTCCCCCATTTATAGAACTGAAATTTTAAATGGAAATGTGAAGGAAATTATACCTTGGTGCAAGCATTGACATTGCATAGCAAGAAACTTCATTTTTACGAATCAATACATATTTTTAATCAAAATGAAGAATGACATTGACTCTGGTTTCTCTTTCTATTTATGATTCTACGAAAGGCACACACACTAGATTTGTGTGCTATATACTCTCGGCTTGGATTTGGAGATTTTTTTGAAATTAGTCTTGTACTCTAATACTTAATTTATATTTTCCAGTTGATAATACCATGTCCACATAATCACCATATTATTTTCTTTCTGCTAGCCACCTATAAATTCCGTTACACCAGATGGTGGCTAAATTTTCTTTCAAGCCTTCAAGAGATATATTTCCTTTGAAAATCTATCATCCTTGAAGTCTTATGTTTTTCCTGTCCCGAAGATTCATTTTCACTATTGTTTCCATCTTAAAATATGCTATCTACATAGAAAAACTGCTTCCAAGGCCTAAATTTCCATCTATCCATCGCCCCCATTTAGCCCCAAAGGCCTCAAAACCCCTTCAAGCCTTGTGAAATCCATTTATGAGGTTTAAAACCCCATCTTTACCCCTATCAGAACCTCCAAATTCCTCAAAAAACCTTTTAAAATCCTTGAAAATCTTCATTTTCCATTTAGGCCTTAAGCCCCTTTCAGCTTAGCCCTTAGCCCCTTTCTCTGCATATGACCTGGCACCCAGGACCAGACGCTAAGCCCCATCGCTCATCGCAATCAGAGTTTCTTTCCCTAGCCGTTCCTTTACTTTTCTAAACTTCCAATGTGATAAGCGCCTCTTCTTCTGCCTTAGGTCCTTCCACTTTCCACAAAACCACGTCTTTGCCTTATGATTGGCCCTTGCCATTGCAATCGCAAAACATTGATTCCCTTTGTTCTTTTCCCCTTCTCCTCTGATCCTCTGATCTAATCTCGACTGTCAAATCCACAAGAGACGACGGCTGAGATTCAATCGTGCTCCACTCATAAGCCTTTCACCATCGTGCCCGCCGATTAATCCTGACCGTTGATCTCTCTTCCGATCCAATGACTAGCATCCCATCGCATCGCACCATGACCTTTTTCCCTGGACACTCACTTTTGCCGATGCGATGAGTCCATTTTAATCTCCGCTGTCCATTCCCCTCATCTAATGGCTCGCATTGACCTCAGAAATGGACCCCGCCTCCTTTTTCCCGTGCATCTAGCCTTATATCGTGCTTCTCCCACACCGTCCGATCTGACACCTCAGATCTAACAGTTGCTATCCAAAATCACAAAATATTTACACCAGAGGTTTAACGCTCTGAAATTTTGTGAAATGGGTGGTTTTGAAGATCCACGTGTTGCCCAATGTATGGAATCGCATTCCATTCACTCAAAACTGCCTCCCCCCATTTTGTTATGCCAAAACCATTCCCGGTTTTCCACCATACCGTTGCCCTCCGCAATGTCGCTCCCGATTTAATCCTAGTCGTCAATCTCTGAGATTGCATGGTCCATATTATATCACGACCTCAATGCATTTTTTTCCCATCTCTCTTCAGAAACTCTCATCGAGAGATCTCCACCATAGATCGGCCTGATCTAACGGTCCACATTCCTCGTCCCACCCAAACCTCCATTGGACCTGGTTAGCTTCTCTGCCAGGGTTTTCTTCCTAATTTTCCGTTGCAATCACCATCCTCACTGCTCCTCTACCACCCCAGAGCCTTTGCAAGCAGTCTAAACCAAGCCCGCAGGATTTCATAACATGTTTTGGTGTGTTTGCATGTTTTTTCATGGCCGACAAAGAATAAACGTTTTCCAATCACAAAAGTGACACAGAGGCTCAGATAACAGTCTTAGGACCAAGAATCGGTCTCAAAAGGAACCAGAACAAAGGACGAGGTCATGAAAATTAATGGATCTGAAGCCACGAACCCTCCATCTCAGCGAAACCTGCCACTTGTATGCAAAACACTCAGAAATGGTGAAGATCACATATCCAGTGGCGGAAGGCAAGGCATAGAAGATTAATAAAACCTTTGAGGGTATTAGTACATAAGAAGTTCAAGCAATCAATAGAGTGAAATCATAAACAAAGCCGAAACAGATCGAGGTACAAAGGAACAAAGCAGTTATTGACTGACACAGACATAGCCCATCTCTATGCTCAAAGACTTGCTAAGCAGTTATTACACCAAAGAAGCTACTACAAACTGTCAGAAGTAGTTATTTAGAAGTATGGGAGTCCTCATAGCCCATTCTTTCACTTAACTCACACCAAGAAGATAACAGTACCACTCCAGATGGTTTTTTCTCCTAAGGACATTCTGTGGGTGATTTCTGTCATGTCAAAGGAGCCTCAACAAGCAACGATTGTTACTAAGTCTGTCCAGAAATTAATGTATTATTTATGGCTCAGGATGGAGCATTCTAATGCACTCCTCCTATCTCTAATGATCATTAAAACCTCCTTCACCTACTTTTCCCATTTTCTCTATAAAGACTCTTTGAAGTCTCATTGTAAAAGGTTTTCATTTGGTGATTTCTAAAGTAATACATAGATTGCTGCTTTGAAGAAGCATTGGTGTTCTGAAGGAGTGTGGAAGTCTCTGTTTTTTTTGTTGATGAAGGAGGCTGAACCATTGGATCCCTGAGCCTGGTTTTGGTGAAGTAATCTCTTATTGTTAATGTTGTTTCTCGTTTATCACTTTTTTCCATTATGCTTTGACTTACAGTAGGATAAAAAGTTTAGGTAGAGAAATGTATCTTAGAAGTCCCTCTGACATGTTTATCCTTCATTGTTTATATTTTTTCCACTACTGAACATGACAAGGTAGTCTAATAGCTCCCTTGAATATTCAGGTTGTTTCATTTCAGAAATGGTAAATTCAGTTGTGTTAAAGACTGTTTAGGAATTCCCTCTTTCTTTGCCACTGAATGTTGTATCTGAAATCTCCCTCTAATTATTAATGCTTGCAGTTTGACAAAGAGGTTTGTTTCAATCATACCCTATGTTTCTTACTATTATTATTGTGTTGAAGGTCCCTATAATTGCAATCCTAGATGTCTAAGGCGTTCCCTCTTCTTTGAATGCAATTGTATGTCTTTGTTGACTAAGCTCTCAAAAGTGAACTCATAAGAGGAAATAGGGCGTTCCCTGAATCCTATAATTCATTAAGAAGGTTTTAGTCTGCATTTATCCTATCCTTTGAGTGTTTATACTGATTAATTCCATGATAGTGAGCTTACTGGAGGAAATAGGGTGTTCCCCGAATCCTTTAAGTCATTGTGAAAGGGTTTAGTCTGCCTTTCACTCTTAGTCCTTAATGTTCATCCCATTTCACCTATATTATTCGACAGATCCTTGAACGAGTTATATTTTCCCTTTGGTTTCCCTTCCTTCTCAATCAGAACTATTTGGACTTTCACATGACTCCATTGCCCAATGGCTTGTAGATTCCCATGCTCTATCTATACTGCATGAAACATATTTGTCCAACCAAACAAAACAAAAAACCCTGAACTTCATAACTAGCCTAAAATAAACTTATAAACCATTCAAGACACATCCTTATAAACATATTGAGAGATCCCTCTCTGAGACTAGGGGGGCTAGATCCTAGAGTTCTAAATCTTGGTTTGCATGTTGCCTTGTCACTTGGCATGCCAATCTACCAAATCACAGGACACCAACACTTTTGTAATTTGAATCGGTGCCAAGTTGGTGGCTAATCATATTTATGATTCATTGATTTATCTGTATCCAACAATGGAACTTGCAAAATTTTAACATGATGCACTCCTTTGCATCATCCCATCCAACCTTTCTCTTCTCAAATATACTTCTTTGAGAACATTTTTCTCTATTACATAAAGTCAGATTAATTGTATCAATGACACAAAATGTTATAGTTACATGGCTAAGGGGTTGTCACTATGTCTTGTTCACATCAAAAGTGGAAACATATCTTGGAGGGTTTAGAATCCTAAATTTGTTTGTGTGATGATGGCATTAGTGAAGACACACATGCATGCCAATATGGTACTTTGGAGTTTCTCTAGCGCTAAATCTCACTGGAGTGCTACTTCCATCTTCATAGTACAATTTATAAGAAGAAAATATTTTATGGTAATGGAGGTCCTCTTTATGGGCTTACAGTGAGTCAAAGCATCCTGATTCTATGTGATTCCGAATGACACCATAACTGAAGGAAATGTTTTATCCTGCACTAATAAGCCTGCACTAGGAAACATTTTTTTAGGTTGGAAATGGTCATGGAACTCATGACTTCATTATTTTTGCAGTTGTTTTATTATAAATAGGTTCAAAATATTGGGTATGTTACAAAAGCAACACTTAGACAATCTGCTACAAAATCATGTTTTGGTTCCTCTGTCTCTGGAGTTCTCCTTAGAGGATTGGAGCATGTACATATTTTGTGTAATTGGGCACATCTAGCCATAGTTACTGAATAGGTTATGCATTCATAATTTGAAGGAGGAAAATTACAAGTGCCCTCCCAAATGTCACAATTGACATAGGAAAAAATGGCACACTCAACTGACTATATATAGGTTAGATTCCTTGGAAGTGTACATGGAACTCATGGATTCAGTATTATGGCATGAAGGGGGTAGACACCTTGTAGTATTGAAATTACTACTATTTTAAAGTAGGCCCTACCATGCCTACAATGGGAGAATCCCACATATGTGCTTTAGCTATATAGAATAGGAAAATTGATAAGGAAGGAAAGGGTTCATTACCCTTCTTTTTTACAGGTCTGCCTATTTGAAGAAACTAGAAAGGGGTTATAATGCCTTTTATTGCTAACCTAACTTTTGATTGTCGAAAGGAAGTCTCAGAACCACCAATTTGATTTACCCAACCTTCTGTGGCTAATTAGTTCCACCCTTCCCCAGCCATGGTGGGGAGCAAGCATCTTTCACGAAGCTAAATAGAATTTAAGAAATTTTTTTGGTCTACCTACTTGAAGCATCAGAATAGCGATACTACTAAGCGTCATAATAGTGATGCTACCTTAAAAATGTTAGAATAAAGACACTACCTTAAAAATGTCGAAATAGCAACACTACACAAAAAATTTCGCTCTTACGACACTACCTTAAAATCGTCGCTCTTGCGACACTACCTTAAAAAAGTCGCTTGCGACACTACCCAAAAAACGTTGGAATAACAACACTACCCAAAAAGCATTGTAATAGCGACAATAAACAATGCGATTGTAAGATGGACTAAATGAAGACACATGTCGTCTCTAGTGTTGGAATTGTGATGGGATAGGAAAAAATGTTTTTCCCAACCTCAAAGTGTTTCTCTTCGGACACCTATGTGTCGCAAGAGTGACATTTTGGCCGTTGGAAATTGGGCCAAATGTGCTAGTGGAAGGAAGTGGTGACTATGCAAACCCAAGATCCAAGATAACTTCATGGAAATGGGGTCTAATTTTTTTTATCGTTTATACTTCCTTAAAAATTCACATGGATTAATTTATTTCATTCATCTCCGGTTGAGATGAAAAGTTATGGCCATTTAAAGTTATTAGTGCCATGTCATCAATCCGCCATGTGGCATCCACACAATTGTCTTAGTCATCCCTACCACTACCACTTGACGTTATGGCAGTAGTTACCAACACATTCATCTAGTCATAACATGTGAATAATACTTTTATAAGGTGTTGACCCATCCATCCTCCCATGTTGGCCACACAATGATCTGTTTGCAGATGCAAGCCCCATGAGACCACATCATCTCCATGTCATCACAGGAGTATTTTTTCGATGAGAATGCATTACCAAGGGCATTCAAAAATCATATATTCCTTCAAGGTAAATTCTTGTTGATAATTATATTATCGGTAAGAACCACTAGTTCACCCAACTAATTTCTCTAAGAGCGCTCCTGCAATATTCTAGGACTTATCAGGTCCAAGCACATTCAATGATGGGTAATTCTTCATCTCGAGAAAAATATATCAGGATTTATTTTTTGGCATTTATAAGATGCATCTATGATATAACCTTTGAGATCTGAGATTTGAGAAACACCTATCATCTCCCTTTTTCCGGTTTTCCTTATGGCATGGTTAGGATGGACATCCATGGTTGGAGGCAACTAGGTCAAAAGAGCAAGTTTACTCCATCAACGGAACCAAGATCTTCTGGAGGGGATTTATAGGGTTTTGAGGAGTTTCTTTGGGATTTTATGGCA
Organism: Pinus albicaulis; assembly: GCA_034641835.2. Lineage (NCBI taxonomy): Eukaryota > Viridiplantae > Streptophyta > Pinopsida > Pinales > Pinaceae > Pinus > Pinus albicaulis. The sequence goes on along the minus strand of CM076575.1, from coordinate 1,638,641,093 downwards.
TTCACTTGGCATATTCCATCATCTACACAAATTTCCTTTTGTTTGGTTGAATTTAAACTTTTCGAAAATTGGGTTACTATGGGGCCTAACTTAGTTAATTATGCTTAAAGTGGAATTCTGGGAGGAATAATTTATGAAACACCTTAGTGTAGTAGCTTATTGGAACCAGAACGAGAATATTTATAGGATGATATGGTGGGAAGTGACTTTCAGTTGTCAAAGGAGGAATGGTGGCCGATTTACCACTTCTCCAAATTAAAAGGGGTATTTTAATTAAAATAAAAGGAGAGAAAAGATACTAGTGATTAATACAATAATAAAATAATGGATTCTAGAAGGGTCCACCATATTTATAAAAAGAGGAGGATACCATATGGGAGCATGTAGGATTTGATATTTCTTCTTTTATGAGAGGTCCAGAACCCGGTTCTCTACTTCATTGGTAGCCCCAAGATGGAAATCCTCAAGTTTCTAGTGGGTGTTGGAAGGAAACCAAAATCTCCTTAAAAATACTTCATCTAGGAGTTTCATAGTGCTTTAGGGATATTCGAGTGAGGATCATTCAGGTCCTCAATTATTGCTTCATCGTATTTCAGTTGATTCAGTGGTAGTTGTTGTTGGAGGTAGAGTGCAACCATTGTGAATTTTTGAGTGATCAAGGCCAACATAGTAGTAGAATATTTGGAGAAGAAATATTAAGGATGGGGCAATGATCAATTATTAAAAAACCCACATCCAAATATTTTCCTTGTGGTGGTCCTAAGCCGAATGTTTATTTGGTGAAGCCGTGGAATATTTTTTTTTTTTTTTAAGAGGCCAATTTGAAATTTTGAGGTGAATATTATGTGAGGCCCGCTTATTTTATGAGGCCAAGAGAAAATATTTATAAAAGGGAAAAATTCTATTATTTGGCCGGATATTTTATTAAAGTGACCAAGAAAAATTTTGACCAAGGCGAGGACCAAATATATTGTTTGGATGAACCATTTATTAAAGGAAAAAAAAATATTTTGTTGGGCCCAATTACTATCGATGGAGGTTTAATTTTCGAAGGTTGTGAAGCAAAACTGAAATTCCCCAGGATCGATTTGAATGAGAAGTGGAGAGATTTTTTTTACGAAGGCCGAATCGACTATTCTAACCAATGTTCCATTTCTTCTCCAAGGATCGAGTCACACTATTCTTTATCAACGAATGAATGTGATCAGATCTTGGCACATGTAGCCGCTTCATTTTAGAGTTGAAATTTTTTGGGCGCACCTCAATCTAGTGAGTTAGTTCTTAGTGTTGAAGCTCAATTAATCACCAAGAAAATTATATGGAGGGGAGATTTTAAAAATTAATAATTTAATGAGGAAGTCGTAGTGGTCAGAGTGATAATTTTGTGAGGAAGTCATAGTGGTCACAATGATAATTTCGCGAGGAAGACACGATAGTGACAGTAATCCTCGACAAATTTTTCCAGCGCCATATTGATTCGCCTTAGCTAAGCTGTGATTTTATTTGTGGAAAAAGATGGATAGAGAAGAATATTAACCCTCATTCGGTAAATTTCAAAAATTTCATGCAGAAGAGATCGAATAATGTATATATCTCAAAAATTAAAGTTGTGATCTATTTTGTTGCTTAAATTACCTAGCTGACAAACTTCATTGTGTCTTATGTTTGTCATAAATTCATGGAAAACTACTTGTGGTGGTTCGAATATGCTTTCACTAGCTGACTGGATGAGCTCTATCTTGAATGAATCAAACAACTATTTATAAAAGGGGTTAAATTTCCTGTTTGAAATGTTTTTGGCCACTTATACTTGTGGTAATCACATTTGGACATGAAGGGGCATACATCTCTGCCATATTAGATTTGTGGTAACCTTATTGGAGCTAGACGAGTTTGGGTATTAGGATAGCAGAGGCTCTTCCACTTAACAAACCACTACAAAATCACACATTGATTCTCTTGTAATAGGATGAAGAGAAACATACAAAGGCATATCTCTTCCCTCACTAGGGGATGAAAACCATCCATAGACCTGAACTTCATTTAATGAACAAGCTTTGTAAATTTCATGGAGTTAAAAGGTGTTATCACACATAAATTTTCAATTTTTTTGATAGGGTCAGAAACCTAGGTTTCATTTTGTCTCATAAATTTGGTTCAGGAAATTGACGAGAAATTCATGAAATGGTGCTTATCCTAAGTCTAGAATACTCCATTAGTCATGTCATCTCAGTCAAATCTATCAAATTTCACCTTAGGCTCACATGCATTGTTTCAAATTGAGGTAGTGGCCACCTGTCCGCTTTTTCACGGTTATGTCACGAATATAACTGCAAACAGGAAAATTTCACTACGAAATTACCTAACCAGTCCATAGAGAATCTGTCAAATTTATAACTAGATATGCTCTGGAATCATGTTTTTCTGCACCAAAAAAGAGGACGATGAGCTATTAATTTTCTAGTGGTTTAGGATTAAGGTGAGGTCATGTAATCGATTATTACATGTATCCAAGCATTCAAAATTGTAAGTACCATCCATCCTTACCTTTAACCCCTCCCATTTGTCATCATTCTCTCCACATTCGATTTCATTTTTTAAACCCTGTCTCCAAAGAACCTCTCTGTCATTTTCCCTTCGAGCTTTGCATGCAGCTACCGATTGTCATATTTGAAGAGTCTATTCCTACAACAAGCAGCTTGTTGTTCAGTCATTTTCCTTGTAGGTGTCATAGTTCAAGAAGGCAACATGGTTATAAAATAACATGGCTATGAAGTAGAAAATGAACAGAGGGGGATCCTGTGTGAGATATGAACCCATGGACCTCAAGCTAGTCAATGAAGAACCCAACTTTGTGGAAGCCTTCAACAACATTGGATGCCTGAAATTATGTCAAAAATTCCAAGTTTTTCGTGCTCATATATCAAAGGATTTTGCAGTAAATTTCACAGGCACAACTTCGAAGGCGGGGGTTCTAAATTTTACAGTTTCACATGAGACCATTTATCAAGCCATAGAGATAGCAAGAGAAGGTGAAGATTGGTTCAAAGCCACTAAGTTCAAGGTGTCGGGTTGTAATGAATTTGTAAAAGCAGAACACATTGGAGTTGACATGGCAACTGGGATTCCAAGGAGTTACATGAAGGAGAATTATTCCAAATTGTTGTTTGTGATTAAAAAGTACTTTACTTGTGAGGGGAGATTTCATACATTTTACCTGTACCATTTCAGGCTTTTATTGCACTTCACTCGTAAGTATTCTCTTGAATTACCTTTTTCTTATTTAGGAGCTTAAGGAAAATGTTTGACAAGGTTCAAGCCAGGGAAAAAAGTAGTGAGACATCAATTTTCCACCATGGTTTGATTAAACTCCTGGTGTTGGAGGAGTTGAAGAAATTAAATAGATATTGGTATACTTTTATTTTCCTCAGTAGTTATGAGGTTGATTCAGTGACACCCAAGAAAACCCCAAATTCAAAATCTACTCCATCAAATAAAAATGATAAATTTGTAGTTGAGATAGAGGGTGTCCATGAAGAAGGATTAGAACCCATTATAGAGCCAATGGGTATTGAAACAGAACCTGTACAAGGGGTAGAAATTCCATGGCCTTCACCTACAATCAAAAAACAAAAGATCAGTAAGAAAGGCCACAGAAGGATAACCAAAAGTCAAAAAAATGGAAAGGGAAAACTTGAATACATCCTTCAAGCTAGAGAGATTGAGGAAAATCTAGTGGTTATAGCTGAGGATATTGAAGGTGAAAATAAAATAAATAAATTTAAGACTTCTAAACAACTTGATTTTGGAGGAGAAGATGCAAGTTTCATCTTTCAGCCAATGAAACCACTCACTAGGCTACAACTTGCAAAGGGTGCCATAGCAAATAAGAAGACAAGAGATTCTCACAAAGGCAAGAAGCCTATCACAGAAGATATTATTTATTTGTCTCCAACAGTAGAGGAGGTCATTGTGCAAAGGAAAGGTAAAGAGAATGTTGTGGAAAAAAATGAAGTGTGGGTACTAAAAGAGAAGTTAAGAGAGGTCAAAGAAGAGGTCATTGAGATAAAATTAGAGTTACAAGAAGGAAACGTAGACATAAATTTGATGTAATATTTCAAAGAAGAAGTAAATGACGAGTTAAACCAATATGATGAATCATTAACCAATGCCAAAAAACTGCTGGAATGGACACTTTCTTTGAGAAGGGTAATGAAGAAAAAAAGAAGCATAAAATTATGGTTTCAATCTAAAAGGAAGAAGGTCAAAGGCAAGGTAAAAGAGTTAGAGCATCAAATGGAGATGATACAATTAGAATTGAAGAAAAGAGGCCTTAAAATCATAGCTATAAATGAACTTGAAGAGATTAAACTTCCTACTGCTAAAGATGAAGTCCCCAAATCTTGAAGAGTAGACCTACCACATTTTTGAAAATTTTGTAGCACTCGGGAAATAAAATTTCCAGATCTAAAAGTAAAAATTTGAAGAAAAAGGAAAATTTTAAGTTCTTTTCCAATTCAGAAATTTTGTAGCGAATCCCAGGCTTGAAACCCATATTTCGCTACGAAATCCCTCTAGGTGAACTTTTGTGGAAAATCACAGTTTTGGTTGAAATAGAAAAGGGAGAAAGTTTGTATTTAGCCTATTTTGTCCAACAAACATCTCCAAATTAGCAAGGAAGGCTAAAAATTGGCTTAGATAGGTGAAATGTATTTGCTACAAACTCACACTATGAAATTGCCTTGTTTTCCCGAGTTTCTGTAGCAAGCAACATTTAGTAGAAATTTGGTGTTTTGAAGGTTCATTAGAGGTCGGCCAACCATGTGGAAAGTTTAAAGAGTATCATTGGAACATTCAAACATAGGTTTTGTCTTCAACATAGTTGCCTATTTCACCAGCTCAGCATAAAGACAGTCAGAAAATATGATGACACCATTTCCTTAAAAATAGGATGAATATTTTCCTAGTTTAGTGGAGGCAGTAAGGTTTTAATAATGGTTAGTGACACTTAAGCACATAACCATATTCAATGTAAATAGGTTTTCTTTTTAGTTATAAGATGTAATAAATAAGAGGAATATTCCTAATATGCCTCTAAGTAATAAAGTCATTAGGTGTCTTTTTCATTCCCATATATCTAGTTTCTTGTTAGGACAGGTGTCAACAAAATTAATTCGATGATCTAGCCATGTGGGAAGATTCAATGTAAAGTGACTAAAGCCTATTAATAGGCATAACTTCAAAGAATACAAAGTTGGAGGATGTTATTCTACACTACTGCTATTGTAAAGTTTTTATGATCAGTAATATACAGTAACTATGTTTTTCTTCTTCACCTAAGATTCATTTAGTGTTTCATGAGTATTTATACTATGTATCTTATTATTTTTATTTCACTATATTGATGTTTAATTACTCAAAATTAATTTACATCATGCTCTGATTTCCTTTTAACATTAAGCTATTGTATATTTGTGTATTTTGTCCTTTCATTGAAACATCTACATGCCTCAGCTTCCACAAAGAGAACCATGTCACTGAATTTCATATTACTAACTCCATAAGCCCAATGATAGTAAACCATATACATTTTTCACCTGCATAAAAAAAAATTCAAGAAAATATTATAGATTTAGCCATCTGACTGAATCATAATTGAACAAATCATAGCTACTTTTTGAGAGAGCCCACTCAGGCTGAAAAGGCTAATTTTTAGTCAAAAGCTGGTTTGAAAGAGTTAGTCTAGGTTGTCTAGTGGAGCAACCCATCTATACCAAATTAGTGATAAAAAAAGTCTTCGACCAATTTCCCACTGGTCTTATAGCCTATTCTCACAATTATGAAGTAAGGGTGGGACTCTAAATCCATAAAATGACATTGTTTGAGGCAATGTGCAAGTGTTGTAGAATTTAGAGACTGTGTGGGAAAACATACAATAATGGTATGTTACAGTTTGCAACATGGATACTTTTCTCTACTATATCTGACCAGTCTATGCCCATACTCCCCGAATTGAAGCAGTATCTCCCTATATTTTAGTAGGCAACATATATAGGGTGCCAAGTTTTAACTTTTGATATAATGTATTTCTATTAGATATTGAGAGCTAACATCCTATATGAATGACCAATATATATTTTTCATGAAGTTATATTAATAAATTAGTCAATATTTTGAATTAAAATATCAATTTTTATTTGAAGTTGGTTATTTCCTATATAGGTCACTATGGGTTTACCATAAACATATCCCAAACCGAGAAATTGTTGAAATCTTGAAATCTGAATGGAAGAGAAATTTACAGTCAACAAGTTCTTTGCTAAAACATTTCACTGAGAAATAAAACAAAGTCAGAAGAAAATTGGCCTCATTATGTTCTTGTCATCATTGAGCTAAACCATGGAGGAAATCCTAAATAAACTGAAAATATTGAACAATACAAAAACATTTCCTTGAAACACCATGGACCCAAAAAAAACAACAAACCCTTGTCTAGGAAGGTACATAATATGCTCTAGTAGAATCACCCGATGGATTTATAAAAGGATAAAGAAGTGGGGAATTGGATTTTTGTACTTAGATAAAATTAAAAAGCTAGAATATTAGGAGATGAAATCACATTTGAAGAACTAGAATCCTATCTTTCTAAGGTGGGTAAATATGATTGGAGTTTAAATTGGGCTTTGAAACCAATTATGCTTTCATTGTTACTATCCAGATTCTTGGAGCGTCCAGTAGAAAGATCCAAGCGTATCATTGCATTATGTTTCAACAATATGTTGACGATAGTGGAACCCTTCCCTCCCTATAATAATGATATCCTAAATAGGTTATTTCAATTTATTGTAGAATTATATTCAGGACTACATGACACCCAAAGCTCAAAATCTGATATAAGGCTCATAATTCTAGACACCATGTCCAAAATAAAATCTTATGTAGTCATGATTGATCTAGAACAAGATGACCCGATCCTTCATATATGCCAATTCTTCTCCACCAACATCAGATAGCATCACCATGAGTAGGTAAAAACAACATGCAATATATCTTAGCTTCATTATTATTTGAAAGTGACAACTACAGACCAAGGTTTTATCCATTTGGAGGAAGACATAGGGTGTCTCACCAACTGCCTATGAGCTAGCCAAAAGGGTGGTCGAGAAAAACATGAGGTTCTTTAGAAGGAAACTAACCCAGGAGGAGTTATGGAGTATTTTTGCTAACCAACCATGCAACATAAATGAGCTGAGGAGAAAATGTATTTTCTTCACCTATAAGAACCCTTGGGGACATCATCATTCATTCTTGGGTTATACAACAGATATGGTTGAGGTAGATCAGGAGGAGAATCCCTATGACTTTTCAGATGAGGATTCTTCTTTAGTTGAGTCCATGAATTATTATGAGAACACCTCTAAGGAGCATGCTAAGTCATGGGGAGTTGTTGAAAACAACCTAGGGATGAAACCACATTTGGTAGAGGAGATTCATGAGAATCAACTTGTTCCCACTCACCATGAGCAACACATAGTGGAGAAAAGTGCACATGATGGGCCATCTTTGGAGAGTCAATTAATGGCTCATGTTGAGGCCATGATGGAGGAGGATGAGTAGACATCCTTGGGTCCAACCATTTATGAGGAGAAAGTAGATGTAGATATAACCACCAAGGAGTTATTATATGCATAAATGGGTCACTAGGAGGCATTGGGACTTAACAAGAAAGTTTTGCAGGTGACGACTGGATCGATGGAGCATGGAGTTTCCAGTATAATGAGGGAGGCACTTTTGGAGACAATGGTGCATCCATATTTGGGTCTACCCATTAACGAGGTGCAATTAGAAGTAGTAGAAACTAACAAATTTGCAGTATTTATAAGCAAAAACCCTCTCCAAGGATACATAGACATAACATGCAACATGGGTTTCCATTTATAGGTAGAGAGGCAGGGATTCCTAGACATATCTAGTTGATTGGTTAAGTATAGAGGCATGATTTTAGCATGGTAAAATGCAGTGTACTCATACCATATATAGGTACACATGCATCCTATCCTTCCCATAGGATGGATTGGAGGGAGATCATGAGTTTGTATCCTATTGGTGGCATAATTTTATTCTCAGTTGGAAGCATAGTGCAATAGGGGTCCGTATACATGAGGAGTAATACATACTCTAAATGGAGGTGGGAGGTAAGCCAATGACTATCCAACCCTTCTATCCTACATCTACATAGTGGGACTGACCTTGGCCTATGTTGAGATTTGGACTAGAGAGAGGTGATGAGTTGGTATTTTACAGGTGGAGCAACATCTATGCTCAGAGACAGAACATAACCCAAGCCATGGGGAATGGATGAGGATCATGGTTATGGTGGTTTTGGGATCCAGGAGGATCTATTGATGACATTCTAATCTAGATATGGCTTTGGGATCCAGGTATTGAGGGATCCAAATCACATTTGGTTTCCATAGAGGCATGGAATCACCTAGAGGTTTGTATGGGATATAGGTATTGGTTCTTAGTTGCACAAGACCACCAGGTTGATCAATATATATGGATTGCTTAAGTTCAAGAAATATTGGGGTGCTAGGAATTTTTATGTCCCTTTTTATGGTTTCCCTTATTGCATGGTCAGGGTGGACTTCCACGATTGGAGGCAACTAGGTCATAGGAGAAAGTTTACTCCATTAGAGAGCCCAAGATCTTCTAGAGGGGATTTATGGGGTTTTGAGGAGTTTCTTTGGGATCTTATGGAATTCACGTGGCATATTCCATCATCAAAACAAATTTAATTTTGTTCCATTGCATTTTGACAACTTTCGGAAAACATGGTTATTATGGGGCCTAACTCAATTAGTTACGCTTAAGGTGGAACACCGAGAGGAATACTTGATTGGAAAACTTAGCGTAATATCTCGTTGGAATCATAACAAGAATATATATAGGATGAGATGATTGCAAGTGAATTTCAGTGGACGGGGGAGGAATGGTGGTTGATTTACATTTTTTCCAAATTAAAAGGGGTGTTTTAATTAAAATAAAAGGAGGGAAAAGGTACAAATGATTAATATAATAATAAAATAATGGCTTCTAGAGGGGTCCATTATATTTATAAAAAGAGAAAGAGGAGACCATAGGGGGACACCTTGGATTTGATATTTCTTCATGTATAAGAGGATGAGAACCTAGTTCTCTACTTCATTGATAGCCTCGGGACGGAAATCCTCGAGTGATTTGGTGAGATTGGGAAAGTACACATCTCCCCTTGGTGAATTCATCTAGAATTCATAGGAGACTCAGCCGAGACACTTCAGTTCAGTTTCAGAGGGCCAACACAACATTGGAGCAAGTTCTTGAGGCCAATTTTCCATCTCAACTATTTTATTGTTGAGCATGTAAACCACAGTTTATATTATAATAAAAGCTGAGATCATTTCTTTTTATCGTATTATTGAATTTCATGCACTCTATTTGATATAATTTACATGGAAATATTTTTTTAATTTAATGGTAATTTTATGGAGAAATTTCAGTTGAGTTAGATTTATGCAAAATTAGCCAAATATCCTGTTTGGGATATTACAATGCCCAATGATCTAATCTTGATGCTAAATCCCACTAATTCCGTCTCAGAGAAAACTATCTATGATGTCACTTGGGAGGAAATTCCAAAGAGATGGGTATTTAATCACCGAGTTCGATGAATTTGCCAGAAAATGATGGAAATCATGCTTATTAGGTAGCATACTATATTTTTGTCTCAGAACACAAATATCGAGTTGGTTTGTCGGCACTTTTAGGAAGTGGCTTGAACTGTAACCTCCGAGGTCTTAGATCCGAGATACACGGTCATGTGCCTAGTCATGAGGGCTAACAAAAGGCTTCAACTAACAATAGAGTTTATGTTACAAGTTCAACCCGCATTGAAAGAAAATGGATTCCTCCTTGCACACATTTATGTAATGCAATTGAAGCCATGGTGTTTTTTTGTGATATAGGGAAGTGTATGCCACTCAAGCTACACCACGTCAATGTAAAGGAGCATAAATTAGATCAGTTGTGGTGGTTCTCCCTACAACTAGGGCCATGAACAATAGACCCATTCTTGAATCCAATGCTTTTTATAAGAGATTGACAAACTTGTATTACCACCATATTTGGTTGAAGGAAAAATCTTAGCATCCCTACTAGTATTATGAGACTTGGTTAATCTCCTAAATAAATACTTAGACACGCAACCATGTTGTTAAAAGTAACACACATGACGTATGCATAATGATGAAAATAGTACATGTCAATCACCAATTCCATCAATTCCTCAAATATAAGTCTTATTCACTCCTTTTGATAAGGAAATAATTAAATCCAATATCCTTACAACACACATGTAATTCAACCATTCTTGTAAAAATAATACAAAGAAACAAGTGTCCAAAACATAGTTCTCTTGAGAAGTTTTCCCTCCACTCACATGAAATCATTTGCATGTGGAATTACTACAAGAAAAATATGATTACTAAAACATACATCCAGACCCAGTCTATAGAAATTTAAAGCCTTCAAAATTAGGTATCCAACCATCCTTCTTACAACAAAATTAAGGTAGGAACTTATATTTAAATTTATATATGAAGGTACTACTGTCAAACCACAACAATAAGAAAACGTGCTTCAGAACTTTAAATATTTCAATCACAAGAGATAAACTATACTTCTTACAAACAACATATGCCTATTAATAGCCATAAGACCTATCAATAATCAATTTCATTAAATGTCACTGGTATAGACAATGATGCATGTGTACCTTTGAACAGAAAAAAATTGTGGCTCATATCCATAGAACACATGCATAGAATTGCATTCATTCATGCAAGTGTTTATGCAAGACACTTCAATATCTAAGATCACAGAGAGAATCACATACCACACCCACACATGATTATAACCAATATGTTGAGCCCCTTCATGTTGCTTAAACATTAGAAGCACAATTAGCTACTTATCAGGTCCAATTCAAGAAGCATAAGTCCAAGACTACGCCTCGTTAAGTAGAAAATAACTATTATGTTGACTTCTACAAATGACCAAATTACACAACACCAATGAAGCATTCCCTAGGCCAATAACTATAATTGTAATAAACTCTATAACATGATTTTACCATATCGTTCCCATGCATTTCAAGAGCAATACCAATAATTCATAATAGATAGTTATGCAGACCATAAGAACGATGCATACCAAGTCTCCTACACCCATGACACCATTTCAAATCATAAATGAAAACATATTTTATTATAAACATAGAGCATAAGAAACACTTATCTCAAAAGCTAACAAGAAACTAAGTTTGGGAAAATGATTCTCCACCCAATAATTTACATCTACAACCATGTTCTCACTTATAGTTGTCACCCTCGAGATAGATTCTAGAGAATGAGGGGTATTCTTCTTGGGATTAATTCACTGCTACAACTAGGTTCTCTATAGATACTTCCATTTCCACCACCAAATACTCTATAGCCAATAAGTTGCATAGTGGCTCTAAAGACTATTTGTCTCCATCCTTCGAGTGAAACAATGTGGTTCCACCTATCTTAGGTATTCTATAACCCACAATGAAAATCAACATACAACGAGGAAGGCATTAGAAAATCTCCAAGTATTTATAGGAGAAATCCCTCCACATCATCTCTTTAGCCTATGGGGAGTTGATAGGAAATTAAATCCTCATCTGAAATTCATTTATTCCTACCTCCTCTAGAAGCCACAATGAAAATCAACATAAAATAAGGAAGTCATCATAAATTATATAGGAATTTATAGGAACAATCCCTCCACTACATCTCTTTAGCCTATGGGGAGTTGAGAGGAAATTAACTCATCACTTGTAAGTTATTTCTTCTTGCCTCCTATAGAACCTAAAAAAATAAAGTAAACAACAAGAAAGCCATCTACAATCCTTCAAAGAATTTTTACAGGTATAGTTACCACACCTAAGCCCTTCGAGATTTTTTGAGAATCACCAATTCCACCCTCTCAATGTTAGGGAATTGAGAAACATTTTCTTCCCCACCTTGATATGAAATTAAAAATTTGAAGGTTTCTTGAAAATTTTTGCAAGCTACTTTATATCTTATGGGAAATGGATCGAAATTACAAAAATGTAACTAGAGAAAATAGAAAACATGCAGCATCACAAAACAACAATTTTATGATGGAGTTCACCCCTCTTGGGATACGTCTTTAGGTCCAGCTTCTAATGTTCACCCTTTATATTATATGTTAAAAATGTCAATTACATCAAAATAAAATCTTAAATAAAAAAAATAATGCTGATATTGTGTCCAAAACAACCAAAAACCCCTATGTATGCTCTTCTTAGGATAAAAAAGGCTGAAAAATGACCAATATAGGCCTCCTTTTTCATTTCTTTGCTATATTGTAACACCTTCTCCCACATTTACCCACTTTCATCGACTGTTTGGGGTAAACATGAGAGGAATAGATACTATGAAATGACCGAGCCTCTTAGGTTCCATTAAGGAAGTGGGATCGACTGCAAAAGACTAATTGACAACTCAACACATCCTATAGGGATTACAGGTTACCTAGAGGATGAGTAACCAACCTACATGCCCAAAACCTGAGATGGACACCCTTTTCATTGACTTAGAGTCCTATTCACTCCCATGAAAAGGAAATATAATGACTGTAACCCTCCATTTTCTCTCATAATCTTGATTCCCAATGATTGCAGTCTGAAATCCCTAGTTCTGTGCATGTGACCCCAGAATCTGAGCTACTTTTTCAGGGCTAGGATCGATATCTCTACCCAAAACTTGATAAAAATTTCCATAATGATATAAAACACCAAGAAAAATCCAATCATACAAAACTAAGTCAATAATTTAACCTAACCAGGCCTAACCATGACATACATTTCGTAAAACACATCATGAACATGTAATTTACAGGTCTAAAGTGCAAATTTGAACACAAGGGTCTCATATTTATCTAAAAGTCACTAAGAAGGTTTGATGCCATATAATAATAGCTACAATAACATCTATTAGGTCATGGATTCATTAAACATTCATTTACCAATCAAAACATGATATGATCCATACCTAAAATATTTTATGAAACCAATCTTATAACCAACATATGACCAAAAAATATCAATGATAAAACAACCATCAAAGCCACATAATATCAAGTACAATTACTTATCAAAATACAATAGGAAAGGAGATCTTATTAACTAATGAAAATCCAACCAAGTCAAGGACTTCCACATACCACTAACCATAGATTGAGCTAAACCAAATATCTCTTTAACCCAATCACCCCCATGACATATTACAAGCATGAATGTGTGATATCAAGGAATAAAATGATGAAAACCAAACCATGGATTCTAGAGGCCAAACCACCTCAATGCTCAACCATTGACTCCACCTCATGGTCAATGTTGGCTTGAGAGTTCCTAACCCAAGTTCAAAGTTTATCGTGCAACCAACAAGCCCTCCAACTACTAGCCCTTTCTGTAGTAACCTTCTTGCGTAGATCAAAGTCTCACCCGAAGCTATATGAGGCGGTGTTGGAACCAGGTTTTTACACCGTGACGAAGAAAATAATGAAGTGGCCCTAAGCAAATTGATTGTAAACTTATATCAATCATAAATATATGTTCACAATACTTAACAGATTACAAACAGAATCTCAAATCGCTTTAGCGCAGATATAGCATAACAGGACCAGATCCAGATCTAAACAATGTGTAATCACTTAAGCAGATTTATCAACCATCAATATGCATAAATAAACATAACAAATGTATTTGTGCAAATATAAATAAGCAACACATAAGTAATGCAATCTTAAACCAAAAATATAACTCAGATTAATACACAATTTTTTGCCAAAATCAGTCCTTGTATTACTTCGGATCCTTCCTGTACGCATAACCCTTCCGTGCACATAGTCAGCGGAGCTCACACACAGCCAAGACTAGGTCTCCGCGCACATAACCATCAGGAGCCTTTCTACGTAACCCAAGAAACCCTTACAAAAGTATTACAAAGACATAAACAGTCAGATCATAACATCACATCAAGTTAAGTTACTTCCTTAGACTTGATCTATATATTTATATAATTCTAACACATAGATACTATGGTCTCAAAACATGGTTTGAGGCCCACAGTTTACCCTTAACCCCATTTACATCAAAATAGGGACTTTTACCTACCCCATTTTTTAACAAAACTTGTACAAAAATATATTTAAAAGTGTACCCCACGAGACCCCACTCCTTAAGCTTGTCTTGGAATGCACTGACAAAATATTTCAGATGGAGCACCACTTCCAAACTTTGCGCCGCAACTCCCTGTGATTGCAGAACTAACTTCTTTGTGGTGGGCCCTTCAATGGCCATCTCTATATTGCACTGGGTCTACTAAATCACCTTTAATGTAGTTTCTAGAGTTGTGAAAGCTGAAGAGCCTCCTTAGCCCATGGTTGCATATGTGCCTCCAACAACTGCTCTTTACGGCGTAAGTCTTCAATCTCTGTCTGGATGATCCGGCCCTCCTGTAGACAGGTGAGGTGCTCTGGAAGAACAAGTGTCGATGCTACTGTTCAGATCTCAGCAATTTTTTTCTCTTTCTGGTGCAGCTCGTTGCGTAGATGCTATACTATCAGATCATTCTTCACAGACATCCATACGCCCATAGCTTCATCCAAAAGATTAACACACTCGGTGACTATGGCAGCAATACTTCTAGTATCTTGTTTTACTTTGGGTGCCCTTTTTGCATGGACCTCGAGTGGAGTCTCATGATGTAACTTCATTTGCATATCTGCGATTTGATGTTCAAACTCTGCATAGACGGTCTACACTTCAGCGCATGATGCTTTTAGGGTTGCAGCCAGTCCTTCCAATTTTTCTTCTAGGGCAACTGTGGCAAGGATTGTTGGAACATCGCTGTAGACTTGGTGAATTTTGGCTTCTAGCGTAGCATGCTAGGATTCGGCTATGCAACATGCTACTTCTGCGGGTTATTATTTTTTTTGTGTATCATAGGCCTACTTTTTGGATTCTTTAGCAGTTGTGTGAGAAACAACCTCACGAAACTTAATTTCATCGACGATCTTGGCATGCATCAAGTGCAACTTTCCTGCAGGTAAAACATACAAATTAATATTAATATCATCTTCTCCGTGGAATTGAGCATGCCGGCTAGCATCCACATGAATGGGTGGAGCAGGGATTTGCACAAGACAGGTATCCATAGTGGCTAGTAATGCTATATCCAAGGGCTGCACGTTGGGTACTTTCACGTTGGTTTGGCTCGCCTAAGCAACATTCACTTGTATCAAGCTCGCTTTCATTTTAAATTCTTGAATCCCAACCTACACAACTTCCAGTGCAATCTCATACTTCACTTCCATGTATCACCAACAATCCTCAGTTGCAGATGTGACTTTGTTAGCAATCTCATTCAAATTGTCCTCTATCAGCATCAAGAGCTCCTATCCAGCATCTTTAGATCCATTCCTTTTCTTTCTTGATCCACCAGTGGCCTGAGAGCCACGCTTTTTCCGTTAGATGTCTATGCGTATACCTCCTCCACTGTATCTTTTGGTGTAGAACCATTCTTCTCAGGCCTAGTGTCCTTCTCCAGGTCGATAGTATTGCTAGTGGTGGTCAGCTTGGCTTCTTTCTCTTGAGGTTTTCTAGTCACATTTTCTATCATTTTCTTTGGTTGAGTGCTAGTGCGTGACTTTGTCAGTGTTTTAGTGATGGAGGTGGATGCACCAGGCTCAAACTATGCTAGTGCTCATTCTTTTGTGACTCGGATAAGATCGTCCTCTATGACCAAGTAGGGTAACTCGTACCAAGCTCCCTCCACGATGCCTTTCACGCATATGTGCATATTCTGGAACATGGACTTGAAGTCGGATATCATCTTGTATTGCTCATATAACGTCAGAGATAGATTTAGCTTAGACTGAATGACCTAATATAGTGAAGCATCATAAAGGACCCAGAAAATATTATTCTCCTTAGCGCGTGGGGTTTGAGGAATTCCACAGTGTCACGTATCGCGCAGCTTCATACATTTGTGGCTTGATCTCCGATAACTGGGTTTCCTCAAGGGTCTTCCACCCAATTAATGCAATTAGTAATAACAATAGAGCATAGTGAAATTACTTGCACAAATAATGAGACCAATTGTAATTAACTCCTTTGTCACACTGTCCTGCGAGATCAATCGCGTGCGCAGGAACCTCCTTCGGTCTACATTTGTGCATCATATTGCATGTGAAGATGAGCATGCCAAACTGAACAACCGAGTCATTTATCTCACTGACCACAAAGCCTTTCTCTTCCGTGAGACTTGATACTTCTTCTTGATCTGGTCTGCGACGGATTTTTCTTGCACTTTTCCTCCAAAATCTATATTTGGATCTGGCCTTTAGTAGGTAAAACAATGATCCTATGGATCAATGTAGTATCAATTGGAATGTGCTCTCCCAGCCATAGTGCATCATCATGCACAAGCGCAAGAAATTTCTGGACACAAATGGAATTTAATGGGTTTTGTCCAAAGTGAGGGATCTGAAATAGGTTTATCAAGTCGGCATTTTGCAGACCCAATACCAATCTCTTCATCTCTAGGTGCATTATTCCCCTGTCATACTGAAATTTATCAAGGTAAAGCTCTGGTGCGAGTTTAGGAAATTTTTCTACATCTGCAATGTCTTGATCCTCCATTCTGAGTTGCAGTACTTTGGAAAACATGTTCCTTTCCATTATGAAGTTTTCTGGTATCAACAACATTTGGATGTTCACGCGTACTTTTTCAAGATCTTTGGGTATTCTGACCATCAATATGCGCGGTGCGATATAGGTTGGTAACCGCGAGAAGGGGTCACTTCGACCACACCCTCTTCTTCCTCCATAATGGTTTCTGGGAGCTCTATCATTGGTATTTTTAGATGCTCATCCGAAATGGATCATGAATTTAGAGTCTTTTCCTGTTGGTATTTTCTTGTACCACATGACTGTCCCTTCTTGGATTTCATGGACACAGGCATCTCAAAAACAGGGACCTCAAATGCAGAAGGGTCATCTCCAGGTCGTGTGGCCATCATACTGCCTAGAATTACGTAACCTAACCCTATGCGACATAGCTCTTTGTCGAATCCTAGATCCAACCAGACATGGACACAGAGTATGCAACCGAATTTAGAGATCTCAAAAAAAATACATTAGGGGAGTTTTAAGGTATAAAATGGGCCTCCTAAGAAAATTATAAAATAATAGTGGAAATAATAAAATAATATTATATTACATCATCAAATTTTAGAGGGAAAAATGAAAAAAGCTATTTTTTCAACTCGTATTTTCAACTTATCTCCCTATGGGTTTACTCAAATTTTGAGCGGCAACATTTGTTGGATGCAGAATTTGATTCCTCATCCAAGGAGTACCCATGTTACATACCTTCGATGGACCCTGCTACACGAAAGTTGAGAAATACATGAAAAATGTGATTGCAATCACGTGTTTTCATGTATTTCGCATTTTTTTGTAGTAGGGTCCATCGGAAGTATGCAACATTGGTACTCCTTGGATGAGGAATTAAATTTTGCATCCAATGAGTACTCCCACTAAAAATTTGAGTAAAACATTAGGGAGATAAGTTGAAAATACAAGTTGAAAAAGTGGTTTTATTATTTTATTAATTTTTAATATTTTTACTTTTTAACTCTAAAAATGGTGAATTATCACCCATTGTTGACATCATCATCTTGAATCCTATTGGTTCTTATAAATTTTATTTTGGTTGTACATTTTTCTTAGGAGGCCCATTTTAGACCTCAAAATTCCCCTAATGAATTCACTAATAAAGCAAAGGGAATTATTGCGACCTCGTAGGTCATATCTATACTGTGGTGCATCTTCAACGGTTCCTTCTGCCTTAATATGTCTTCATAAATGAAAAAACAGTCCTAAATATGGAAATATCCCTTCATTAAATGCAACCTAGATGCTCCCATAAATGGTAATAAAGCTATCTTTTCAAAATTTATTGTTCCAATGGCTAGTTTTTGACACTTTTGTGACCCATTCAACCTCCTTGCGTAGTTACCATGCACGCGTCGCACCCTTTTGCGCATTTGCCATCCCATATGCATCGGTATTATCCTTCAGCCATATAGTCATTTGGTAGGCACAAGTTCATCCATGTATAGCTTCATACGGATTCCATTGACATACCCAGGAAGGTATTCATCGCTCAATGTGGCCAGGCACACTACACCTCCATTAGTGATCTCCTAAACCACATAGGGCCCTAGCCAATACATATTTAATTTCCCTGGGTGGCACGCAAATTTGCTATCATACAAGAGGACCAAATCATCTTCCTTGAACACCTTTTTCATGATGTTCCTATCATGCCATTCTTTTTCACGCGATTTCTGAACTTGCTAGTGATAATTAGCAATAAAGCGATATTCTTGCAAGGAAAATAACTGCGACAGTCGCTCTTCCATAACATATTCTTCAACCATATTTCTGAATGTTTCAATGCGCAGACTAGGAATAATGAATTCCATTGACAACATAGCTTCTTGCCCATAGACCATCCTGAAAGGTGTCTATCCAGTCAACTTCTTGTAGGTGGTCCTATATGCCCAGATAACTTCTGGTATGTGCTCATCCCAATCATTTTGGTTAACATTGCACACCTTGGTCAACACAATCTCCAATATCTTATTGAATCCCTCAACCACGCCATTTCCCTGGGGATGATAGGGAGGGATCTTTTGATGATGCATATTGAATTCTTCTCTTAATTCTTCAATGGTGTCATTCACAAAATGCGTACCTTGATCGCTTATTAGAATCTTAGCAAAACCAAACCGAGTCAAAATATTCTCAAATATGAACTGCGCAGCTATATCTATAGTACAATCCTTCACAGATTTAGCTTCAACCCATCTAGTTACATAATCCATCGCAGTAATGCAACGCGCACCACTATTCTTGCCTAGAGGATTGATAGATCCAACAATGTCTATAGCCCATTTTTCAAATGCTTGCAATGCCATATTTGGATGCAAGGGCATCTCGTCTTTGCGTGAGGGCTTTCCTGTCCTCTGGAGGACATCACATGCTTGGTAATGCGCATAGGCATAATTTCATAGTGTGGGACACCATAGCCCAGCTCACAAAATATTCTTCATGGTTTCCTTACATACATAATGACCAACGACAACCCCTCCATGAGCTTCATTTAGGATTGTGAATATTTAATACTCTAGGACATATCTTCACAGAAATTCATTTGCACCTATTTTGTATAACTGTCCAACAATAATGGTGAAGTCTGATGTGTGCACCATGAGCTCTTTCTTGTGCTAAATTTTATATTCATCAGGTGCAAATCCAGTAGTCAGAAATTGAATAATATCAGGGAAATGATCATCAAACACCTTTATCACAAATAACTTTGCATCTGTCAATCTATCCTCCAATATTGTAGGTTCTTCATTGGTCTCCATGCATGACAGACGGTCTGGCCTGACATTCAGTCTTCATGATTTTACCATAATCGCAAAGTCATATTCTTGGAATAAAAACAACCACCTGTAGATATTCCCCCCCAACACAAGCTTATTGACCAGGTACTTCAAAATAGAATGATCAGTAAACATCTTAAATTGGGGTCCTAACAGATAGTGGAAAAATTTCTGCAATGCGTATATCATTGCTAGCCCTTCTCTTTCAGTGGTTGAGTCATTCTATTCTATGCTTGATATTTTTTGGCTTGCATAGGAAATAGAGTGATCAATCTCTCCTACTCTAGGCTACTTTAAAATAGCTCCGAGTACAATATAGGAAGCATCAACATGCACATGAAACACCTTCGATCAATCTCAGAAGACCAATATGGGCGCAATGACCATATTTTCCTTCAACAACTCAAAACTCTTATGAAAATCCTCATCCCAGTAGAACATCACATCCTTCTTGAGAATATTTTCCATGGGTGCATTTATGAGCACATAGCCCTGAATAAACTTCCTATAATACCCAGTATGCCCTAAGATTGAGTGCAATTGCTTAAAATTCTCAGGTATCTCCAAATTAACTATTATAACGATCTTTGGAGGATCTACCATCAACCCGTGCTGGCAGACAATGTGTCCTAGCTGTATCCAAAATGGCACACAAAATATACACTTCTTCAAATTCAAGTAAATCCGGTACTTCCTACAGGTATCCAGCATTAAGTGCAGATTTGAAACATGTTTCTTCAATAACCCAAATACATTCCAATCATCAAAGTATACCTCTAAGAACTTGAGGATAAATTCTTTGAAATAATCTACTACTATGTGCGCAAAAATGGTAGGATCATTCTTCAATCCAAAGGGCATGACTGTATATTCGAAGGATCCCCATTCAGTAGAAAAGGTGGTCTTACTCCGATATTCTTGCGCATTCCAGATCTAATGATACCGTGAAAACTGATCTGTAAAGGAATATGCTTCTTGGCCTCCAACATTGTCCAGGATTTCATCAGAGAACGGATTTGGGAATGGATCATGCACACAATCATCATTCAATTTGTGTAGATCTACATAGATCTTGATTTCTACCTTGGTCTTCTTATCTTGCACTAACATTTGGCTTACCCAGTCAAATTATTCTAAAGGTTCAATGATGCATCTAACAACCATTTTTTCCAACTCTTCTTTCACCTTCTGCTTATATCTTGGATTCAGTTTGTATGGGCATTGTTTTTCTAGGCATGCATCAGGTTTCAATGTGATCTTCATAACTGCAAGTTCCCCAATTATTCCTTTCAGCTTTGAAAACTTTGTAGGGAACAAGTCCTAATGTTCGGTTAGCAACTCAACAACGTTTCCAGCTGTATCATCATCCTAGTAGTCTCCAATCTTGGCCAACTTAGGTTTTTCTTCAAATCCAATATTCACCTTCCTGATATTTAAGGGATTTGTCACATCTAGCGAGGTGATTGAGGGCCCAGCCACTACGCGTTGTCCCTCAGATTTTGGAATCATGATATTCCTTGGATTCTCTTCACTCTCTTCAACTGTCAGGTTCCTGCAATTCACAATAGCTTTCATCTACGCATCCCATGCTGGTGGAGTGCACTTGATGACAGGATTTGTTGTATCAAATATGAATTCTTGAATATTATGCAAATCTTGGCCAATATTATCAAATCCACTCTCAAATTTGAATGCTAGGATAAAAAATTTTGCCAGTGCAGACCATTCACTAGTGCCTCGATGCAGCTCTATATCCTAACACCATTCAGTAGGTATCTTCCCCAATGTGTGAATAAACATGTGGACCCATTTAGGTCTTGGTTCTACACCCCATACCTGATTCCATCTAGCCAAATGTCTGTACAGATCATAATTTTCATAGTAAACGTCTTCCATTTCGATGGTTGTACATTCAAATCATAACCTCATCATGCACACACATTCCTCCCGGTTTCCAATGTTCTCCTTATGTGTTTCTCACCATATTGTTGGCATAGTGCGTAATCCGAGATCCAAATCATGGAATCTCTGTCCTTTAGGCACAGTCCCTTCAAGCTCCCCTATAAACATGTTTAGATATTTTAACCCATTATAGTGCAGTAATTCATGTACCTTATATTTTATAAGTCGCAGAGATTTGGTCACACAACTACAACACAACACAGTTACCTCATGCAATCGGTTCTGCCAATTTCTAATTCCCCATCAGAGTTTTTAAAACAAGAGCTATACTTTTCCCAGTGAAGCTTTTCATATGTTTTTAGGTTAATCCTATCTTACTCGTGCAATGTCAGCTTATATATTTTATCAATATCATCATCAACATGCACAGGATCTGTATATATTTTTCCTTCTACAAGGTTAAGAGGAATGATGACCCTGACTCTGCTACTTTCAAATTCCATTATCCTTTTCTTCAAGTTTATGACACCATCCATGTCAATAGCCCAGTCCAATCTTAGCAATGTAGGATAAGGATCAATATCATCTACAATTTGTATCACTTCAAAGTCTTCCATCACCTTAACACCCTCAATATTGACTACAACTTGTGGCAACCTCCCTAATGGAATGATATTATGCTGATTGGCCATGTGCAGTTGAATGGTAAACCATTTCATCTTGGGTTCTCCCACGCATTACCAATTTTTCTTAGATATAACATTCACATCTGATCCCAAATATAGAATAACCTGGTCCATCTCATAAGCACCAATCTGCGTGTTCATACGCATCTCCCTATCTATTCTTTTCTTATTCTTGTATATTTTTTTGACCGCTTGTTGTTCTACCATAGGTTGTTCCTTCTCTGTGCAATTATCTATCAGAGTGTGAAGATTCTCTACTACCTTTTTGTTGTGCAATAACTTTATACATGCTTGTAGAAATGGTTTGGTCTCTTCATCTCCTTTGGCTTCCTTCATTGATCTACTTGATGTTGATGTGCTACCTTCTAAAAAATCTTTCTGAACTTCAACAGAAGTCTCCTTTGCGCGCTGAAGATAAAATCCTTCTTTGTTTTCAAGTGCCTTATGGATCCATACATTAGTGGCCAATTGCTTTCCCTTATATTCATTAGTGGCTACATCGCTCTTAGTAACCACATGCACACTAGGATCTTCTTCACAGGTTTCTACTCTAATCATCTAAAGATTTTGTGTTGGAGTCTACATCTTCTTCTCTTGCATTTTATCAATTAAGACAGGACAATCTTCTATCACATGATCAAATTTTCTACAATTCCTGCATGATTGTCGTGGTGGATTAGGACAATTGCACACATAGTGACCAACATCTCCACAGTTATAGAAAATAACATTTCCTCTTCCTAAACCAGCTAATCCACCTCCTCATCCTCTTCCACTGCCCTGAAATACACCATGCCCAGAAGGGGATGTTGACGAGGTAGGCTCAACCTGCATCCTATATATTTGAGCTTTATCCAACATCATATCATAAGTGCAAAATTTTTTCTCATCATTTCCTCGCGACGAATAGAATCTACAAAACAGCTGCTTCAACTTAGGTTGATACTTTTCGATCCTTGGGTGGGAATCTGTGTCATGTACTCCAGCGATTTGATAGATTGTGAACCATACAGGACTCTTCAATGGACTTGGACCTCCAGTGTTTAGATAATTATTGAATACATGAAATTGATCTTTATGGTGCCCAACAACTTTACATTTTATGCACCAAACCTCTGCACAGACTTCCTTGCGTAGGCTTTGAATCTATAAATGCATGGATTTCGAATGATTCTAAATTTGTTGAGTCCCAAGCACAATAGCTGTTGGAGTAGCCTCTAGTTTCATTGCAACCTCCACAAACTCAGCCTATGTAGAAATATTTTTCTGACCTAAGGGCTAGCACTGATGCAGAAGAAACATAGAAATGAACCATTCCTCATGTTGAGTATCATCAATAAAAAAATCCACCATCTCTGATAATGTAATTCAACCTTTGATCTGCCTCTCATAAAGATTCATTAACCTCATGATGAATCTCTTTCATTTCTGTCACCAGCTGTACATATGAATTAGGTTTCTTAAACTTCTCTTTTAGGGCAACTTTTATTTGGTCCAAGGTGGTGTTAGGGTTTCCTTGAACATACCTAATGTACCAATATAATGCGCAATATTGCAAAGCAGTATCCAACTACACTTTCTTAATATCATTGCTATTAACCTGTTGATCTTTCCATACGGCATCAGTCAAAAACCAAAAGTGCTTAGTATCTTTGTTTCCAATGCCTCTGAAATTAGGTAACTTCATCGACATGGCCATATCCACTTATGGGGGAGGTGGAGGTGGTGGTGGAGAGTGGACTGCGTATTGGGGTGGGTGTTTTATGATATGAGTGTAGAAGTGTAGCGGATGGGGTTGGAAAGAGACTCAAGGGTTTTTGGTTTGATGAACCTCTTTCTTCAGAATCACTAGAGCTACTAACTTCTAGTTAACCTTCACTATCATATCTAGGCTTCAGAGGGCTATAAATAAATTTTTCTGGATCTTCGTGGTAAAATTTTACACTTTGCGTAATCAGGCCTCTTCGAGGCATTCAAGCAATATGTTCACATAGAGAGCCCTATTCACATAATATAATTTTTGGCAATAACTTCAAAGAGTGCAAGAACTTACCTCTAGGACTTTTGAAAAATATTCTTTCTACTTCAACATAGGAATGGAAAATTTTGTCACAAATCCTCCCAAAAGGCAAT
Organism: Pinus albicaulis; assembly: GCA_034641835.2. Classification (NCBI taxonomy): domain Eukaryota; kingdom Viridiplantae; phylum Streptophyta; class Pinopsida; order Pinales; family Pinaceae; genus Pinus; species Pinus albicaulis. The sequence goes on along the minus strand of CM076575.1, from coordinate 1,638,616,764 downwards.
CGATCCAATGATCTACTATGTGGGTGATATTATTATCTAAATTTTCTAATTTCTGGATCAATTTAGGAGTCCACTCAATGATTACGCCTTACTTCACGTGGGTATTCAATTCAGTCTAGCATGACAACCACTCCTGCAACTCGTTTGCAAAGGAGAAAAATAGTGTCTCATGAAATTTTGTATAGATGCATTTCTATACCTACTTTTCGTCAGATAGAAGTACTTTAATTTTCTTGGAGTGCAAACTCAAGGATATTTCTATCCATATAAACTTGCAATTCAATTTTCCAAGGGTGCCACAACATCAAATGTCGCTCAAAATGATCTTGATCCCATCAATGGAACCATTTGTTCGCTTGAGGGGTCCTAACCCAGGTTCAAATTTTATCGTGCAACCAACAAACCATCCAACTACTGGACCTTTCGGTAGTGACCTACTTACGCAGATCAAAGTCTCACTTGTAGCAGTATGGGGGGGTGCTGGAAGCAGGTTTCCGCACCTTGAGGAAGAAAATAATGAAGTGGCCCTAACTAGATCGATTGTAGACTTATATCAATCATAAACACATGTGTGTAATACTTAACAGATTACAGACATCATTGCAGATCTCTTTAGCACAGATATAGCATAACAAGACTAGATCCAGATCTAAACAATGCGTAATCACTTAAGCAGATTTATCAACCATCAATATGCATAAATAACCATAAAAATTTACTTTGTGCAAATATAAATAAGAAACACAAAAGCAATGTGATCTTAAATGAAACAAATAACTCAGATAAATACACAATGTTTTTCCAAAATCAGTCCTTGTATTACTTCAGATCCTTTCAGTACATCAAACTTTACCCTTACACATAACCCTTCTTTCACACATCCAGCAGAGTGCACACACAACCAGGAGTAGCTCTCGATGCACACAACCATCAGGAGCCTTTCTACCCAACCCAAACAACCCTTACAAAATTATTACATACACAAACAATCATATCATAACATCACGCCAAGTTAAGTTACTTCCTTAGACTTTATCTATCTATTTATATCATTCTAATGTGCAGATACTATGGTCTCAAACCATGGTTTGAGGCCCATAATTTACCCTTAACCCCATTTACATAAAAATAGGGACTTTGACCTACCTCGAAGCCCCATGACTCATTCGTGTAGCCGCATATACAAAAATAGTACAAAAAAATATAAAAATGTGTACCCCAAGGGACCCCACTAGAACAGTCGGACATCACAAACCATCACCAAATCGGTCTCTACCCAAGATGTACATGGCTCCAAAGCATTTTTTCCAACCTAGCTCTAGGACTTATAACTCAACCCACATATGCTGCAGGGCTCTAGAGCATTTTCCCAACCAAGGATCCAGGTCTAGTAACTCAACCCACCAAGGGCTCAAGATCTTTTTTCCAACTAAGGATTCTAGGAATAGTAACTCAACTCAAGCTATTCCATGGCTAATAGAGAATTTGTCCAAAAAAGGCTCCAGGAACTAGTAACTCAACCCATATCCATAAGTAACATGAGCACCAATCATATAATAAATGGGAAAACCCACAACACCATGGTTATCTAGGAAATGGAAAGGATATGCAAAACCACTGTCAATCCAGACAATCATCCATTCCAATGACATATCATAACCAAATATCCACAAGCATATACCATGCATGCCAAAACTAGCAAGGAAATCATACATACAACTCAATGCCTGTAAAGAAATCCAACTATAGTCATTGATCCCATTATTCCCTTGTGCTTTCTTACTTTTCATTTTCCTTCTTTCTCCAAATACAAAGTATGCCGCAATTCTCCAAGAAGAATCTAAGTGTGCAAGCATATGAGGGAGAGAGAGCTCCAAGCTAAAACTGAAAAAAAGCTCCACACTAACAAAAAGCCATGAAATGATCCTCATAAGACTTTTTATCATTGAGGCCTCTATTTTTCTTCGTTTTTCTCTATTTTCCTTCAATTTCCTCCTCATGAAAACATGTGACTCTTCACCTTTGTTTCTCCTATTTTCCATTAATGTATCTTTTCCTTTACCAATTTCCTTAGCAATAAATAAACCGAAAGTAACACCCACTAGGATTTTTTTCCCACCATTCATCTTGGAATATGTATCCCATGACCTTGGTATTATTTTTCCTTTATTAACTTTATTACATGTATTTTTAACCAAGGTTGTTCAAGAACCCTCCCCTTGGGGGAACACAGTCCTTGGTGTTCTATGACACCTATGACCAGAAAAAGTTGAAAACAAAACATACTGCCCATTGATATTTATAAACCAAATTTTTGTAATACTTACAAGGACCATTCTTGAAACATGACACTCATATCGTTTACTGGAGCTTTATATCACAACTCATTACAATATTTACAATAACAACCACATATACTTATGCACATTTTCTTTAACCAACAAATAACCATACTATCTATGGAGATTCATAAATCCAATTCAATACAGTATTTACAATACTATACAATTCAACAAATAAAATGAAATGATGCCTACATCTGCAACAAGGGAATCCAGAGACTCACACCTCCACCCTTAAAGTAGTACCAAGATTTTCCTCCTTCCCAAGAAGTCTAGAATTCACTTCCAAAGTCAAAGCTACATCTAGTGTCTAGTGACACAATCCTTGTGCTTGTTATGTGGATTCTATGACTATAGACATAAGTATCCTCCATATACATGATGGCCTAGTCTAGAAAAATAAAAGGGGAGATAAATTCTTTCCTTAAGGTAAATAGACAATGGGATGAATCCTACTCGGAATCCGTTGTATGTTTCACTCCTCTCTTGGATTGTACACTCCAGTCCTAGATTTCATTTCTATCATTAGAACCTACACAATCAAAAAACACAAGACAAAGATCTACAACATCTATTTATCATCATCTAATCACTTTATTCAATGGATAAACGTGGCATTGAAATACATGAAATTATAACATCACATATAAGAAAATAATGAACTCCTTGCATTAATAGAAATAGAGGCAGCTACAACCAAATATATGAGTTGATATTGTAGAAGAGTTCCTCCAAGTTCAATTGTCCTTGCTTGCCACAAAGTGTACCTCTATGTCACCCTAATGCATGGAATAATTATTGTCACAGTAGTAGCATTAGAGTAGAATCTATATCCAAAATCCAACCCCTAGCTTATGGATGGCCACAAACATACAGGAGAGGATGATAGGTTAAGAATTCTTATCCATTTACCAATCTAGGATTGATAACCACTCTTTATGGGAGGATGAGCTTAAGGGATAAGGAATGAAAACTCCAAGGTAGTATAGGATAGGATTATAGACTTTAATCCAAGGTAAATAGTTATAACAACTCCTGAAAGCTTCTGGAAGAGGAAGCTTCAATATTATTTTTATTTTTCCGAAATTTCTAGAATCAACAAACCCCCAGCAAGGGAAAACCCATTGGTGATCAAAATAGGCCTATAGAGGGACAACCTGATGGTGAACGTTGGTCTTTGAGGATCGAGGGTTCGTTGGACCTAAAAATAACTGAGATGAAGCAATTTTAGTCAAAAATTTAAGGTTTTCAGAGATTCATGCTTAGGGCTTTTTGTAGAGAGGATGAAAAGGTGTTCAAAGGATGTGAATGATCATGTTTGTAGGCCTATTGACCAGATGTGACAAAATGGCCTATAACGACGTTGCTTGTTCCCTTAGTGAGAAATTACTAGATCATTGCTACGGGAAACACTCCAAATGTGCATATGATTCCATCTAGAAATTATAATGAGAAAAACAAATTTATTCCACAACCTTCCACTCTCTTCTACAGAATCCCTTAGGAAATCCGGTCACCCCCTTAGATGTAGTCACACACTTGTCAATTTCTCTCAACATCTCTTTCTCTGCTACACAGTTCCTTGGGCGATACGTCCCTTGGAAAGGTTTCCTCACATAAGAAGGTCCAAAAAACAAGGCATATCTGTAATATCCCGAAAGGGAGAATGTCGTAATACAAAAACACAATAATTGAAAACTGTAACAATAAACAAATAATCTAAATACACCATACAAATAGGCAGAATAGTTGAGATAGAGGTGGATAAACAAGTACAATAGTGCTCAAAATATGAGACACTCAAGCCAAAGAAGTGGCATAGAATGGCCCTGAAGACCTCCCACAAGAGGGAATACGTAATTGTTGGATTGCTGGAAGGAATATCGTGTTGTCCTTGCTACAAATGTCAAGACTGCAACTACCGGAAAAATATAGAAGTGTAGATATGGCAGTTACAGAGCTTATATGATGCTGAGATTTCAGATCTAGGCTCTATGATGTATATCCAAGATAACACAAAAAGGATTTCTAGATTTTATAATCTTGGAAAATGACCCTCTTAGGCCTGCAATTATATGACTTCTAGGTATGCAGATCTATTGCATGAGTTGAAGATATGATGGCTGCAATAAGGCATAAACAACTCAATGGATAGTGGGCTAATCCCTCCTTCAAATCGTTACTCTAGAAGCTCAAGATATGTCTCCTTGAACCTCCTCCAATAGATGTAGCTGCTGAATACACAACAACTAAGTAAAAATGCTTGGATGGAGGCTCTACAACCTGATGCTAGGTAATGAAATTTAGCTCCTAAATGATGGAAATAGTATACCCAAAGTGAGGATATTGTCCCTCATATTATTTCCAACTGAAATACTGAAAAATTCCTTCCTCCTTCAGATTTGCAAGACTAGACTGCGCAATCCCTTGGGGAATTTCTATTGCATGGAGGTATGAACTGATGGCCTGAATGCCAGATATGAATATTCTGCTCTTGAAATGCTGATCTTGAAGCACAAGGTGAAAGGATGAATCCAGCATCGGTTTCCTAGCTGAAATTCTAGAAACAAACTCCTCCTCTCAAACCCTCAAGCAAGAATGTGTATTCCCTGAGACTGAATGTGGCATGATCTCCACTCTTCCTTCATTTAAGAAGTTGATCCACTACTCCATAATGTATATATACTTCTAAATTATTCACATACACACATCAAAAGTGGATTTTATTCATCTATGGGGTTTATGGGTCCCTCCACCCTCTTATTTACTTAATTAATTAAGAAAAGTAAGAACTCTAATATTCCATTTATATGGTGTAAATTTGGGAATATTATAGTCCTCCCTGCCAAAATGTTGCTTGTCCTCAAGAAACTACAAAAGTGGATGATATAACAATCCATCTCCCTCCAAATGGCATCCTCACATGGAAGGTCTCCCCATATGCTACAATGTGTAATGCATGCCCAACTCCAAAGCTACCTCTCTAGAATGTTTAGAATGGTCCCCAGATGAAAAGTTAGATTCCTCTCCTCATCAATAAGTCTCCAAGTGGCAACCATATTCTACCCAAGATCCTCCTCTATGCATGTGATACATAAGGTGAAGCAGCCTCTTCCTAAAGTGGAGATTCCCAACTCATAAACTATCTCTCCATCCCATGCTACATGAAGTAGATTGTATCTCTCCATGCTCCCATATTTGGCCATGTTGTTGGCCTTGTTGGATCCAAGCATCATCCCAAAAATGTGTAAAATAAGAAATAGAGACATATGGATGAACATGTACAATTTCAAGCTATACTCTCCCAGTAACAACCACTACAACAAGGCCTTATGATGCCATGCCAAATTATCATTAATACAAGTAAGAGAGCCATACTCTCTCAATAGAAGCCACTACAACAATTCCTCTTGCTGCCATGCCATATCAACATCAATACATGTATGAAAGCCATACTCTCTCAAAATAAGCCACCGCAGCAATGCCTCTTGCTTCCATACCACATCATCATCATACCAAGTACAATGACCATAATCTCCCAACATAAGTCAATGCAGTAAGGCCTCCTATTGCCATCCTCCATCAATATCATGCAATGTATGGGGAGAAATCAGCCCATACTCTCCCAATAGTAACCAAAGCAACAAAGATTCTTGTTTCCACCTTACATAATCATGGTGCAAGTCATGGAGCAACAACATATAGATTGACATGTGGGATGTCATATCATGACAATACAAACAAGCTCCCTGCTGCCACATCATGTGAGAGTTATGCCATGTCCAAACCTGAGTACATACATGAACATAAGATATATCCCAAACAAAAGTACATTCATAGACATGAGACAAATCCCAAACAAAAGTAAATATATGGACATAATATATATCATGGTATGGCCAAAATCTCTCAACAATAACCAGCACAGCCATGCCTCCTGCTGCTACATAACATCAGTGATGTACATGGCCTGGACCACACAAGTGTGAGATGTTGGGTAGTAACCATACTCACCCAAAATCAACCAGTGCATCCATTCTTCTTGCTGCCATGTATCATAGATCTGCAAGAAGGTTGGAAACCCCTTGCTCCTCATCCAGATCCATTCATCCCAATGTGGATGAAGAATCATACCATGCTTAATATTGGTATCCACCCAAGGTAGAATATAATTCTCCTCCAACTGATAAGATTTGAACTCCATGATATGTTGAAGTGCACCTCCTTTGAGGTCTCTCCATGAGATCCTCTCATCAATGGCCCAATAGAACCCATAAGGTTCCATATATGTTGTAGCTAGAAATTCCTCTTTGAGATGTGAAGTGCTCATCAAGGAAAATCCATCTTGACAATGGAAAATACTATCCATCATAAGATGTCTACCATCTATCATATGTCCCTCCAGTGCTTCATGAGTGAATTTTCCTTCGGAATGCTCCAAGAATAATGGGGACGTCATCTCATCACTACTGCTCAGTGATAGCTTTGTAGATCTACATGGGGATACATCTGCTGTCTCTTGGCCATACATAATGCTAAACTCATAGTCTGGCATTGTACTGAATAGGACTATGCTCCTCCCATCTTCTCAAACTCCACACTTCAACACAAAGTGTTTTTTGTAGCTCAACCATGATAAACTGGGGTAGCTATACATCTTCTCCTTGATCAAATCAAGGGTCCTCTGTGCAGTGATAATTTGATGCTTCAAATCAGCAAGGTGCTCTAATAATTGGTCATGCAATTGCCCTAATGGAATGGTCTCACAAATCCCAATATGGGGCACTGAAATAATATGAGATGGAAATTTTTGCAAACCTCGAATAAGTTAAACCTTGGGAACATCTTGAAAATCTACAAGAGTTCCTCCAACCAGTGAAATGGCCTCTCCAACTGCTGGTAATGGTGATGGTTGATCTTCTTCAACTATACCAGTGCTGGTATCTGCCTCCTCCTCCTCATGCATCTCCTGAATCATGCATGGGGCTCCCAATGTCAAGAGCTCGAGACCATATTGCAAATATGCAATTGTTCCTCCTCCTGATGTAAGTACATCTGCAGCTGGTGGTGGTTGTAGAGGCTCCTCTTTCGGAATGACAATGAGGACATCTTCCTTGGGTTGTTCATGTATGCTCTCATCAATGATGGGAGATTTATCTATGGGAAATGTCTCTAGTTTCTTTCTACCAAACTTATTCTTCATTCTTTGAAAGAAATTTGCATAAGCAGTCACTTTGGCATGTGACAAATGACTCAACCACCAATCCTTGGCTTCACCCTTAAGGTGCAACGCTAAAATCTCAACAACGTTTCTTTCTACTATTGGGAATAGCTTAAATAATGTAGCTAATTCTTCCCTCCAAGCCTTCAATGTGCTTGTGGATGATCCATCAAATGTAGGCAAGAAGAATATATGCCTCTTTCTTCTATTGTTGTTGCAGGATCTCCTTTATTCTTTGAGTTGTAAAAAATGTTGGAGAGTTAGATTCACTTTTAATGCTCTAGGCTATGATTTTTACTTAGAAAGATATTTTCTTAGGGTCTCATACCCCAAGTCTCATTCATATTCATACCATTCACCTCCCTTCTCAAAGAAAGTGGATCTAGTAGAATGTTATGGAGCTCTATGCATTATTGGTCTATTATGCTACTGATAGAAAGTGTTGGGACCTTCCTCTTTCTGAACTCTTCTTGGATCCTACTTTTCTCTTTATCTCTTTATTTGTTTGACCTCCTTGGAGAGATCTTGCATAGATCTAAAGATAAGAGTGGCAAAACTTAAACCCTTCGTCATTGTAGATCTCTACTATCTTCTTCTTCTTTTGATGCTAAAGATGAAGTGCCACAAGCTAAGCCAAATATCACGCTCTGATACCAATGTAATATCCCAAAAGGGAGAATGTAGTAATACAAAAACCCAATAATTGAAAACTGGAACAATGAACAAATAATATAAATAAACCATACAAATAGACAAAATAGCTGAGCCATTTTATTATATAGAGGTGGATAAACAAGTACAAAAGTGATCAAAATATGAGACACTCAAGCCAAAGAAGTGTCCTAGAATGACCTTGAAGTCCTCCCATAAGAGGGACTTTGTAACTGTTGGACTGCTGAAAGGAATACTGAGTTGTCCCTGCTGCAAATTCTGGGACTAAAACTGCAGAAAAAATATAGAAGTGTATATATGGCAGTTCTAGAGCTCAAATGATGTTGGAATTTCAGATCTGGGCTCTATGATGAATACCCGAGATAACCCAGAAAGGATTTCTAGATCTGACAATATTGGAAAATCACCCTCTCAGGCCTGCAACTATATGACTGTTGAGTATGTAGATCTACTACATGAGTTGAAGATATAATGGCTGCAATTAGGCACAACCAACTCAATGCATAGAGGTTTGATCCCTCCTTAAGATCCTTAAGCTAGAAGCTCAATATCTATCTCCTCCAACCTCCTATAATAGATGCAGCTGTTGAATACACAACAACTTAGTAAAACTTCCTTGTCAAGGATGGAGGCTCTACAGCCTAATTATAGGTAATGTAATTCAGCTCCTGAATGATGGAAATAATATTACCAAAGTGAGGAGATGGTCCTCATAGGTTTTCCAGCTAAAATACTAGAAATTGGGCTTCCTCCTTCAGATCTGCAAGACTGGACTGCGCAATCCCTTGCGGAATTTATATTACATGGAGGTATGAAATGATGGCCTGAATTCCAGATATGAATATGCTTCTCCTAAAAGGCTTATATTGAAGCACAAGGCTAAAGGATGAATCCTCCACCAGTTACCTAGATGAAATGCTAGAAACAACCTCCTCCTCTCAAACCCTCAAGTAAGAATGTGTAATCCATGAGACTAAATATGCTGTAGAGAGGGGCTGAATGTGGCACCAATGAATTATTATGTATGATAGCTCAGAGAAACCTTCCCAGTGTAGGCACTCGAAGTCCTCCATGTGTAAGGGTGGGATTTCTGCTCGGAAACACCCGTGTGCTAAACAACACTAAAGACTTGGCTAAATAGCTAAAGCATGCATAGATATTTCCAAAGACAAAATCAAATCTAAACATATTAGAAATAATAATTGAAATCCTGCCTTCTAGTGTTTCCTTCATCTCCCTTATATGATTTGTGAGCCAGCCATAACCCTGACCCACCTCATAACTGCACTGCACATGTGGCCACAAGCCTCCATGAAGACCGTGTTGTCTTTCCATGTTATCCATCATCTCTGCATTTAATTCCCACTCTCTCCATCATGTGTGAATTAGATGCACCACTTCCTCCACTATTTCATCATTAGTGCTCTATGATCTTACTTTTATTGCACCATGATCTCATTTGACTTCCTCCATGATCTCCATGATCTTATCATTAATGTGGCATGATCTCAAAAATTCCTTCGTTTAAGAATTTTCTCTACTACTCCATAATAATGGCCGAAGTGTCCTCAGACACGTAATATTATTAATTAGAAAAACAATTACATTGGAATTATGCAAGAGTTTACACCTGAACAACAAAAACACTCTTGCAATGAGCTATTTATAAGCTCAATTTCCTAACTTCCACTAATTATGGATCACTTATTAAATAACAAGTGTCCACTTACATTAAATGTCCTTCTAACTATTCTACTAACTTTATTCCTAACTTAGAGCCTAGGAAACGACTCTATTCCAGAGTCCTAATTTTAATAAAAAAATTATATTTCTAAGTATCTCAAATATTTATTAAATATTCTAGAATAATAATTATTAATTTAATATCTTAAATTCATAATTATTTTATTCAAACTTTATAACCTATGATAATATTTATTTTTGGATCATCTAACATTCCCCCCTATGATCCAAAGATACATTACAGCAGATACCAAGTTCATCCCTGAACTTAGTAAATTTTATTCTGCCAAGAGGTTTCGTGAAAATGTCGGAGGTTTGATCTTTTGAAGGACAATACACTGGGTTTATGACGTCCTTTGCAATGAGAGATCAAATATGATGATACTTGGTGTCCACATGCTTTGTCTTTGAATGGAAAGCTCGATTCTTGGTAAGCTTTATTGCTGATTTATTGTCGATGAATAACGAAGTAGCTTCTACTAGAGGAATTCCCAAGTCCTGTAAAATGCAACATAACCAAACAATCTCACATGCTCCTTCCCATGCTAAAATGTACTCTTCTTCTGCTGAAGAAGTGGCCACTGTAGCTTGCTTCTTGCAACTCTAAGAAATTGCAGCTGACCCCATGTTCATTAAGTAACCTGAGGTTGATGCCCTCTCATCAATACTGCCAGCAAAGTCGGCATCTAAAAATCCACCAAGTACAAAATTTTTAGTCTTTTTGTAAAGAAGACCAAAATCTTTTGTTCCATGGATATATCGAAGAACTCTTTTAGCTGCATTCCAGTGGTTTTCTTGTGGTTCCTGCATAAAACGTGAAAGAATACTGAATTCATAATATATATCAGGACGAGTGGTTGTCAAATAAATCAAGCTGCCAATCAACTATATGTAAGTAGTGATGTCCACCTTTTCCCCCCCTTCAAATTTTGAAAGTTTCAAGTTTTGATCCATAGGGGTAAGGACAGGCTTACAATCCTGTATTCCAAATCGCTAAAGAATTTATGCTACATATTTACTTTGGGAAATGAATATCCTTGTTGAGCTGCTAAGGCAAGTGTGAGGTGGATGGTGTTCCATTTAGCGGTAGGAGAAAACGTTTCCTCGTAATCTATCCCTTCCTGCTGCGCAAAACCTTTGGCAACAAGTCTTGCTTTATGCTTGTCAATATCACCATTTTGCTTGCACTTAATTCAATAAACCCATTTGCATCCAATAGGTTTAACATGCCGAGGAAAATCAACAAGTTGCCAAGTGTTGTTGTCTTGAACTACCTAATATTCATCAACCATTGCTTGTTGCCATGCTTTATGTTTTACTACCTCTTGATAAGAAGAAGGTTCAGTAAAATAATTTGCTATCAAAGAAAATTTTCCTTCATTTTGTTTCGATCCCCTTTTTCCTGTTTTATTTTTTTCATTAGGCCTTACATATTTCGAGAGTTGAACTGTCCATTTCGGCAATTGATGTTCACTAGTTTGGGCTTGAGCAACTGCAGGTTTTGGGGGCGGAGAGTGATTGCCAAAATAATTGCTACTGCTAGGAGAGTTGGTTGAACTGCTAGAATACCTGGATGGTGTTGATGAAGAAGACGAACTGGATGAATCATCGTCAAATGAAGGAAATTCAAGTTCATACCAACTTGGTGAATTTGGTTGACTTTGTAAATTTCCATGTCTTTTATCAGTTTTTGTTTCTAACTTTTGAATAATACTTTCAACTTCTTTAGCACTCTTACTCTCATTTTCATCAAATATCACATCTCTGCTTACAATAAATTTCCCATTTGACAAAAATCGGTACCCTTTCTTCTCACTAGAATACCCGATCATTGTGCACTTTAAGCTTCATGCATCAAGCTTAGTTCGTTTTTCCTTGGGAACTAAGGCATAACAGATAGAACCGAAAACTCTGAGATGCTTAACCTGTGGTTTGAATCCAAACCATGCCTCATAGGGTGTGATTCCATCTAAAGAAGCTGTGGGAGATCTGTTTCTCAAATAGATAGCGGTATGAACTGCTTCAGCCCAATATGAAGGAATTAAATTTTTGAAAGTTAACATAGATCGTGCCATTCCTAACAAGGTACAATTCATTCTTTCTACTACCCCATTTTTCTGCAAAGTGTAGACATTGGTAAGATGCATTTTATTCCATTTTCCATGCAATACTTTTTGAATTCATTTGAATTGAATTCTCTGTCGTTGTCAGTTCGAAGAGTGTTGATCTTCTCCTTTACTTCATTTTCAATAAGCTTATGAAAATTTTTTAACTTTTCAAAGGCTTCTGACTTTTGCTTCAAGAAATAGACCCATGTCATCCTGCTAAAATCGTCAATAAAAAGTAAAAAATATATGCAATTTCCAAGTGAATTTGGGAATGGTCCACAAATATCACTATGAACCAACTACAAATGCCTGTCTACTCGCTAGGAACTGGTGGGAAAATTCTCTCGATGATGCTTTCCAAAAATGAAAAATTCACACTTTGCATTTTCCCTTTTGAAGGTTGGAAGTCCTTTAACCATGCCCTGTTCTTGTAACTGAGAGAGACTATCAAAGTTGAGATGGCCATATATAACATGCCATAATCTGATTGATAAAATATCTATACTTGTTGTGCCTGCAAAGTCGAAATGTCTTGGAATAATTGTCCCTTTCATCCTTATCATTTTTCCATCTTCATAACCTGTCATTACTATTTGCATGTTTTGTTTGACTGACTTTATTTTAACTGAGCCATCTTGCATAATCATTGTATGCCCTGCTTGTCGAATTGTGACTAAGGACAACAAATTTTGCTTGAATGTTGAGACATACCATACATTAGAAATCATTCTTTCTCTGATGCCTGGTAAAAAAACTTTAACTACACCTTTGCCTGAAGGAGTATGTTTGGTTTTGTGAGCAAGATAGATTTAATTCAGATGAAATTCTTTGAAACTCTAGAAGAAGTCACATCGAAATTTCATGTGTTGAGTTGCGCCTATATCAAGAATCCATGCATCTTCATAATCACTGCAAAGAAAGCTTGAAACCTGTAAAGCTGTTGCTTCTGTGTTTGTGAAAACATATTCGAAACTATCAGGATAATCTTCATCATTTGTAAACTGTGCTAAGTTTGGATGAAACTTCGAAATTTTCTCAATAGAAGTTCTACAATCTGCTGCATAATGACAAATCTGTTACATCGCCTACAAACAATTTGACTCGAATCAGTGCCTCTTCCCTGAGACTATCCTCTGCCTTGAGACTGTCCTCGACCTCTGATTTGTCCTCTATTTTGAGTTTGTCCTCTTCCTGGACTCTGTCCTGTGCCTTGATGATATCCTTTGTTTTGATTGTTGCTTCTGCCTTGAAAATTGGTTCTGCCTAAATTAGAGCCTCTGTTGGAGTTGTTTCCTCTATGTTGACTGCGACCATGACCTTGCGCTACTTGATTTGGATTGAAATTACCTCTTCCTTTGTTTCAGGAATTGTCAGCTGAGGAGTTACTGGAACTGGCTTCGATGAGGAAGACATCTTCCCCAATCTGCTTCTTCTTCCCAAAGTTTTTATTGTGTTGTGCTAACATGTCACTCATTTCATCAAATTTTATCTTCTCTAACTTGCTAGTGACTTGCAAAGTTTCCAAAAAATGAGTATATGATGATGGAAATCCAGCAATTAAAATTGTAGTTAAGAAGCTTTCATCAACAACTTGAAAACTAGCATTGATGATTTCTTGCTTAATGTTTTTAAGTCGTGAAATGTACTCAAGGACATCACCACCTTTATTTAATTTCTGTTGAAGTAATTTTAATTTAAGATCAACCTTCTTTGATTCAAGTTGTGTATCAAAGAGATATTTGAATGTATGTAAAGCAGCCCATGCATCTGAAGAATTCTCAATGTGTATGTACATTTCATTAGTAACTGAAGCTTTTATAAGAGCTAATGCATTGGCATCTTTTATTTCCCATTTTGCAAGTGAATCTGTATCTGTTGGTTTATTTGGCTTAATGTTACCATCACAAATGCCATGCCACCATTCATTAAAAATAAGAGTGCTTTCAATTAGATGTCGCCATGTCTTATAGGATTTCACTCCTTCTAGCTTATCAGTTTCAGAGAAGAGATTAATTAATTTCGACATTGGAGTGTTGAAGCAGTGCACCGAAAGAATCAAGCACAAAAATTGAGCAACTCGTCATGCCATGACACACGCCACACAAAAAATGACACACGACGCAAAAAACGATCTATCGGGGCTTGGCCTTGACCCTCGAATAGTCGTTGAAACAGGAGAAAAATGACTGAGCTTTGCACTTGGCTCTAGTCAATTTCTCAAATATTTACAAGGTAACTTTCAAAATTTTACTTTTACAATGATGCGCTTGCACAATGTGGTAAAAAAAATTTACCCCCCCTCAAAGTAAAATTACTTTGAGTCACACTTATCTCTCTAGAAACAAATTACAAAAAATCACCTTATTACTCCAAAAAAATTGCAAATAACCTTATCTGACATTACATAAAAAATATACCTTATCACTCCGTTACAAAAAATTTACTTTACTCCAAAAATATTACAATAACATTACATATACAAATTATAATTTATCTCTCATACAAATATAACATAGGAGACTCAAAGCGCTGTCCTTATTATCTACTCCACGAAACTTCTATTCAACATGCGTACCTCTCTTGGTGACAGCGGTTGCGCATCTTTGTGTTGATGTACTCGACTCTTGAGCCACCTAGAGCAATTTCCATAGCACCAAATGTAAATAAAACGAAACCAGTCTGTCTTCAATTCATTTAACGCTCCTTTCTACAGATTTCAACGCTGCTTCAATTCATTTAATGCTCCTTTCTGCAGATTTCAATGCAGCTTCAATTCATTTAACGCTGCTTCAATTCATTTAATGCTCCTTTCTGCAGATTTAAATGCTGCTTCAATTCAACTCAAAATAGTTCATGACATTAGTTCCAGCGTCTGGTACCTTTGGTTCGAGTAATAGGTTTGCATCCAATAGCTACACTTCAACACTACAACACTGTTTTGCAACAGAGTGGTCCATGCCAGCATACTCAAAGCACATTTCAATGAATAAACATGTTTTTTAGATTGTAGTGCAGGAAGTTACACATTTGGTAGACTCTTTTAAGTCTCTAAAGAAAAATGCTAGAGTTCTCGATGATCTCACAAAACAGAAGGATGCTGAGATTAGTATGTTACATAGTAGTTTTACCATCACATAGTAATTACATAGTGCTCGAACGTTCCAAGCAATATATTTCGGAAACAGTTTCCTAAAGCTCCACACAAAAAGAAACAGCAGGAACACAATTTCGATTCTGATTCAATCAAGTTTTTTAGTCCCCAGAAACCTCAATCTTCATCGATCAATTGATCGTGACCATACTAAATGAAAAATTAAATCTAGGAATCAGAATGATTATAGAATAAAAGGAGGAAAGCGAAAGTGCATGGATGCATCAATCCGTAATTTTTCTTCGAGACACCACTTTAACAAGGATTGTAAATTGGATGCATCAATCCACAAATTATTTTTTGTTTTGACAATAAAAATGATTTTAGAATTTACAAATATAAAATCAATAATAAAATTTATGTTCTTTTAGACAGAAAACTTGACAAATTCCATATCAATCATTTGTTGATCAATTCAATGGATTTTTCCAAGAACTTGTAGAGCTGGAATCTCCTCCTCACATCTACTGCAGCATTACCGTAGCTCTGATACCACAATAATGGCCGAAGTGTCCTTAGACATGTAATATTATTAATCAAAAAAAAAATTACATTGGAATTATGAAAGAGTTCACACCCGAACAACAAAAACACTCTTGCAATGAGCTATTTATAAGCTCAATGTCCTAACTTCCACTAATTATGGATCACTTATTCAATAACAAGTGTCCACTTACATTAAATGTCCTTCTAACTATTATACTAACTTTATTCCTAACTTAGAGCCTAGGAAACGACTCTATTCTAGAGTCCTAATTTTAATAACAAAATTCTATTTCTAAGTATCTCAAATATTTATTAAATATTCTAGAATAATAATTATTAATTTAATATCTTAAATTAATAATTATTTTATTCAAACTTTATAACCTATGATAATATTTATTTTTGGATCATCTAACACATAATGCAAATCTACTTCTAATTTATCCACATACACACATCAAAAGTGGATTTTATTCATCTATGGAGTTTATGGGTCCCTCCACCTCTTATTTACTTAATTAATTAGGAAAATTAAGATCTCTAATATTCCAATTATCTAGTGAAAATTGGGAATTTTACAATATCTTTGCCTCAAAACCATCATATAGGTCATAGCATTCTCATGAAAATCAATGGACACTATTGGGTACCAGTGTCCCATAATGACCCTTCTCCTAGATTCTTTACCAACATATTGTTGCAGGTTCCAATTCCTTTTTCCGCTACTAGTTCTTGCAGTAAATTTCAACCACCCCAAACTAGGTGTTTTATATGATTTCCTGTACCATGCACATAATTTCCATTAGATTAAAATAAATTGAAATTAATTCAAATCATTCCCCATTGGTGGTTGTTCAGTAAGGTACATGTGAAATTCTACTTACTTCCTATCACAACAAGTCAAACTTTGTCTTTAATAAAATCATCATGTATAAACATATCACATTTGGTTAGATAAAATCTCAACTATCATAAATAGAAATCATAAATTACAAGTAACCATCATAAATCAAAGTCATATAACACATGCAAGATTAAAGATGAAATAAAATGTTGATACTTATCCTTCAATCGGTCCTTTGCTTCAACCTTTGTTATTTTTCCTTTTTGTACACTCACTGAATAAGTTTCCACACTCGGTAAGCACCAAATACTTCTCTACTCTTTAATCGCATATGCATGCATAGTGTACAACACGAAATGTACACCTAGACTCGATGCAGAACACAACACATACACCAACACTCAGTGTACAATGTTAATATTTGTAACTAGAGTCAAATTCCACATTGGTTAACTCAAATGGTTAAAATAATAAGTTAATTAGATTCCTCTTTTCAAGAGGGTCAAAATTTACCTATAGATTGTTATAAATGGTTGAGAAGAAGTTAAGTTATGAATTATTTTATTATTTTATGAGTTGGTTAAATTTCATGTTGATCTGGTCAAAGCCCCAAGGGGTACCTCATCAAGTTATAAATAAAAGTAACCTCAAGCTAATTTGCACACATTCATATTTTCTGTTTTTGGCTCGCACAGGTACGTTTCAAGGTACTAATGAAGTGGATCACGATCAGAGTTTGAGGTACATTTCAGATTTGAGAAATTTGGCTTTGGGTCATGGGTAGGAGAACTATAGGTAGCAGCTCTGCAAGGCCATATTTTTTTGCTAAGAATGATGAGGTCATTGCCAATCTTCCAAGGAATTTGAACCCTTAGCATCAGGCACAAAAAGCTCAGGTAGCCACTCAGAGCCTGAAATTCGTGGGCAAAATGAGTCAAGGTCTCAGCTCAGGAAGTTTTTGGATAGATCAGATTTGGTATTCTGTTAGTTTCTCATGCAGTATCATTAGTCATCCATCACACAGTCACATCAGTGTCAGATCAATAATTGACATTTTTCTAGACTCAGATCTAAATCGGGGTAAATAAGATCACTTGGTATCAGTGATCCATTAATTTTGTGTTTTGTTGATCTATAGATCAGATCATATTATTATCCACTATATTATTGTATTGGGCTCATTGTACTCTATGCTAAAATATTTTGAGGAAAATCTATAGAAGAAGATAATTTGAAAGGGTTTCCCCCACAGTGGGGTTTTTCCCTGGTCTAGGAGCAATCTCTATGTCTCATGGTTGTGATTCTTGTCTTATCTGTTCTTACATGAGTTGTTATATCTTCAATTATTGTTTATTAGTATTTACATTGCATATATATGAATATTCCATGAATGAAAAGTTAATTTTGGCTTAAGTAATGGACACAACATAGATCAAAATAAAAAATTTAACATGGTATTAGATCTAAGTTGAAGGACAAACCCAAAAGAAGATAATCAATGAAGCCCAAGAGAAGATATACAAGTTTAGAAGTCATATATACAAGTATAGAGTTCAGATGATATAAAGCTAGAGAGAAAATATACAAGTCAAGGTCGAGATGTCTTCCTCTACCTTCAAGGAACATGAGAAGATGGGTGACGCTTCAAACTTTGTTGCATCAAAAGTAAGATTAGATAACATTGTCGACAACAATGATGCCTTGGAATACATTCAAGGAAAGATGCATGAACCTTCATAGGATGCCTCCACCATAATAAAGAATAGGTACAAGAAAGGTGAGTCCAAAGCAAAGAAAATATTAGCTTATGGGTTTCAAGATAATTTACTTGCTTATGTTGGTAATATGAATAAATCAAAATATGTGTATGATAATATTGCTGCCATGAATGAGGTAAAAAATTTAAATGATATCATATCATTCAAACACGAACTCAAGGAAGTGAAAATGAACAAAGGTGAGACCATCTAGTCTTAGATCATGAGCATCTCTCGTCTTAGAGATCAACTACAGAGGGTTGGTGAAAATGTGCCTGATAGAGAGTTGGTTATCTGGAATCTCAGAGGTCTTCCTCCATTATGGGAAGCCTTCATCACTACTATCAACAAAAAAAACATTCTTATGTCTTTTGATGAAATTTTTGGGAAGCTGACCCAGGAAGAGTCTAGAATGATAATAAGAGGAAGGATTCAAAAAAATGAAGGAGAGCTTGCTGCATATGTTTCCCATCAAAATAGAAGGAGCAAGAGATCAAATGGAGACCCATCTAGAAGACCTCCACATCATATCTCAAAAGGAATAAATGACAAATCACTTGCTCATATAGAATGATTCACCTCCCACAACAAAGAAAATTATGCTCGCTATTGTCCTGGAAGGAAAAATAGGCCACACTACAACAACAACAACATTGACTATTATAAAAGAAGGAAAGGCACTCAAAGGAGAAACTGTGACCAAAAGTATGAGAGAAGAGGAAGAGTTTCATTAAGAGATCATGAAGAAAGTCATATATCCCACAAGCAGTCTAGAGCCTCGAGGTATGAAAGTAATACTGTGGATAAAAATGAATAATATATTCTTATTTCTGCACTTACAAGTTATTCTCCACCAGATTCACGGGATAGCTGGTTAGTTGACATTGGAACCACTCATCATTTTTCTGGTTATAAAGAAGTCCTCTCTAACCTAGTAGAGAGGGAGACTATGTTAAGGATCATTATTAGAGATAACTCCACTCATCCTGTAAAGGATTTGGGTCAA
Source organism: Pinus albicaulis (assembly GCA_034641835.2). Classification (NCBI taxonomy): domain Eukaryota; kingdom Viridiplantae; phylum Streptophyta; class Pinopsida; order Pinales; family Pinaceae; genus Pinus; species Pinus albicaulis. Next base: position 1,638,597,434 of record CM076575.1, on the reverse strand, counting down.
TTAAATTTCAGTTAAACACTAGGGAATCTGTATTATTAAATGATGTCATGTTTTTATTGGGACTCATGAACAACTTAATTTCTATATCTTCATTAGAAGATAAAGGGATGAGGGCTGCCTTCATCAACGGGAAAGTTTTAACTTGGCCTTCTGACTAACATATAAAAGATGAATTTACATTAGGAATGACATTTGAGGGACTCTAAAAGGTCACATGAAGGCCATTCTTTGTGTTGGCCCATAACACCAATCCTCTCAGTGAATTATGGCACCGCAGGCTAGCGCATTTACATTATGAGGCTATTCCAAAATTGAAGAGACTAGTTTCTGGCATTCCTAATGTACATGCTCAGAATGAGGGAGTTTGTCCTGGTTGCGCTAGTGGAAAGAAAATAAGGGGACCATTCCCCTTAAGCCAAAACATAACATATGACATATTTCATCTCATCCATTCAGACATATGTGGTCTGATGCTTGTACACTCTATAGGTGGTCATCTTTATTACATCACCTTCAATGATGATTAGTCCATAAAGACATGGTTATATTGTATCAAGCACAAGGATGAAGACTTTGAAAAATTTCAGGAAATCAAAGAACTAATTGAGAATCAAACCGGGAAAAGAATCAAAGTATTCATATCTGAAAATGGAGGAGATTACATGTCAAGAGAATTCATAGCATTCTGCAAGAAGTGAGGGACCAAGAAAGAAAGAAATGTACCTTATACACCTAAGAAGAATGGTCTAGCTAAAAGAAAGAACCGATAAATATTAGAAGTTGCTCGCGCTATGCTACATGATTAGAAAGTACCAACGTTTCTATGGGCTAAATCAGTCAATATTGCTATCTATGTTCAGAACCGAGAGCCTCATAAAGCATTGAAGAATAAGACTCCAGAAGATTTCTTCACAGGAAATAGGCCATACATTATCCATTTATGCATATTTTGATGCCCAATATTCTTCCATGTACGAAAGATAAGAGGAATAAATTGGAAGCTATAGGTAGAAAAGGTATCTTCATGGATTACTGTAAAAACTCCAAGGCATACAGGATTTACCTTCCTGGTCAAAGGATGGTTGATATTATCAAAGATGTAACCTTCGCTAAAGATGCAATTCTTTGTAAAGCAAGGGATCTTCATCTGCCTCAAAAGGAGGATGATGTTGAAAGGATATCCTAGATATCCCCTTAGTACCGGAGTCAGATATTGATGATACTCCAATGGAACCTATGGATCCATTATATCCATCTCCTAGTGATCCTCATGTTATCATTCTGTAATTTAAAATATTGGTAGATTAAACAGATAGGACAACTTTAAAACCACTTTGGAAGCTAGGAGCTAGCCCTGCCAGCTTCAGAAAGGGATCTCTCTTAATTATTTAAATTTTTTTGCAATAGATATTAGGCTATTTATGATTATACTTGTTTTTTGTTTGATTTTTATTGATTTGGTTGATTAAATATTTATATTCCCATTGGGAAATGTAGTGAAAACATTAAAATGGATTTTGCATCAATTTTTAAAACAGTCATAACAGGGCAAGCTAGGTTGCATTTACTGGATTCTTTTAAAATTTTAAATGAATAATGGATGTGACAAAAAAGTGAATTTTAGTTGAGACTGAAAATAGTTTAAGTATTTTTCAATCTGACTTCAAGTAGAAAACATTTAAATTGTAAAAGTAGCCAGAATAAGGTGTTTTAAATAACATGTCTTATTCATCACATTTTCTGTTTTACAATTAAGAATTCTGATAAACAGAGTAAGGAAATAACAATGGAAAACACAAAAACAATGGAAACACTTCACCAATAATTACACAACATGAATCCTAAGAGAAGTATTTGTATTATTGATGCTACAACAAAAAATTTGAATTTACAATTGCCCAGTAGGCAAAATATGTTCAGAAATCAACCTCTAATACCTCAAACAATGAATTATTTATAATAAAAATATTAGAAAATTGATTACAGTAAATGTTGTCTCAATAGACAGTTTATTATTAGCCTAAATATAACAACAAACTCTAACTGTGACAAAAAATAGGCTCGATGTGGGTGATTTGGCATTATGGCACTGCTTTCAAGGAATTATTTGCTGAGTATTTTTAGGTTGCACTGGTTGTAATGCTGGCTGATGTGTTGTCCTATGAGATGGATGTAGATGACTATTGTATGTTACTTTTTACTCTTAGAACTCAGTTAAGTTATCCCATCGAACTTCATCTGGGATAGTTAATTTTATGACCTTCCAGTAGATTTCATCCACTTCGGTATACTTGGCAAAGGTTGGTTTTACCACAAAAACGTGGTTTATCTCGTGTTGGATGAAAAGTTCATGAGCCAACGCCTTCAAGAACGCTTTCCCTGACATAGTGCCTCTGATATTTGAAAACTTAATTGTGTCCCTAGAAACTTCATTAAGATTCCTTACATAATCCTCTCTATTCATTAATTTTTCATTGATTACAAACAAGGAATACCTTTATGAGTTAAAGGTTCTATCCTACTGAAAAATCCGTTTACAAATATCTGTAAGCTATGACATTTTTCTTCCTTCTGTACAATCAAGTTTCTCATTGTAAGAACCTTCTTTACCTCCAAAATTATCTCTGTCATGTCCTCAACTCCCAAGTCATCTAGTTCATATCTATTCTTGGATTTAAGGAACTTGTTGATGTTGTTGGAAACAATTGGCATGTATCCAAGGTCCTCCTTGATATTTTTGATGGCATCATTGGCTTTTTGTATTAATTCATTCTGCTCAAATATGATCTGTATGCAAGGCCATATTTCATTGATGGATGCAATGATATCTGTCCAAATTATCTCTTTAACCTGGACCAAGGTGTTTCCAATAGATGATTCTCTCTCAAAATTTTGCAGCCTCTCTAATAAATTCTGTTCTCTTTGGGCTTCAACTGCATGTGAGTTCTCACTCCTGGACTTATGATCCTATAACAATTTCACTTGGTCCTGAAGCTTCTTTATTTATTCTATCTTGATTGAGAGATTCTGCACTTCTTTAGTGATTTTTTCAACTCCATCTGTTGTACTTGATATAGAAGGTGTGGTTGTGGTAATAGCTGTAAGGGGTACAACCTCCAAAGGGACCAACGAAAGCTTGGTAGCTTTCTCTTTTTCCTTTATCATATTTTCCATCTATGATTCCATCTACCTCAACTAAGCATTCTGCTCCATGATGAGCTTCATAATGTCTGATTTCTGGGATTCTGAATCTTTGGTTTCTTTGGTCAAGGGGTCCTCTGTAGCTGTCATTTTTAGCTACTTCCTTAATGTTTTTATGCCAAATTTTTTATTTTTAATCTCCTATTCCGCAGCTTTGATGTTGGAGGGATCATATCCAACTCTTATTACTAGGTCATATAAAGACTTAAACCTTGAATCCTTGGAAAAATAAGATATGTTTTCCATCTTGAGCTATGGCTGGATATTTGCTAAAGAAACCTGCAATTTGGACAAGCTCATAGTAGTGTTAGTGAGTGTAGGTGAAATCATTTCACCTGTCTATTTATGCATCTCCATTTTATTAATGGGATGTATGTATTTAATATCAAATTCAAATGCAATATTTCTTTTAATCTGATGCTATCTTGGGCTGTGGAATTTGTTCTTGGAGAAAATCCATCTGTATTTTTCCTTTCTCAGAGTCAAAGGCTGACAACAGTCTACTCCGAGAGATGGAAGTTTTCTTCCAAAGCTTATTATATGCATTGGTCTTCAAAACTTCATTATTCAATTCAATCTCTCTGAATGTATCAAATATGCTCTTCTCTTTCTCCCCTGTGACAACCGTACTGGTTTGAATAGATTGTTGATGATTCTGTGACGTTGTAGATGTGGTAGGAGAGAGTGTAGTATGACCACCTACTTGTGAGGAAGTAGGTGTATCTTTGGTGACGATGATGAATTCCTGATATAAATCCAATCCTTTCTTGGGTTTACCTTGGGATGAGCTTAGTCCTCTTCTTGTACATGATTTTGAACTCTTTTCTGGAAGTGTTAGTCACTGAGGGTGACTCTTCTCCTTTCATCATTTTTCATGCTTTCTCCTGTGGAATAGGAGTTTATGATGTTGAAGTTGAAACCAACTTTTCCTCAGCCTCTTGTAGAGTTTTCACACTCCATTCTAGTTGGTTCATGTACCTATCAATCTTTGGTTTATGTGTATGAATGTAAGTTGTAGATTTTTTCTCTACCCTTAACTTGGATATAGTAGATAATGGATCATACAACCATGTAAAACTGAGGTTTACTTTCATTTCTTTCAGCAATTTTTCTACTTCCTCCCCTATTGTTATGTTGTTACAAATGAAGGGTCCTATCTGTGTTTTGATCTTTAATTGAGATTTTTTCTTTGCAGACACAAAATGGACCTCATCAGCATTGAGCATTTTCCTGGTGTATTCTAGAGAAAAAATCCTTATTGGGAGGAATTTTGGGAGAATATATGGGGCAAGCTCACATCCATAGATTCTCAATTTTCTGTAATTTTGGTAAAGATGACAGTCTCCTATTTTGGTTTGGTATGATAACTGCAAAATTTTCCTGATGTCTTTACTGATTCTTGGCTCTAAATTGCTTCTTAGAAGGCTTAGTGTTTGATGTACAAGGAGTTCTATGAATTGTTTCTATGAGTATTAATTTTTCTCCTTCATTACCATTATAGTCCAGAAGATGACAAATTGATGATTTCCATCATCATCCAATTTCTGCAATGCAAATTTTAACCCATCTCCCTGAAAATACAAAAACATATATAACAAAAGAGAGGCATATTTAAACACCTCTTCAGTTTTGAATTTTACAAATTGTTCATGGATGTAATCTTCTAGGAATTGGCTAAAGTTGAATGAGATGGAAGGCTTAGAATCTGTGGAGAAAATTGAAAGGAATCCTATAATGGCCTCATCTACACACTGATCTGAGTAATAACCTAGGAGGTAGGAAATAACTGTAATGATTTGTTTGGCTCTATCAAGGAAAATGGAGGATGAATAGGGAGGATTATTCTTGGGTAGTTGGGCATCTTTAGGCAGAAAAATATCAAGGGTTTTAGCCATTTTTTCAAAGTCCAAATTCTGATATAATTCAGTGAGTGCTTCTTGAGGGAAAGGGTTATCATTTTCTGTGATAGGAGCCTGCATTATTTTGTCTATAGATTGGGCAGTTATGGTGATTAAAATCTCTCTTGTAGGGGAAATAATAGCTCTTTGGTTGGGTACATAACAAGCTTGACACTTCCTGATGAATTTAGGTACACTGTCGGTGTGGGGAAAGATGTAGTAGGGAAAATTGGACTCCCACAGTCCAATATCATCAAAATTGTCAACGAATTTGTCTTCAAGCCAACATTACATTTCAAATAACGCACACTCACACAGGGTTTCAGGGATTTTATAATCCATATCTGCCAAAGGTAGGTGATCAAGGTCAACTAGGGGATGGAGTAGTGGATGTACAGGCTCTTCCTGTCCCTTATTCTTATGAGGTATGGTTGGATCAGTTTATATAGTGAATGAGGTTTTCTGATAGACAAATGGGGGCCAAAACTATGTAAAAGCTCTGAGATTAGGAATAATTTGTGACATTTTCATAGAGTACTTTGACAAAGACTATATTGGATTTTCCATCACTCTTTCAACCTACAGAAAACATGTAAAAAGCAAAGAAAATAGTAAGGTAAAGGATTACAAGTTGATCAGGCATGGATTTCTACACAATTTGACGTTTTACCATTGAGAGTGGCGTGGTTCCGTTGAATTAACGGTTAGTGATGAATTAAATTCATCAACGGTTGTATTGCAGAGGGAATACATTTAATTGAAAATGGTATGATCTATGTGGCATGATATGACAAGAGCTCAACGGGTGCATTGGCAGTTTTTTATATGGCGGGGAAACTTCTTTTCGAAGGGGGTCCAAAGCAGTAAGTAGTTTAATCAGGGGGGTGAAAAATGACAGAAAGACACCACATTAGTGTGGGCCCAAAACATAAAACCACTTTTTTTGGACACCCCCCCTCCCTCGACAGTAAAGCTCAGACGAAGAAGGGGGGATGAAAAATGATAAGTGTCGTCGGATGGAAGAGTTTGAGATCGGATGAGTGGAGATGTGATGGTAGGTTAACATGTTGCGATGGGATGTTTTGTCGAGTATTAGGAGGGTTAATAAGGGTAAAAAATTTGGATAATGGGATAATGCGCCAAAGTTTTATTTTCATATGCCGAACCTTTTAGACTTAGGATAAAACATTTTTACCCTTTTTTCCTTCTCATGTGCATGAAATAACCTTGAAAGCTAAAAACTTAGGATAAAACTTTTCATGCTTTTCAAAGCTATAACACAAGTTCTACCTACCCTTTCATTTTCAATTATTTTACTAAGCTAATATTTTTTTCATCTTCTTTCATTAGGGTGCATTGAAGCTAGAAAACCCACATAACATTTTTTATAAAAATCTAACCTACTCTATCAATTATTTATCCTATTGATTCAGATTAGACTATTGAATCAATCTCATTTTCTACCTAACTACCAATTTTTCAAGATTAAATTGTTTCATAAATCTTTATTCACTAACCTAATTAACATGAAATTCATAGTTTTTCCATCATGATTAAGTTGTATGATTGGAATAAAAATCTATTTATTGTGGCATTTTAACACAAGTTGCACACAATTTTATTGCATTTTAACATAAAGGAAACAAATTTAACAATAGTGGCATTTAAATTAGTAGCACTTTTAGTATTATTTCTATTTCATTTGTGGGGGTTTATTCTCTTTTATTCTTTTTTCAATTTTCATTCTTTTTGTCTTTTTTATTCATATTCATTTTCTTTTTGACATACCCTCTTTTGATTTTATTTATATATATATATATATTTGGAAATCATTTGCAAATTGGAAATTATTTGCAAATTAAAATTACAAATATTAAATACGCCATCACCTTAAGATCCTATAAAATATAGGATCCTAACAGTGCCTCCAGCTGGAGATGGCACTTCTCCATGTGAAGTGTCAAGAACATATGATCAGTAGCCTTGAGTATCCAATGTCTATAATGTCTACATCTTATTTCTTTTGCTCTTAAGGTACTTATGGTAACTTTTCAATCAGGGCTTAGGGCCTTTTCTATGGGCTTCAACTCCAATCAGCAAGCTATCCAATAAAATCAATATAAACTGTGATATTTACAATGATGTAATAAATGTAGAAATTAGCTGAATAAATCACTTATTCAATGGAGATTAACCCGATTACACATCAATTTCGAATTGAATGCATAACACATAATCTCATCTACAATTAATTGTCACATGCGGAAATAATAGAAGCGATCGCACATCAAATCAATCACACATTAACTCAGTATGTATGGGGAAAGCCTATAGCTAAAAACCCCGCAGCTATTGTGTATATTATAATGGAGAAATCATGTAACCAAACAAGTACAATACTCCTCACAAGTACTCAGTACTTTCTCATAAAGTCACACACAATCTAGCTTAGTTTTGAACAAGTCACTGGTTCAAAACTCCCTGCCAATTGCCTTGCTTCTATTGCGCAATCATGGCCTGTATATGAAGAGATCCAAGGTTCGAATCCCCTTGGCTTGACTGCGCAATTGTCATGGACAATTCCTCCAAGTGTAATGCAAATCCCATGCGTTCAAAACTCCCTGCCAATTGCCTTGCCTCTATTGCGCAATCATGGCCTGTATATGAAGAGATCCAAGGTTCGAATCCCCTTGGCTTGACTGCGCAATTGTCATGGACAATTCCTCCAAGTGTAATGCAAATCTCATGCAAAACTGATCCTCCAACTGATAGCTATACTCACCCTTTCATCTACCTCTTCCACTGGTCTCCACTGAACTGATCATGCACTGTAGTGAACTGATGTGTTCTTGAGTTGACTAATGAGTTACTAATTAGTGAATTAAATAATATTTAATTCACTCCACTCATAACTAATTGATTAGCTAGTTAAACTAATCTCAACTAGTTCAACTAAATAAACAGAACACGACTCCACTATCTGTCTCATTAACTCCTCCAAAACTTCTGCCACTGAAGTCCAACTGAAGTCAACCATGCAAGATGCCATCAAACCCTAGGAACCACGTGATTCCTCTGTCAGTTGCATGAGCCACCTCCATGACTCGAACTGAAGTGCTCCAAGAGAGTAAACCGCTGTTTATAGTCAAAATATTATTAAGGGTAAATAATATTTGACTTCCATATTTTTAGGAGAGGCAGTCTAAAAATAGCCTGTGACCTAAAAATATGAGTCTCATCTATTTTTACCAACATGTCGCATGTTTCAAGAATCTCCAACTGGAATCCCCGAATCATGCTCCGTATGTCTAAAAATAGACATAGTCTAAAAATAGACTTTGCGCCAGAATTTGCCTGCGGGCCCACTTAGTGAAGGCAACTTCATTTCACTAAGCTCCATCATATTGCTGCATTCTCAACAATAAAAATATTTATGCTAAGAAATTAGTAAGCCAGCATCTTGCCATTGACATGACCACTTGGTAATTCTTCTCCATCCAAATCCTTGAAGAATAATGCATTGTTTCCCTTGAAATCATAAATGACAGTAAGGGATCTCTTTCTAAATGTTATCAAATATAATGCTTAGTGTTTACCTTTGTCTTCTCTTCTGGAATCCCACCTTATAAATTTGTCTCCAATGTTGAAGTCATCAGCTTTAGTCCTTCTATCAAAAACATTTTTGACATTTTCTTGAATTACTTGAGTTTTTTTATATACCTCCTCCCTTGACTACTACAACTGAATGGTTTGCTTGATTCTTCTTTGTATGTCATTTGGCTCAACTTGTAATTCTTGTATTATATTTGTGAATGGTACTCCTAAAGATGATGGAAATAGAGAATACATTCCATAGAAAATTTGGTATGGTGACATACCAATTGACTTCTTTGTAGTAAGTCTTTCAGGCCAAAGTGAATTAACCAACTTGTCGTGCCAAGATTTCTTGTTGTATTCCAACAAATTTTTAGTGATATTTACCAAACTTTTATTTGAGGATTTAGCCAACCCATTACCCTGAGGGTAATAAGCTGTTGAATGTCACAAATTAATGTGGTATTTGTTACAAGATTCAATCATTTTCTTAGATTTAAATGATGTTGCATTATTAGTATTAAGTTTTCAAGGACAACCAAATCTAGAAAGGATATTGGTCTTAAGAAATTTAATAATGACAACATGAGTAGCAGATCTGGAAGGGGTGGCCTCTATCCATTTAGTAAAGTAATCTGTGTTTGTGAGAATCCAATTATATTGGCTAGAGGAAGAGGGATGAATTTCACCAATGAAATCCAGTCCCCACTGCTAAAAAGGGCTCTCAACTGAAATGGGTTTTAATGGTAGGGGTAAAATATTTCTTTTTCCTTCAAAAATTTTGCATTTATGGCATGAAGTTACCTTCTTATGAATGTCAGGAAAAAGTTTAGGCCAGTGAAAACTAGCCCTAAGGATTTTAGTCACAGCAGTTTTCCAATAGAGATGGCCACCACAGTCACCTTCATGGAACTCCTATATGATTTTCTCTGCATCATCCTTCAATAAGCACTTAAGTAAAATTCCACCAGCATCTTTCCAATATAAAACATTTTCAATGATGCAAAACTTAAATGCCTTTAATTTTAGAAGTCCTTCCTTTGTTTTTGTTAGACTAGGAGGAGCATTTAAATTGAATAAAACATACAACATGTTCGCATACCAGGGTCATTTCGAAAATGCTTCATCAATCTATTGAGTCGCCTGTTCCTCTTGATCATCCAGTGCAGCAACAAAGTTGATGTATAATGCAAGAAAATTAGACACTGCCATCAGTTTGGCTAGTCCTTGTCCTTTGATCAACTTGGTTGGTTTTATTTCTAAGTCATACTCAAGGATGACAACAATCCATTTTCCTCGTTTTCCATCTGGTCCATTCTGTGTCAAAATATCCTTGACAACTGAATTAGGTACATATGCAATAATATTTGAATGAAAAATATACACAATAAAAACTTTTATTACTTTAACCAATGCAAAGGCCTGTTTTTCCAAGATATTATATTTCAAAGATGCATCTCTTAAAGCCTTACTGAAAAATGCAATAGGTTGTTCAAATCCTTCCTCATTTTTTTGCAATAAAGCAACTACAACAGTGTGTTTAGAAGCAAAAGAAAATATAATAAAATCTTTGGTAAAATCTGGACTAATCAACACTGGTGCTTTTTTTAATGCATGTTTAACTAAATCAAAGGACGTTCTAGCCTCAATACTCCATCTAATTTTCGAATATTTTTAAGCATGTTTTTTATATTTCTAAGAAGTTCTGCAAGGTTAGGAATAAATCTCCTTAGGAGATTAATCTTGCCAGTAAAACACTGAAGCTCTTTGATGTTTCTAGGGTGACTAATTTTTAATATTGCTTCAATTCTACTTGGATCAATCCTAATTCCATCCTTTGAAATAATATGACCAAGAAGCTTACCTTCCTCAAGGCCAAATAATGTTTTCTTAGGATTCAATGAGATACCAAACCTTCTACACTTTTCAAACACACTTCTTAGATTCATCAAATGTTCCTCATCAGTCTTCGAATATATAGTAATATCATCAAGATAAATCACAATAAAATGGCTAATCTCATCATCAAAGGAAATATCCATTGCTCTTTGAAATACGGCCCCAACATTAATTAATGTAAAGGGCATCTTCACATACATCAAGGTCCCCCATGGAGTAATGAAAGTTGTTTTATCCTGATCATTAGGATGTACTAGGACCTGGTTATAACCTGAGAATCCATCTAAAAAGGATATCCTACTAGAACCTACTACCTTTTGTAATATATGGTCCATTTTTGGTAAAGGGTAGTTTTCTTTTAAGGATACCTTGTTAAGATTTCTAAAATCAATACATAACCATATTTCTCCATTTTTCTTCCTAGTAGGCTCTATATTAGACACCCATTTAGAGTATCTACGAGGGACAATGACTTTAGCATCATACATATTTTTTACCTCTTTCTCAATCAAATTCATCAGAACATGATTTATTCTACGGAGCTTTTGTTTGAATGGTTTCTGATCTTCTTTGACTAGGACTTTGTGCTGTATGATACTAGTGTAATATGATTTAAGATCCTAATAGCTCCAAGAAAATACATCAACAAACTCTTTGAATAAAGCTATGTATTCTTCTTTTTTGACAATAGGTAGTGATTTTGAAAGTTTTATCATTTTATGATTTTGTTCACTACCTATATTACATTCTTCTACATCAGCCCCTATGGGCTCTATTTTTGGCTTTTTTTCTACATCATTGAAATCAAAAAGTTCTTCTAATAGAATTATACCTGTAGGAAAAATATTATCTTTAAGCTGAAGTGATTCAAATTCTTCTTTTTCTGGATCAATTTCATGCAATTATAATTTATGTACAACTTCATCTATAGAGATATTTACATCTAGTTCATCAAAATTTTCTTCTACAATAGTATGTACAACTATTTGATTTTCTCCTTGACAATCTAATTATATCTTATTTTCCTCAGACTCATCTTTGGACAGCGGAAATTTTTCTATATTTTTTATCATTTCCAAATACCTTCCAGTACCTCATGTCCTCTGGTATAGTTGGACGATGTTTAATTTCCACTATATATTGTTTGTTGGGATGAGGAATTTTCATGTACTGGTTGAAAAAACTAGACCATTAGCAAGGACATTCTAATTTCTATGGATCACAACAAGATCATATTCTATAAAAGTCTGTAAGAAGTCAAACAAAAAATTTCTGTATGCTCTCAATATAGGATGTTTTGCATAATATTCTCCTTTGATTTGTTTAATTATCAATTTAGAATCCCCATGAACAGGAATTCTTTTAACACCTACTTTCTTCAATAATTCCAAGCCTAAAATAAGTGCTTCATATTTTGCTATGTTGTTGGTACATTGAAAATTCAATTTATATGAATGACCTTCCGCATGATTATTTCCTGAATTTGAGACCCACACACTTGCTCATGACGCTACTCTAATACAAGAACCATCAAAACTCATGTTCCAAAAAGATTCAATTTCATTGCTTTTTTGTACAATTTATGTTTGATTTTCATGTGTTTCACAATTTTCATTTTCAGCACTAGTAACCTGAGCATCAATATATCCATCATTATACAAAATGAAGGAGTCTAAATTAGAATGAACAAAGGAAAGGGGGTAATAATGTGGATTTTCCTGACTACTCACTGTGTATTTCATTAAGGTTTCCCTATACAGCTGTCTATGTTGACCAAACACTCGGATGGTTGCATAAGTCATATCCATTTGCAGGGTTCCCTGTAATTTCTCTCCAAGAGCGTGAAAACAACATGCCATATTTTGGGGGAATATCAGCCACTACTATGTCCATTAATAGACTCTTAGCTGGGATTTGGGCTAAAGTGACACATAGATCCTTAATGAGACCTAAACATCTTACTTTTCTTGAATCAAATGAATACAATTCTTTGTAAGGCCTAGTAATGTTAAGACCAAGTTTCTCCATAACATCTTTTGGCATCAAATTGTGTGAGGCACCTGAATCTAAAATAGCATTGTGTATAATTTTATCATGAACATTAAGACTGACATAAAATGGAGGGACTCCTCCTTCTGGTTTACCATCTACCTCTAGACCAAATAATAATTTAGGTTGATCATCATTCAAATCGACAGTATCACTGTTTTATCATATGTTCAAAGCTTCCATAACTTGAGTTATGTACATATTTTTATTCATTAACTCAGTCAAAGGGATAGGAATTTTTAGCTTTACTGGTTCATTTTCAATATCGAATGATGTTTGAAATTTATTTAAGTTCAAAAAGTCATATTTATCAACAATTTATTTTGACACATTTCCTTTTTGGTGAGTGGTGGTGGGAATGTATGTTTTTGTAGTTTTGGAGGAACTCTCAACAACCTTTTTATGAGGAATGTCAACTATATTTTTGCTAGAATTATCAGCATTGTTTTTAGCAACATTTTCTGTAGTTTTCTTTGAAGTGGTGTCAAAAGTTTGCTTGACAGGGTTTTCATTAGTATTTTTTTTTGGAGTATGTAATGTTTTCTTACTCCTAAGATTATACTTTCTATGGAATTCCATGATTGCATTTTCATATTCCTTCTTATAGTCATCTAATTCTTTAAATTCAAGTTCAGTTTGGGATAATTCAACCGGCTCTTGTTCTTCCTGACTAAGAAACACAATTTCATCATCATTGATACCCATTAGATTTATCTGATTTTATTCTACTTCTTCTACTACATATCCATCATCAGAAACATAATTCTCCTGAAAAGGAAGTCTAATTTGCTGATAAGGACCCCTCTGATCTCTTTGTTTGATTTGGGGAGGATTTATCCTAGGATTTTGATTTCGATTTTGAGGTGCAGGTTGATTTTCCCTAGGTGCATCCATCTCATTCAAATTAATCCTCTCCATCATTCTTTTTATTGTTCTAACTAAGGAATCAATTTTAGCATTAGCAGAAGAAGTATAGGGTTTCTCTTTTATGGTTACTCTTCTTTCATTCTTAAGTCTAGCTCTCTTGGCTAACATATTTTCTTCTACACTCACTACATCCCTTTGCATTTCTTCTAGTGTGGATCAATTCCTTTCTCAAAGTTGGTAAGCCTTGTCTGCCTCAAAACCATCTGGGAATTTAATTAGGGCTAAGCCTTGTGGTGGTTTAATATTAGTAGGAATTTCGTTATATACACTGTTGAATCTAGTGCAAATGTCTTGAACACTTTCCCCTAGTCCCCTCCTAATGCTTTCATATTCAGATAACATCTAAAGAGGGTTTTTATTAATTTCCCACCTAGTAAGGAATGTTTGATGGAATCAAGGAAAATCATTAATACTAGTAGAAGTTAATTCTTTAAAACATTTCCTCACCTCTCCTGTGAGACTTTGTGAAAACAAACTAAGTTTTACACTCTCCTCATCTACCTCCTAAAGGTCAAAAATATCATTTGTCCCATCTACATGTTGTTGCGCAGTGATAGGTCCAGTTTCATCAAATTGAGGGATTTTTGTTTGACAATCCCTTGACATGTTTGCCAAAGGATATTTAAGGACAAGGGGAGCATATCTTGTTGCCATTATGGGGATATGAGGATGAAAAATATGATTTGGTCGTTGGATGAAAGGTGGAGGTTGAATGGAAGGTAAAGGCTAAGCTGAAACTTGGGGTTTTGGTGGAGATGAAGGTTGGATTGTAGTTGAGGATTGGGGAGAAAAAGGACTTTGAGATGCTTAGTGAGATAGTAGTGGAGTAGGTGTGGAAAATAGAGAAGGAGTATGACTTAATGATTTATGGGAAAGAACTGTAGTAGTTGTGGAAACTACAAAAGGAGTAGGACTTGCTCATCTAGGATGCACAGATTGTGATGAGGTGGATGAATCTGCATAAGAAGTGAAAGCAGAAAGTTATATAGATTGCTGGGCATAAGCTTCATGAACAGAAAGGTCTAAACCTGAGACTAAACCCTGCAATTTGTCAAATTCTTAGAGGATTTGAAGGTCTTTATCAGCAGGAACAGATTGGGCTTCAGTTGAATTTCTTCTTAATGTAGCTTGATCTACTACTATTTGGTCTACCCAATTGGATGATTTAGGTCTAAATGGGCTTTGTTCAAAGGGTAAATCAACTCAATGTATTGTAGAGTTACAAATTCTTTTCGGAGTGAATCTTCTCTATGAGGGGGACTACTGCTTCCTTAGATTTCTATTATGATCTTTCTTTTCATTATTTTCTCAAGGTAATCTGCAATTTCTGTAGGCTTTGGATCAAGATGAGCTCTAGTATAGGCTCTTTTAGGAGCCAGAGTTATGATCTAAATGCACACACACACTTATTATTTACACTATTGAAAATAAAACCAATCTTAAAGTATTCCTATCATACAATGTTTTAACCAGGGTTATGATTTCGAAAGAAATGAAATTTTTTTCAATTCTTCCCCAGTATGGTCGCCACTAGTTATCATTCTGTAATTTAAAATATTGGTAGATTAAACATAGAGGACAACATCAAAACCACTTTGGAAGCGGAGATCTAGCCCTGCCAGGTTCAGAGAGGGATCTCTCTTAGTGATTTAATTTTTTTTGGAATAGATATTAGGCTAGTTATGATTATACTTGGTTGTTGTTTGATTTTGATTGATTTGGTTGAATAAATATTTATATTCCCATTGGGAAATGGATTCAAAACATAAAACTAGATTTTGCATCAATTTTTAAAAGAGTTATAACAAGCCAAGCTAGGTTGCATTTATTGGATTCTTTTAAATTTTTAAATTGAATAATGGATGTGGAAGAAAAGTGAATTTCAGTTGAGACTGAAAAGAATTTAAGTATTTTTCAATATGACTTCAAGTAGAAAACATTTAAATTGTAAAAGCAGCCAGAATAAGGTGTTTTAAATAACATGTCGTATTTATCACATTTTTTTTTACAATTAAGAATGCTGATAAATATAGTAAGGAAATAACAGTGGAAAACATAGAAACAATAGAAACACTTCATCGGTAATTACAACACATGAATCCTGAAAGAAGTATTTTTATTATTGATGCTCCAACAAAAAATTGGAATTTACAATTGCGTTGTAGGAAACATATATTCATAAATCAACCTCTATTACTTCAAACAATGAACTATTTATACTAAAATATCACAAAATTGATTACAATAAATGTTGTCTCAATAGACAGTGTATTATTAGCCTAAATCTAACAAAAAACTTTGACTATGAAAAAAAATAGGCTCGATGTGGGTGACTTGGTATTCTGGCACTACTTTCAAGGAATTAGTTGCTGAGTAGGCCTATTTGTAGGTTGTGCTGGCTAATGTGTTGTCCTATGAGCTGGCTATAGATGAAAATTATTTTTTACTTTTTACTCTTGGAACTCAATTAACTTATCCCATCGATCTTCATTTGGGATAGTTAATTTGATGACCTTCTGATAGATTTCATCCACTTCGGTATACTTAGCAAAGGTTGGTTTTATCACCAAAATGTGGTTTATCTCGTGCTCGATGAAAAGGTCATGAGCCAACGCCTCCAAGAACGCTTTCCCTATCGTAGTGCCTATGATATTTGAAAACTTAGTTGTGTCCCTGGAATTTTCATTAAGCTTCTTTACATAATCCTCTCTGTTCATTAATTTTTCATTGATTACAAACATGGAAGGAAGACCTTTCTGAGTTAAAGGTTCTATCCTACTGAAAAATATGTTTACAACTATCTCTAAGCTGTGACATTTTTCTTCCATCTGTACAATCAGGTTTCTCTTTGTAAGAACCCTCTTTACCTCCAAAATTTTATCTATCCTTTCCTCAACTCCCAATTCATCCAATTGATATCTATCCTTGGAGTTAAGGAACTTGATGATGCTGTTGGAAACAGTTGGGATGTCTCCAAGATCCTCCTTGATACTTTTGATGGCATCACTCGATTTCTGTATTAATTCCTTCTGCTCAAATATGATATGTATGCAGGGCCAGTTTTCATTGATGGACACAATGATATTTGTCCAAATTATCTCTTTAACTTGGCCCAAGGTGTTTCCAATAGATGATTCCATCTCAGACTTCTAAAACCTCTCTATTAACTTATGTTCTCTTTGGGCTTCAGCTGCATGTCAGTTCTCACTCCTGGACTTCTGATCCTGCAACAATTTCACCTGGTCCTCAAAATTCTTTGTTTCTTCTTTCTAGATTGATAGATTCTGCACTGCTTTGGTTATTTGTTCAACTCCATATGTTGTACTTACTCTAGAAGTTGTGGTTGTGGGAATAGTTGTAAGGGGTACAACCTCCAAAGGAACCAATGAAAGCTTGGAAACCTCCTCTTTTTCCTTTATCATATTTTCCATCTTTGATTCCATCTGCCTCAGTTGAGCATTCTGCTCCATGATGAGCTTCATCATGTTTGATTTATTGGATTCTTTCTCTTTGGTTTCTTTGGTGAAGGGGTCCTCTGTAGCTGAAATTTTTAGCTACTTCCTTAATGATGCTATGTCAACATTTTTCTTTTTAGTCGCCTCTTCTGCTACTTTGATGTTGGAGGGATCATATCCAACTTTGATTACTAATTCTTCCAAAGACTCAATCCTTGAATCCTTGGCCAACGAAGATATTTTTTCCATCTTGAGCTGTGATTGGATATTTGCTAACTTAACTTCCAATTTGGACAAGCTCATAGCAGTGTTAGTGAGTGTAGATGAAATCATTTCACTTGTTTATTTGTGCATCTCCATTTGATCAATGAGATGTATTCCTTTAATATAAAATTCAAATGTTGTATTTTTATAATCTTCTGTTGTCTTAGGTTGTGGAATTTGTGCTTGGAGAAAATCCATCTGCATTTTTCCTTTCTCAGAGTCAAAGGCTAACAATAGTATACTCTGAGAGCTGGAAGTCTGCTTCCAGAATTGATTATATGTACTAGTCTTCAAAAATTCATTCTTCAATTTAATCTCTCTGAATGTATCAAATACACTCTTCTATTTCTCCCCTATGACAGTTGTACTAGTTTGAATAACTTTTTGTTGATCCTGTGAAGCTATAGATGTGGTAGGAGAGAGTGTAGTTTGACCACCTACTTGTGGGGAAGTAGGTGTCTCTTTGGCGATGATTATGACTTCTTGCTCTGAATCCTTTCTTGGGTTTACCTTGGGAATTAGCTTAGTCCTCTTCTTGTACATGATTTTTAACTCTTTTCTAGAAGTGTGAGTCACTGAGGGTGACTCTTCTTCTCTCATCCTTTTTCTTGCTTTCTCCTGTGGAACATGAGTCTGTGATGTTGAAGTTGAAACCAATTGTTCCTCAACCTCTTGTAGAGTGTTCTAAGTCCATTCTATCTGGTTCATGTACCTCTCAATATCTGGTCTATGTGTATGAATGTAAGGTGTCGATTTTTTATATACCCTTGACTTGGATATGATACCTAATGGATCATACAACCATGTGAAACTGAAGCTGAATTGCATTTCTTTAAGCAAATTGTCTGCTTCCTCCCCTGTTGTTTCGTTGTTACAAAAGAAGGGTCATATCTGTGTTTTGATCCTGAATTGATATTTTTTCTTTGAAGACACAAAATGGACCTCATTGGCATTGAGAATTTTCCTGATGTATTCTAGAGAAAAAAATCCTCATTGGGAGGATTTTTGGGAGCTTACATAAGGCAATCTCACATCCATAGACTCTAAGTTTTGTGTAATTCTGGTATATATACCAGTATTCTACTTTGGTTTGGTCTGATAACTACAAAATTTTCCTAATGTCTTCAATGATTCTTGCCTCTCAATTGCTACTTAGAATACTGAGTGTTGGATGTACAAATATTTCTATAAACTATTTGTATGAGTATTATTTTTGCTCCTTCATTACCATTGTAGTCTAGAAGATGACAGATTGTTGATTTCCATCATCATCCAATTTCTACAATGCAAAGCTGAACCTGTCTCCCTGAAAATAAAAAAAACTTATATACTAAAACAAAGGCATATTTAAACACCTCTTCAGTTTGGAATTTGAAAAATTATTCATGGATGGAATCTGCTAGGAATTGGCTAAAGTTGAATAAGATGGAAGGCTTAAAAATTGTGGAGTAAATGGAAAGGAATACTATAATCGCCTCATCTACCAACTGATCTGAGTAATAAACGAGGAGGTAGGAAATAATTGTAATGATTTTCTTGGCTCTATCAGGTAAAATGGAAGATGAATAGGGAGGATTATTCTTGGGTAGTTGGGCATCTTCAGCGAGAAAAAGATCAAGGCTTTTAGCCCTTTTTCCAGAGTCTAGATTTTGATATAATTTAGTGAGTGCTTCTTGAGATAAATGGGTATCATTTTATGTGATAATAGCCTGCATCATTTTGGCTATAGATTGGGCAGTTATGGTGATTAAAATTTCTCCTGTAGGGGCAATAATAGCTCTCTAGCTGGGTACATAACAAGCTTGACACTTCCTGATGAATTGAGGGGCACTGTGGCTATGGGGAAATATGTAGTGGGGGAAATTGTATTCCCACAGTCCAATATCATCAGATTTTTCAATGAATTCTTCTTCAAGCCAACAATACATTTTAAATAACTTGAACTCACACAAGGTTTCTGGGGTTTTATAAACCCTGTCTGCCAAAGGTAGGTGATCAAGGTCAACTAGGGGATGGAGCAGTGGATTTACGGGATATTCTTGTCCCTTATTCTTAGGAGGCATGGTTGGATAAGGTTATATAGTGAATGAGGGTTTATGATAGAAAAATGGGGGTCGAGACTGTGTAAAATCTCTAAGATTAGGAAGAAGCTGCGACAGTTGCAGAGAGTAATTTGACAAAGACTGGAATGGATTTTCTACCACTCTCTCAACCTACATCAAACATGTACAGTGAAGAGAAAATGGTAAGGTAAAGGATCAAAAGTTGATTAGGCATGGATTTATACACAGTTTGATCATTTTCCCGTTGAGATTTTCACAAATCCATTGAATTAACGGTTAGTGATGAATTAAATTCATCAATGGCTGTATTACTATGGGAAGAAATTTAATTGAAAACAGTATGATCTAGGTGACGTGATATGATAGGCACTCAGCGGGTGGATTGGCAGTTTTTTATATCGCAGGGAAACTTATTTTCAGAGGGGGTCCAATTCAATAAGCAGTTTAAGCGAGGTGGGTGCGAAATGATGGGAACATGCCACGTGAGCGTGGGCCCAAAACACAAAACATTTTTTTTGGACCCCCCCCGATTGTAAAGTTCGAATGGAGAGTGGAGGCTGAAAAATGATAAGGGCCATCAGATGGAAGAGTGGGAGATCGGATGAGCAGATATGTGATGGTAGGTTAACAAGTTGTGATGGGATGTTTTCTCAGGTAGAGGGAGGGTTAATAAGGGTAAAAAATTTGGATAATGGGATAATGCGCCAAAATTTTGTTTTCATGTGCCAAACCTTTTAGACTTAGGATAAAACCCTTTTACCCTTTTTGCCTTCTCATGTGCATGAAATAACCTTAAAAGCTAAAAACTTAGGATAAAAAATTTCATGCTTTTCAAAGCTATATCACAACTTCTACCTACCTTTTCTAAGCTAACATTTTTTCATCTTCTTTCCTTAGGGTGCATTTAAGCTAGCAAACCCACATATCCTTTTTTCTAAAAAAATAAACCTACTCTATCACTTATTTATCCTATTGATTCAGATTAGACTGTTGAAGCAATCTCATTTTCTACCTAACCACTGATTTGCCAATATTAAACTGTTTGGAAAATATTTATTCACTAACCTAATTAACATGAAATTCACAATTGTTCCATCATGATTAAGTTGTATGATTGGAACAAAAATTTAGTCATTGTGGCATTTTAAGACAAGCTACACACAATTTTATTAGATTTTGACATGAAGGAAACTAATTTAACAGTAGTGGCATTTAAATTTGCAGCACTTTCAGTATTATTTCTATTTTTCTTTTGTGGGGTTTTATTCTCTTTTATTCTTTTTTTTTCAATTTTCTTTCTTTTTGTCTTTTTTTCTTCATATTCATTTTATTTTTTGGCATACCCTCTTTTGATTTTCTTTTATATATTCTTTTTTTGGTAATCATTTGCAAATTTAAAATTATTTACACTGTAAAATTAAAAATTTGAAATACCCCATCACCTTGAGATCCTATAAAATATAGGACCCTAACACCTCCTATAGGAAATCATTATGGCTTCGAGATACTTTGCAGGACAGTGAAATGCATATTCTTGTTCGTTGATCATTCAAGGAAAGGAAGGAACCTTGCAGGTATTAGGGATATGTTGCTGCTATGAGCACTATGATTCAAGCTGAACCATCCTAATTCGAAGAAGCAGTCAAAGAACAAGTTTGGAAGGATGCAATGGCCGAGGAATACAAATCTATTGCGAAAAATGATGTATGGGATGTTGTGCCGAGACCGCATGGGAAGTCTGTTGTGACTTCGAAGTGGTTATTCAAGGTCAAACATGGAATCGATGGCAGCATTGAGAAATACAAAGCGAGGTTTGTAGCTCGAAGCTTCTCTCAAAAAGAGGGAGAAGATTATGATGACATATTTTCTCCTGTGGCTGGATACACAACTATCCGTTCAATAGTTGCCTTTGTTGCTAGTCAAGGTTAGACCCTTCATCAGATGAATGTAAAGACTGCTTTTCTTCATAGTATGTTACAGGAAGAAGTGTATGTTGAACAACCACAAGGATTTGAAGTGGAACATGTTATTGCCAAATCTACCTCAGTCAAGGAAGGCAGAAGTTTAGGGTAACATCAAAAACCACGCTCAGCGTAGCTAGTCTCACCAAAACAGAGAGGGCTCTCTCTCCGGGTCACTCTCAGGAAAAATGTCTCAATAGGGTTTGAGATGACTGAAATGAATGCTAATTTTAGGCTAGGTATATGAATCAAGGAGTTTGGAATGATTTTTAGGGGTTTTTGTTGGAAAAAGGGAAAGGCAGTTTTGGCCCTGGGGATGAGGCCAATTTCTTGCAGAGTTCGAGTTGGGGCAGGGAAGGCAATGGCTTTGATGTCTTAGATTCAATGAATGGATAGAAAAGACTGCTGAGGAGCTGAAGAGGGCAAGAGGGTGCAAGGATCCTCTTCAAACAGACGAAAACATATAAAACTAAACAAAATTTTAAGGCAGAGCACCAACAAACTAATGAATTCTACCTTAGTTACTCATTTGTTTAATTTCAGAAGCAAAGAGAAGGGAAATGGCATACATATAACATTAATGAAACTTACAGATACATGGAGAAAAACATCATCAAAACTCAGAGCCACAAGGATCCCAACAAGTGCTGCAAAACCCTGGTCTTTCCTTTGCCAAAAATGTTGAAATGAATATACAATGAGGTGCCAAACTATTCCCAAAAGTCCAACCATGAAGATGTCTCACAAAATACAATATATAGACAAGTCTAACCCCTTCCCATGCCTCTAGGGGTCGAGCTCATCCTTCTAGGAGCTGTTTCAACCAATTCTAAACAAGGAACTGAAATCTAGGCAATCAAACAACTTGCCTCTATATGGTAGGAAACTGATTCATTCATTTAATTTTCACCTTTTAGTGAATGAATCCTCTAGAACAAGTAAAAATGTGCCAAATTTACATCATGGTCATCAAATTACATCAAATTATATCAAGAGTTACATCAAAAAGTGAAACTAGTCAAAACTGGCCGAAATTCTGAGCTGAAGAGTGAAAAATAGGCCAAAATTCTCTATGCGTCGCGCCCAAAATCTCTATGCGTAGCACATTTTTGGAGCTGATTTTGAGGAACTTCCCGAAGTCTAAATTGAGCTCATGATAGCGCGTTGGAAATATCTTCCTGTCTACTTTCCAACCCAAGTGGAATTTCTATATTTGGATGTCATTTTCCCCTCCAAAACTTCAATCTCCCAGCATTGCTTCCTGTGGGTGCAAAAAGTGGCAGAAAGGCCATTTTCAAGGTGTTTTTGACCCTTTAGGCAACCCAGAATTTGATGAAATCCTTAGGACATTCATGAACATGCATAAATTTTCATAAAAAATCCAGAAATATCAAGTTTTCCTTCAGAAGATCTCCCAATCGTAAGCGCGCGCAAGGTGGCGCTATGCGTCGGGCAGAAAAACCTGTTTTGTGACCAAAAATTCAAAATTGACAAAATTTTCTCCAAACTCCTTGAAATTTGGACTGAAGGTCCCTCATCAAGTACTATGCTCAGCCAATGAAGCTTCGGTCAAGATTTAGAGCTGATCATGCGTTTTGCGCCTCCTCAGTGCATGCAGTTCAGTGGCGGAATCACTGTCTGTTTCATTGGATGTGTCGATGTCCGTCATGGTGTTGCAATGTGTATGTTTGGTTTGTTGAAAATGAAAAATTGGTGCCTTGTTTCAATTGCCAAAATATGCCAAATAGGAAGGGACTGTATAGGAAGGAACTTTGGTAAATAGGGACAGTGAGTATAGTGGACTGTGGGAAAAATATGTTTCAACCAAGTGAAGTTTATAATGTGAAGACATTCACTTGATTATGTTTGGGGAATGTGGGGTTTGGGGATTTTGTAAATGATAGGGAAAAGGATAAGAAAAGGGAGTCAAAGGATTTAGGGATAGGGGTAATGAGAATGGGTGATTAAATGGGATTATAAGGGAACAGAAGAGGGATATTAAGAGAGGGATATTAATGATATTGTGACAGTGAGGAGGAAAAAGGACCACAGATGGGGAATGAGTTTTGAACTAATTGGCACCAGAAATCAAAATTTTAAAACTTTTGATCCAAACCCTAAGGATAAATTTTGACAAGAAGGTAGGGTTTATGTTTGGCATTCAAACTCTCAAAGCAATCTTCAAACAACTCCAAACACCAGTAATGAGCAATTGTACAAAGTTAATCGGACTTACTCAGAGCAACAATAGTTGAGTCGATTCAATTTTTTATGAGGTAATAGTGAAAATCAGCTTGGAGGCTCTGTGCTCCGCGCGCAAAGCCCAGTGCGCTGCGCACGTTTAATTTTTCACTGTGTGAAACCGTCCTGTGCGCCGCGACCAACTTCCAATGTGCTGCGACAGTGGATTTCACACACAGTCTGGCCTTTAAGCACTGTTTTGCTTCTTCCTCGATTTGTCTTCGGTTATTTAATAACTCTTGCATGTAAATGAATTTGTTGAATACGAAAATATCTGGTATACACAAAGGACTTTGATTTTCTTTTGACAAACCCACTTTCTCCTTTTGCAGACTTTGGCACTTTCATAAGAGAACTCTGTTTTTGTTCCACTATGATTTTTTGGCTAAATGATGAATTTCTTGTCAATCTTTTGCAGGGATGCCGACATGGAACTTGTCAACGGTGACCAGAGTTGCGCCTGAAACATTTCATGACTGAAAAAATTTGAAAAATTACAAATTTATTACAAAAAACAAATTTGACGATTTCTCTTCAAAACAGAGTTTTGAAGAAGAATCATTCTTGAGCATTATTGATGATGATCATTTTGAAATGAAAACTTATTGGAGACATCCTCATGGCCTGCTGGCATTATTTGACATTTTTGAAGACCAAACCCTAGATATAATGACCGAAATGACTCTTATTTGACCAAGAGACCATCCATGACTGTAAATGACTGAAATCAACTTTGATGAACAATTTTGAATTTTGACCAAACCAACAGGTACAAATATGAGGGAAATGAGTGAAGAGACCCTTCCGTCAGATGATGGCATGCCCCTAACGGAATGCAGATGAATGGACTGAATGAGACACCTAAAAATGAAATGCAACAAAGAGTTTTTTGATCTCTGACGGAGGTATGACTATACCGACTCTAACATTGGCTCCAATGGGGATGGTAGCTCCTGGGAGGTGCCAAGAACCACAGATATTTGAGAGAGTAGACAGTGCCTTCATCCATTGGGCAATGGAGTCAAAACACGAAAACTGACATTATATAGACAGACTCTGACTCAAGACTAAAACTGAAAACCATAATAAAACCAAACATGACTAAACAGAACCAACAAGCTGGAAAGATGCTCATAATTAAGCTTATTCATCACACCTACTCTAATTTTTCTTTTTTCACCACCCGATCAAGTGAAATGAAAAATCCAATGCAGCCATGTAAGCATCCTGGCTGCTATTTGATTTCTTCCCAAATGCTTTCTGATGCGCGGGAAAAGGGAAGAATCGAAAGGAAACTCCCATGGAAACTCGGAATCAAGTCGACTGGTGATAAACTTGCAAAGCATGAATTGACTGGATGACTTCAAGAATACTTTGAAAGGATCTTCATAAACATAGCTATTAATTTCCATTAACACATTACTGCTCTGGTCCAGGTAACCTTCATAGTTGGATATTAAGATCTTCCTCACATCTATGCTGTCTTTCTTTGGTGATAGCAGCAGGCTGTCAAAAGGATCCTGAATTTCGTGAATAACTAAACTCTGTAGCTGATTCCAAGCAGAACAAAATTCTCCTTCATCAATCTCCTCACATGACTGCAAACCTTGATATGGACTTTGTAATGAAAAATCTGGTAAACAAGACAATGAAGCTGACTTTGGAATAATATTATTATCAACATTCTTTTCTAACACATGGTTAGCCAATGGAGAAGAACTTTTATAGAAAACATCATCCAACACATGAGCAATAGGATCATCAAAAACTTGAGAAGACTGCTGCGATGTATGCATTGAAACTGTATGACATTCTACTGGTTGTTCATCTTTTCCTTTAGAGATATTACGAAGATTCTGCTTTATAAACTGAAATGCTTCGAAACAAAAGGGCACAGAATTCTCTTGCATCATTAAATCATGTATTTCGGTTTCCACGCCTTCATCCGTAATCTGACCTTCAATTTCGTTTGGTGGCTGCAAATCTGGAGCTAGGAAGGGTTTTGTATCCAAAATGATTTCATCAGTTGTTTCAGGGGAATATTTCTCATTAACAACTTGCTCAAGAATTTCGTTATCTGTCTCATCCTCAACATTAAAACTGAGAGATTGTTGATTTCCTACAAGCTTCTCATTTGAAAATTTACTATGCAATTTACCTTTCAACAACTGGAATGATTCAAAACAAAATGGTACGAAGTCACCTTGTATCATTTTATCATATGTGCCAACTTCCATGGCTTCATCTGCAACTTGACAATCAATGGCTTTCGGGGACTGCAAATCTAAATATGAGAAGTATTGAACAAGGTTTTTATTGCCCTCAAGATGGTCCAAATCAAGGCTTGTTTGCAGTTGATTTCTGATTGCATGGAAGTTGTCTCTGATGAGCTGAAATGAATCAAAACAAAAATGCAAAGATCCTTCACTTACTTTAAAATTTGCTGCACTTTCCTCGTCATTGTCATAGCTGATATGCATCGGTTGATCATTGTACACAAGCTGCTGAAACTGAACTTCCTCCTTCCACAAACTAGTTTTTGATTTGTCTGCAAGATTAGCTTCTGTTTGGAGAACATAATCATCATCATACTGATCAAACTGAGGCAAATCATCAGTATACAACACATCATCAAGCATACATGTCATATCAACAGCTCTCTCTTCTTCAAAATGATTTATAAAACAATCACTATGACAATTGGGATAAGAAACAAAATGTTTTGGATCAGCCACTTGTTCTTCTTCAATTAGCAAGTCATGGGCTTGAACATTATACTCATTCCTTGTGGTGTTCTTTTGCATCATCTCTTCTACTGCACTTACCAACATGTTGAGCTTTACCTCTAGAGATGTCAATTTCTCCGGATCTATGTTTTTCATTTCTTCTTCCCTCAACCTTGCCCTTTGGATCAGCAAATGAGCCTCTACATCTACTGCACTATTCTCTATCTCTACAAGTGTTGCAATATTCCTTTCTCTCAACTGAAATTCCATTTCCAGATCAAAGGCACCCGGGTAGTGCAAGAGAGCAGATCTAGGAGAAGGTCTTATATCAGCTGGCATCAAAAAATATACTTGGTTAAATCTGGCAGAAAATTGTTGTACTGTCTCCCCTGGCTGTCTTTTCAGCTGATTATACTCTTCTATAATCAAGAGAAGGTTCTGTCTGACCACCCACCTATTGAGGAAAACTTCAACGAACTGCTGGAAATCTGAGATGCTCACATCAGGCAGGGCTTTAAACCAACTCTTGACCTTGCCTTGCAAAGAAAGAGCAAAAAGCCTAATACTAACATCCTCTTCATCAACTTCAAAAATATCTAGAAAAGTCTCAACATTCTGCACATGTTGCTTAGCGTTGAAATTGTTGCATTCAATGTCAAATCTTGGTAGATATAGGTCATAATTTTTAGGGAAAGCATGAAGAACAAAAGGTAAAACAAGAGGTTTATACCTATTTGGGACTATATAAGGTGTAGGAGTATATACAAGAGCTACGGGATCAGTTTTGTTTTCTTTAGGCTCATCACTCTGAAGAGAGTCATCATAAGAAGTGGGAAAAGTAAGGAGGCCAGGATCAAAGGGAAACTTAGTATTTACACTTTTTGAAAAGGTTGAGTGAAGATTTGGATCACCTTTATCATACAAAAAATTCTGAAAAACTTTCAGGACAACTAGAAAAGAAGTAATTTTCAAGAAAGAAGACTAGATCCTGAATACCATTCCACTTTGGATACCTTAACTTTGTGGAAGATCCTTCCATTTTCGCAGAGAAAGAGTCAGTCCTCCAGTGGAGTCTCTACATTGAGTTGGAGTCACCAGGTGAATGATTTCAGCCTTCTAATGTCTGATAGTTGTCCACCATCAACAATCAGATCTAAACTTGATACATGTACTGGGGCAAGACAATCCACAAGTCAAGTGTCACGTTCACAAGCTAGACTGGAGATCGACTGAAGCAACATTTATCTAATTTCGCTAATGCAAAGCAAGAGCGTTTCGAAGGCTACCTAGCATAACTTCAGGCTTCGTCTGTAGCTTATAAAACAAATAAAACCAACAAGCAAACCATTTTCTCCCCAGTATGGTCGCCACTATGTTAATGCCTAAATCTACATCAGGCTGAAGGAAGGCAGAGTTCAGGGTAACATCATACCACACTCAGTCTGGTAGCTAGCCCTACCAGAATAGGAGAGGGCTCTCTCCAGGTCAATCTCAACGATAAGTAATCAATAGGGCTTGAGATGACTGAAATGAATGCTAATTTTAGGCTAGGTATATGAATAAAGGAGTTTGATTTTGATTTTTAGGGTTTTTGTTGGAAAGAGGGAAAGGCAATTTTTGGGCTTGGGGATGAGGCCAAATTCTTGCAAAGTTCAAGTTGGGGCAAGGAAGGCAATGGATTTGATGTATTATATTGAATGAACGGATAGAAAAGAATACTGAGGATCTGAAGAGGGAAAGAGGCTGCAAGGATCCTCTTCAAACAAATGAAAAAATATAAAACTAAACAAAAGCTTAAGGCAGAGCACCAACAAACTAATGAATTCTACTTTATTCACTCATTTGTTTAATTTCAGAAGCAAAGAGAAGGGAAATGGCATACATAGAACATTAATGAACTTACAATTACATGGAGAAAAACACCATCAAAACTCAGAGCCACAAGGATCCCAACAAGTGCTGCAAAACCCTGGTCTTTCCTTTGCCAAAAATGTTGAAATGAATATACAATGAGGTGCCAAACTATTCCCAAGAGTCCAACCCTGAAAATGACTCAGAAAATACATAATATAGACAAGCCTAACCCCTCCCCATGCCTCTAGGGGTTGATATCATCCTTCTAGGAGCTGTTTCAACCAATTCTAAACTAGGAACTGAAATCTAGGCAATCAAACAACTTGCCTCTATATGGTAGGAAACTGATTCATTCATTTAATTTTCACTTTTTAGTGAATGAATCCTCTAGAACAAGTAAAAATGTTCCAAATTTACATCATGGTCATGAAATTACATCAAGGTAGATCAATAGTTACATGAAAAAGTGAAACTAGTCAAAACTGGGCGAAATTCTGAGCTAAAGAGTGAAAAATAGGCCAAAATTCTCTATGCGCTGCGGCCAAAATCTCTATGCATAACACAATTTTGGAGCCGATTTCGAGGCACTTCCTGAATTCCAAATTGAGCTCATGATAGCTCGTTGGAAAGCCCTGCTTGTCTAATTTCCAACCCAAGTGAAATTTCTAGATTTGGTGTCCATTTTCCCCTCCAAAAGTTCAATCTCCCAAGACTGGTCCCTGTGGGTGCAAAAAGTGGCAGAAAGGCCATTTTCAAGGTGTTTTTGACCCTTTAGGCCACCCAGAACTTGATGAAATTCTTAGGCCATTCCTGAGCATGCCTGAGAATTTTTCATAAAAATCAAAAATGTCAAGTTTTCCTCCGAAGTGCTTCCGATCACTTAAGCACGCGCGAGGTGGCGCTACGCGTCGGGCAGAAAAAGCTTGTTTTGTGACCAAAAAAATCAAAAATGACAAAATTTTTCTCCGGATTCATGAAATTTTCATCGAAGGTCCATCATCGAGAGTCGAGCTCGGCGGAGATGCTTCGGCCCGAGATTTAGGCCGTTCGGCCTCTCTTTGTGCCCTCTGTGTATGGAGTTCGGTGGGAGTCATATAATGAATCTGTGTTCGTCTCCATGATGTTGCAAGGTATGACAAGTGTATGTTTGATTGGTTGAAAATGACAAATTGGTGATTTATTTCAATTGCCAAAATATGTTGAATAGGAAGGGACTGTATAGGAAGGGGCTGTGGTAAATAGGGACAGTGAGTATAGTGGACTGTGGGAAAAATATGTTTCAACCAAGTGAAGTTTATAATGTGAAGACATCCACTTGATTATGTTTGGGGAATGTGGGGTTTGGGGACTTTTGGGAATTAGGAACTCTTTGCAAATGATATGGAAGAGGAATAATGATAGGGAATGATAGGTTTTAGGGATAGGGATAATAGGATTTAGGAAATAAGTTAGGTGGTTTTATAAGGGAATAGGGAAGGGATATTAATGATATTGTGACAGTGAGGGGGAAAAGGTGGGGAATGTGGATTTGGATTATTTTGGCGCCAAAGTTGCTTCTTCTTTTTTAAACACTAATTTAAAACCCTAAAGAGCAGCTTTAAACAAAGTAATAGGGTTTGCAATTTGACATCACAAACTCTCACAATCCACTTAAATGAGCACCAAACATGTTAATGGAAATTTCATAAAATTTTTGGAGCGAGAAGAACCAAGCAGATTGGATTTTTTTGAAACAAATGACAAAAAAATGAGTTCTGGCTTTGTGCGCCACGCAACAGCCCAACGCGCCGTGCATGCCATGTGTGTCGCGCCAGTGTATTTTTACACTGCGAAAAACTTCCCAATGTGCCGTGCACGCCATGTGCACCACGACACTCAGCCTATGCACCGCGCTCTGCAACTGCAACACATTTTTGGCCTTCAACGTGATTTCTTCACTCCTCCATGAATTGTCTTGGTTTCACTGATGTCTCTTGGCATGTAATTGGATTACTGGAACACAAACATATCTCTTATGATAGGGATTTGATTTTTGATTTGGGCACACCCACTTCTGCAATGTTTGAAACCTTTGACACTTCACTCTAACTCTGTTTTGCTTCCTTTATGATTTTTGGACTGAATGACGAAACTCGTCTATTTTATGTAGGGATGAATGGCTTGGAACTTTGCAAAGGTGACCAGGGCTGCTCCTGAAACATTTCATGACTGAAAAGCTTTGAAAAATTACAAATTTATTACAAAAAAAAAAATTCAGGATTTCTTCTTCAAAACAGAGTTTTGAAGAAGAATCATTCTCGAGCATTATTGATGATGATAATTTTGAAATGAAAACTTATTGGAGACATCGTCATGGCCTGCTGACATTATTTGACATTTTTGAAGACCAAACCCTAGACCTAATGATCAAAATGAC
Source organism: Pinus albicaulis (assembly GCA_034641835.2). Taxonomy (NCBI): domain Eukaryota; kingdom Viridiplantae; phylum Streptophyta; class Pinopsida; order Pinales; family Pinaceae; genus Pinus; species Pinus albicaulis. Next base: position 1,638,566,886 of record CM076575.1, on the reverse strand, counting down.
TCTTATTTGACCAAGATACCATCCATGACTGTAAATGACTGAAATCAACTTTGATGAAAAATTTTGAATTTTGACCAAACCAGCAGGTACAAACATGAGGGAAATGAGTGAATAGACCCTTCCATCAGATGATGGCATGCCCCTAATGGAATGCAGATGAATGGACTGAATGAGACACCTAAAAATGAAATGCAACAAAGAGTTTTTTGATCTCTGACGGAGGTATGACTATACTGACTCTAACGGATCTACATCACATGTTTGTAGGTTGAAGAAATCATTGTATAGATTGAAACAAGCTCCCTGAGCTTGGTATGCTCACATTGACAACTATCTAATGAAAATGGGTTTCACTAGAAGCAGTGAAGATCCCAACATATATTTTAAATTTTTTCATGGTATTCCTCTAATTTTGGTTCTATATGTTGACGATTTATTCTTAATAGGAAGTGAACCATTGAAAAGAGAATGAAAGAGGAAGCTAGCCTTTGAATTCAAGATGAAATACCTCGGCCTCATGCATTAATTTTTAGGTCTTGAGGTATGGAAAAGACCTGGTGAAATATTTCTCTCATAGGGTAAGTATGTGGTAAAGCTTCTGGAAAGGTTTGCTATGACCGATTGCAAGTCTATGGTAAGTCTGATGGAAATGAACTTCAAGAAGTTGTGTGGTAAATCAACTTGACCTGATCTGGCAAATACATCTGAGTATAGACAAATGATTGGAGCTATAATTTTCCTTGTGAACACCCATCCAAATATATGTTGAAGTAAACACATTGAGTTAGTTCATGACTAAGCCCCTTCATGTGCATTGGATAGCAGCTAAACATATATTGAGGTACTTTCATGTATCAATCACATGGATTCACTGATGCAAACTGGGCAAGAAATGTTTTTGACAGAAAGAGTACATCTAGATGTCGCTTCAATTTTGGTTCTACCATGATATCCTGGATGAGCAGGAAGAAGAACTCAGTTACATTGAGCACCACATAAGCGGAGTACATTGCTGCTAGCACAACAAGTTGTGAAGCTGTGTGGTTAAGGAATCTCATTTGCGAGATCCTTGGTCAAGTTTTGGACACTATTGTGATATATTGTGACAACAAAAGTGGGATTTTTTTGGAAGAGACATCTATTTAATGATAAGTCCAAGGATATCGAGATTCAATCACTTTATATGTGACATGGTGTAGAGAGGAGATAGAGACTCCAACACATTATGATAGATGATCATACTATATATTATTATCAAGGCTTTACCGAAAGGAAATTTCCTAGTTTTTAGAGAACAACTTGGACTAATGGATGTAGCCCTTTTTGGAGTGGGGTCCATTAGGACAACAATTTTGGATAAAAATATAGTATTTTTTGTAAGTTAAGTCATGCGTGCTAAGCAAGGCACAGGTCAAGGGGCTTTAGGGCGGGTCAAAGGCCATCGTGAGTTGTAATGGGAAAAAGGGTAGAACTAGGGGTCGTAATCCACAGTTTGTGGACCTTAGATGAGCGCAGGATAAAGATATAAATAGGAGTCTAGATCGATTCGAGTAGATAAGTTTTAAGTTTAAATTAAGTTTTGGTATGATGCTCTTAGTTGGAAAGAGAAATTGATTGGGTTAAGAAGGCTCCTGTCGGCTGTGTGTGCAGGTAGAAATGAAGTATTGTAAGGATGTTATGAGTTTTGAATGAATAAAAGACTGTTTTGGGATAATTCTGAGTATCAATTGCATGCCTGGTTTTCTTTATGATTTGTTCCTACATATTATTTCTGGGTACTTCATTATTTGTGTTTGGATCGGTTTTGTAACGGTTTATATGCCTTATGTGAATGTTGAATGCATATATTTGTTACTATAATATCTGAATATCAACTTTCTAAGACTGTTGAAGGGATTGCGAAGCCTTTATCTGTGTGCACGCAAGATAGTCTGCGTAAGATGACCTATATCTTCCTGGTTAGTGTTTCTGGTTAGGGTTCCTATTGCAAAGGTCAGACCGCTACTGTTATAGATCTGAAGACACCCACAAAATTTTATTCTCTCTTAGGGTGTGGAAACCTGGTTCTAGCACCCCCCCATACTGCTTCGGGTGAGACTTTGACCTGTGAAAGTAGATCACTGCAGTAAGGGCCAGTATTAAGAGGGTTTTAATGGTTAAATTTAAACTTGAACATGGGTTTGGACCCCTCAAGCCAGCAAATGGTTCCGTTTCTAGGACCGCGATCATTTTGAGAAAGACTGCGTGATGTGGCGGCCATGAAAGCCTGAGCTAGAAGGCTAGTTTGAGAAGAAAATTCAAGAATTTTCCCTTAAGGAAAATAGAAGTAAGAAATTGTCTACTGAATATTGGAAACATAAGTATATTTTCACAGAGGTTCACGAGATCGTCTTTGTGACCTTTTTGCAGGAATTACAAGAGTGGTTGTGAAGATTAGCTGAATTCCAAACCTACTATAATGACGATAAGGTCACTCAGTGGACACCAGAGTTGATCCAACAGTTAAAGAAGACTAATAATTCCATCACTCGTACTGTAGATCATTGGGTTGAAAGCATCTTGGGTGGGTTTGTAACAGAATTTGCAGTAGATCAGTTTGTGTCATATTTTGAAGCTGAAAGGAGGTTCTTCAAGGGATTGAGAGGTAAATTCATACGCTCTCTGCCTTTTCTAATTAAGATGTTGTTCTGTGAAAAGTGTGGTTTGTACAACCACACTTAGTGAATGGCCTCAAATAAGTTAGAAATAACTACATGCAATGGAAAGTATTATTGGGTTAATCACAGAGGAGACAAATATGTATACAACCCTGTGAGAAACTTGTTTGACAGTGATATAGAGAGTGGTGGGGTACGTGTGTCGGAGGTAGCCCTCCTGCTACTCCACAATCAGACTCACACAGGGGTAAGACATCTCCTACCCCACCACCACTTCCACCAGAAGAAGATACGACTGCGCATATGAAGCTACCCACCTTCAAGGGTGTGGGATATGAGGACATGGATAGGTTTTGGTTTGTTTCCAATGCAGTATGGATTGTGCAAAATGTTAACATTGATGTTGTCAAGAGAGCACAACTAGCTATGGTGTTTGAAGGTCATGAATTAGATTAGTTTATGGGATATCTGACTAAGCACATTTATTGCAATGTTTCTTAGATTAAGGACAACTTGAAACAATAATGCAGGAAGTTGAAGTCCTACTCACAGTGCGTGAAAAAATTAAAATATATCAAATAAGAACCAAATGAATATATTTGGGAGGCCGATCAATGGTTGAAGCCCACCATCAGTGAGGGAGGATTTATCCATGAAAATGAGCGGCATAAGAAATGGTTTATTGTCATGCCCTTGCCACATCTGTGCGGGCCTATGAATAAGAAAAAGATTGATTCTCAGGCTGAAGCTCTGGAAGTTGCTATGAAACTGGAAGCTATGCCTAGAGCGGATGATCAATTTGGAACTCTATAAATCCAAAATCAATTTGAGGCAATGCACTTGGAGAATCAAAACCTACGTAGAGACAGGGGAAAGGAAGTTGGCATAGATGTATGGTGTATACGTTGTAAGGGTTCAAACCACACCAAAGATCAATCCACTTTCTTCTAAGATTATATGAAAATGAGAGGGCTAAATCCATTACGCCCTAGGGATATTGTAGGGCTGAGTGGTACTCCCACACTCTGGTGCACTAATTGTAGAGTATATGGATGACATGATAGTGACCATTGTCCTCGATTAGGAAGTTATGTGTTAGAGTTAAGGCAGTAATGGTGCAGGTTTTTCTCTTCAGTAGGTCACGATGAGCACCGCTGCCATACATTCGACCTGATGATAGACAGTTCCAACCTCTATAGGCTGAAGGCCGACCCATCTTCACCATCATATTCCTTTGGGTGTGGAAGATCCCCAACAAGAGGAAGGGGAGGAGGGAGAGGTGGAGGTGCAGGTCATGGAAGAGGAAAATTAATTTACTATAATTGTGGAGACGTTGGACACTATGTGCATGACAGCCCGAACCCTGCACGACAGTCTTGTAGATATTGTAGATAATTTGATCATGTAATTGAAGGTTGTCCTATTTTAATTGCTAGAATGTGTGAAAAGAAATAGAAGACACCTACACATAACATACAAATGGTTAAAGCTGAACCGCGTGATAAAAATCCAAGTGTAAACATCATTACATGCAGTGGTGATGCCACCAGAAGAACTGATGGAAAAAAGGCTTATGCAGAGCCATTGATTAGGAAGGCCTCTGATAAGAAGGAAGGACTCGACCTGTAGAAGTAAAAGGAGACATTTATTGAAGCCAGGAAGGATTTTGCTGTTGGAGGTGCGTCCACATCCAAGTCTATCATGGAAGAAAAGATTGAAGATGAAGTCAAACCTTTCATGCAAGCCTGTGTTAAGTTATTGCACAATCAGAAAGGAGTAGACAATATTTAGGCCCTGATAGATAGCTGCAAGGACAAGGAATTTACTCGAACTGAGACAAAAGTTGTGAACACGATCTATAATTACAAGAAGAGATCTAGTCGAGAGATGCGCATGACCATGAAAATTGGAGAGTTTGAGATGGATCAGGTCATGTTGGACTTAGTTTTTGATGAAAATTTGCTACCTAAGAAGACCTAGTAGAATATGGGATAACCAAATATATAATGGTCCACCATTAAACTACACATGGCCAATCAGTAGAAGATCATTCCACCTGGAAGACTTTAACAGGTTATAGTATACATTCCTGGAGTAAAGGTACGCACAGATTTCGAAGTGATACAAATTTTGGATGATGCATACCCCTACCCTATGTTGTTAGGGATGGAATGGGCCATCGATATGGGAGGCATCATCAACTTGAAGCGTAGAAGCATGATATTTGAAAATGATGGTACTCGGATGATAGTACGTCTAGATTCGATAGAAGGAGAAATATATATATAGAGCCAGTGTGCAAAGGAGATGATGTCGACCATATCTACAAGTTTACTATGAGGGATGAGGATTGGATCAACCCTACAACTGAAGGAATGCTGAATTGGGAAAATAATATCTCGTGTTACTAATATTCGGATGGAGAGATGGAGAACTGGCAGAATCAATTACATGAAGTTTAAGCGCTGCGTTGCCTCAAGATCACTAAAAATTTCCAATGCATCTCCTAAAAGGTAAGAAAATTATCCTATTTTGATGGTTTTTATATTGTTGTAGTATTTTTGGAAAATTTGGAAAAGGTTGTCCTGGAAGAACAGAGGTTTTGGGCACTTGATCTGGCCATGTGCACAACCCCAGTGTGTTGGTGGGATACACAAGGGGAGATTTAAGGACTAGGAGGAATGCAACAAAATGATGAACTTTTGCTTTGACCCAACCACTACCCCACCAACTGAGCTTTTCTATGGTCAGGGTGGCCCGCACAAGCACCTGGCCATGTGGATGGAGATTTGGAATGAGAAGACCTAGAATGAATGGGTTCATATGTTTTTTTATTCGTTGGGGACAATACCTACTACATGGTATTTTGAAACGGAGCTGTATCGAGGGACTTGCCATTGGATTACAATGACTGACATTTTTTTTATCAACCTTTGGCTTGGTCAGGGGATCAGAGGGATTGGATGAAGCCCTATAGGATATAGAAGAACTTGTCTTTGATGAATCTCAACCTTGGATATAATTTTTTGCACCAATGTGGAAAACACAGATGCAAGATATTGTCAATTGCAAGAACCTATCTGTCGAAGATAATGAGGAAGATCCAAGAAATATCAACATCCCTGAGTCCGAGGGGGAGTACGCAATTTCAGGGCCCTCATTTGGAATGGTAGATGCAACTAAGCCTCTAAATTTAAAGGAAGTCAACATTGGGATAAAAGAACAACCCAAGTTGGCCAAAATTAGAGATTATTAGGATGGTTGAATAGTGGGGAAGCTTGCGGAGCTACTGACTGAGTATAAGGACCTGTTTCCCACAAATTTCTCTAAGCTTAAAGGAATTGTAGGAGACTTAGGCGTTATGAAGATCACTGTAATGTTCCTAAATTAACTAAGGTAATTGAAACATTAGAATTTCGATTTATTTTTCATGTTTATGAATAATAGATTAATGGAGGACATGCAACACTCCTTAGATCTAAAAATAAATACATTCTCAATGTGAACAGGATTAAATATGAGCTGGTTTCATAAAAACCACTTGTGTATGAATAGGGCTAAGCTATTTGACTGGGTCAACAGGACCAAATCACAAGACAGTCCAGGTGCATTGAACCTCCTAGGTGATCAGCGTAGTTCTAGAAGGAGGAATTTAGTGTGAAAGGGGCTAATGCTTTTGAAGTGGTTTAGGGTTTTGCACATCACAATTTTATAAAAAGGAAGGAGAGGGCTCAAGGAAAGGGTTTTTGATCATATTTCATTTTCTGAGCTTGCTAAGGCAACTCCATTTCTCTTTGATGTTTAGCAAGTGAAAGAGAGGATCTCCTATTTAGGAATCCTCCATCCTTATTTGAGTGGCTCTTGGAGGGAAGTGTGCTAGACTAAACCACTACTTGGTTGGAGGCCAAGCTATGCTTGCATATACAACGCTGGCTCACTGAGGGTTTTGTTGCTACTATAAGTGTAGTAAGTGGGGTTCTAGATCTACAAGATCTAGTTGTTTTTGGAGTCTCCTCTCAGGGAGGGTGTCTTGTGACCACTCGGAAGAGGGCCTCTATTGTATTTTGATTTCAGATCTGTATATTTCATCTATTGTACTATTCTTCTCAAGCTACTGCGCAGTCTCCTTGGATAATTGTGTTATTTCCTATGTACTGCTTCAATATTGTTTAGATCCTTCATTGTACTTGTTTCTGGTGATTGAGGCTTTCCTCTCACCTTGAATATTTATGAATTAGCTTGCTGATATCTCATGTTCATATCTGTTATATATTATGAATAAATTCATCTTTAGAAATTATTGAAGCTTTTTGCATTCCTGTGTACAAAAAGTTAGATCTACACTTTCTAGTGCATTATTTTGTAAAAACCTTAAATGGATCTTGATTGGAAGGTTGAGTAGTTTCTAGATCTGATATGGATCTGATGTTTTAGCCATGAATTTTTTGTAGATATGTAATCTAAAATTATACTTCTGAAGCACACTTAGAGGGACGTTGTCCATTCATTTATGCACTTTTTACATACATTGCAGCTACTATTTCTGAAGATTTCTTTCTTATTTATTCATAGAATTCATTTTACTTCTTGAGAAGATCCATTAAAAGTCATATTTGCTACTGATATACTGTAATATATGTCTAATGGCTGATTTTTAGTGACTCTATGCTGAAACTGCGCAATTCTGAAGTGGGTTTCTCTTCATTCCATTAGCTTTTCTCTTTAACCGATTTTTAACTAGTCAGCTTCGTGGGAGATCTGTTTAAGGCCCTTAAACCCTTTTTTTTTTTCCTTAAATTCAGCATGGAGGTCCCACACAGCCAATTATAAGAGAACCCAGCCCTGGTCAGCGTTATTATTGTACCATTTTTCTTATACAATGTTACCCTTGAGCCTCTTGCAGTTTTTCTCAGAAGTGGAATTTCCCTCTCCTTGCTTGTTTGGTTTTTGGCTCCTCTTTTGGATCCATTATTTAGATCTATAGATCTAAGGATCCAAAGGGCAGAAAACTCCAAGAGGAGTGGGTTTTTCCCACACTTTCTGTGTTTCATCAGTTTTATATAGACAGAGTCTGGAATGAGCTAGGAAGCCTCTGGTTTTCATCTTCTATTTAGAGGTGATATAACCAGTAAATTACCTACCAGTCTATCTCTAGTTTATAATTTCTGGTGTGTTTCCATACTACTGTGAATCCATAGTGTAATATCTTAAGATATTCCCTACTGAGCTTATTCTTCCCCATTTGGAACATTACAGTGGTATCAGAGCATGATCTTTGGTTCAGCCTGTGGCTTCAGGCCAAAGTGTTGAATCCTCAAAGCAGGAATATTTCAAGCTCTATAGATAGAGTCTACAAATGTCCAGGTAGCCTCTAGATCTCATCCTTTTCTCAAAGGTGACATATCCTGTAAATTCCCCTGCAATCAGTCTCTGGAATAGAATCTTGATACTCCTGAAGAGGGAAATTTACAGTAGTATCAGAGAAGAGAAGAGACATATATAAAAAAGTTGAAGGAGATGTGTTTTACCTCATCACATTTCAGATCCAGGAGGAGCCTCTTCAAAGAGGTTAGACAGAATAAAGAAGGAGGAAGAAAAAGAAACTCCTAGAGGGTTTCAAGAAGCAGAAAGTTGCAGTGAGACCTGCAGAAGGTTTCAAGAAGGAGATGAAGATCCATGCACTTCCTATCCTCACAAAGAAGGAGAGATATACAGAGAAAAACCATAGCATGGCTTCACCACTTGAAATAATGATGGTTGAGAAGATCTCCCTGCTCCCTTTTCAGATCATGAAGGGCATTGAAGAAGGTCTCAAGGAGATTGAAAAGGTGGAGACTTTTACCAGCACTGTCACAACCTTGGAGGAGCAGCCTTCATGTTTAGAAATGGAGGAATGCCACACAACTGTATAAGAAGTTTTTCTTCTATTCACCAAGGTAGGATTAAAGATTCATTTATGCTCATTCAGCACATTATATGAGGAGATATACATCTTTGCATGCTACTGATTTAGAGCAACAGAGTTGCATTGCGCTGTACAAAGGTGGTGATGAATAGAAGCTTGCATTTAAGGATCCCATGGAGTGCAAGAATATGATTTGGGATGATGGTATCCATCATGGGAGGTGTACCAAGATGGAGGATGGAGAGCAAGAGGCTAGGAAGCCACTTGCAGATTTTGATACCAGGCAGCAGGAGGCTTGGCTACACTGGCTACTCTTGGAAGAGTTTGATCATCACACTCTTTCTAAGGGTATGTGGTAGGATACTTGCATCATGGAGCAGCAAAGAGTATGGGCACATTGTGTTGGCATAAAATTTTTCATGTCAAGCACCATGTTGTCACTACATGGATGGGATGATGGAAGTATGAGAAAGCAGCAAAGGATTTTGTTTCTTGGGATGTTCTTGAGAGAGCAAGGGCAGATTCACTCTCACAGTTTTCATGATGTTGCAGGAGTAGAAGATGGCACTATCATAGTGCAAAGGGGTTGCTCCTTGACCTTAGATGTTCAAGAAGGACTTTCTTCATGGGAAAGACTTCTCATATGTAGCAGCATTATGGGAGATGCCTTTGACATTCTGCATGTCAAAGATTGGAGCTATGAGTTGATGGGAGCCTACTTGCGTAGGAAAACAACGTTGTCACTTTGGAGTTGGGTATTTATTGATGGAGTATTCCCAGGATCACTTCTCATTCGATGCACTTGGTGAGAAAAGAGGAGGTGAAGAAGATGAAGTGGTAGATGGAGACATCTATTACTATGGTGATATTTTCTTGACTTGGGTTTCCAAGCAGGAGGAGAAGGACTTTCATGTAGCACTCGGTTCATCCCCCTTCATGGGAGTGTGCCAAAATATTATTGAGGATTCATTCATGAGTCCATGTATATTCTTTCTTCCAACATATGGTGAGATGTTTTTCCTACATTCTCTTACCATCTCTTGGCAGTGCATTGCTCCACAAGAGGGCAAGCTATTTATTGAGCTCCATGAACTTCATTGGGCCAAATCACATGATGGAGACAACCATCTATTATGTGGCCTTGGCCAAAGATGTTTTCCTTACATGTGGATTCTTTATTCATATGATTAACCATGTCATAGGAGGCAATTTTCCATATACTCTTCTTAAGCAGCAGTTGAGAAGACTACGCTATGAGGATTTGGGGGACTATTGGTAATCTCTTGCATCACATAGAACCTTTAGTATTTCCCTCATTATGATGATGATCATGTTTTATTTGCTGATATTTCCATTATGTATTTTGAGAGCATGATTGAGAAAGAGACACATGAGATGAGTGTGTCCTTTTGGGAAGGATATTCCAACATTTTCTACAGCACATGTTCTAATGGGAAAATGGGAAAAATTGTGGCCACCATAGCCAAAAACTTGTTTATTTTGGGTGAGCCATGTGTGTGATGGAGTACCTCATGGTGATACTCTTCTATCCATCACATATGAGGAATTTTGGTCTGATTGGTTTTACAGCATTGGAGGGAGGAACTTTGCAGATCTAATCCTCATGATGCGACTTGAGGGCAATGTCCTTGCAGCCAAAGATTAGTTTTCACTCTACACTTATCTTAAGTGGAGAGGAGAATAGCGTGGGGTAGGCTATCTTGTCTACCATGTGTATAATTTCAGCCCACCTATTTTGGAGGAGCTCAAGGTGGAGGAACATTTTCATGGAGTTGCCATGTCATGAGGTGACTCATTTTTGGTGGATGATTGCTTGAGGGTGGAGAACTCACATGGGGATGTTATTTCAGAATACATTTCAGATTCCATGCCTCAAGGGAGCCTCTAGGAAACACCTTATTTCCTTCTTGAGTATTTGACTGTTTCATGTTGATAGCTATTCAGCTAACTTGCATGCTTGGGAGGGCCAATATGGAGATTCATTGTTGACACATCATCTCATTATTTGGAGGAGTTCATCATATGGGGATGCTACAGTAGAAGGAAGATACATCCTTCAGTTCTATCCTTGCAGTTGCTTGAGGACAAGCAACATTTGGGAGGGGAGGACTGTAATGTTCCTAAATTAGCTAAGCTAATTGGAACATTAGAATTTGTTTTATTTTTCATGTTTATGAATAATAGACTAATGGAGGACATGCAACACTCCTTAGATCTAAAAATAAATACATGCTCAATGTGAACATGATTAAATATGATATGGTTGCATAAAAACCACTTGTGTATGAATAGGGCTAAGCTATTTGACTGGGTCAACATGACCAAATCACAAGACAGTCCAGGTGCGTTGAACCTCCTAGGTGATCAGCGCAGTTCTAGAAGGAGGAATTTAGTGTGAAAGGGGTTAATTAATTTGAAGTGGTTTAGGGTTTTGCACATCATTTTTTTATAAAAAGGAAGGAGAGGGCTCAAGGAAAGGGCTTTTGATCATATTTCATTTTCTGAGCTTGCTAAGGCAACTCCATTTCTCTTTGATGTTTAGCAAGAGAAAGAGAGGATCTCCTGTTTAGGAATCATCCATCATTATTTGAGTAGATCTTGGAGGGAAGTGTGCTAGATTGAACCACTATCTGGTTGGATGCCAAGCTATGCTTGCATAGACAGTGCTGGCTCACTGAGGGTTTTGCTGCTGCTATAAGTGTAGTAAGTGGGGTTCTAGATCTACAAGATCTAGTTGTTTTTGGAGTCTCCTCTCAGGGTGGGTGCCTTGTGACCACTCGAAAGAAGGCCTCTATTGTATTTTGATTTTAGATCTGTATACTTCATCTTCTGTACTATTCTTCTGAAGCTACTGCGTAGTTTCCTTGGATAACTGCGTTATTTCCTATGTACTGCTTCACTATTGTTTAGATCTTTCATTGTACTTGTTTCTGGTGATTGAGGCTTTCCTCTCACCTTGAAGATTTATGAAGTAGCTTGCTGATATCTCATGTCCATATCTATTATATATTATGAATAAATTCATCTTCAGAAATTACTAAAGATTTCTGCAGTTCTATGTACAAAAAGTTAGATCTACACTTTCTAGTGCATTATTTTGTAAAAACCCTAAAGGGATCTTGATTGGAAGGCTGAGTAGTTTCCAGATCTGATATGGATCTGATGTTTCAGCCATCAATTTATTGTAGATATGTAATCTAACATTATACTACTAAATCACACTTAGAGGGACGTTGTCCATTCATTTCTGCACTTTTTACATACATTGCAGCTCCTATTTCTGAAGATTTCTTGCATATTTATTCGTAGAATTCACTGTAATTCTTGATAATCTCCATTAAAAGTCTGATTTTCTACTGATATACTATAATATATTTCTGATGGCTAATTTTTAGTGACTCTCTGCTGAAACTGCACAATTCTGAAGTGGGTTTCTCTTCATTCCATTGGCTCTTCTCTTTAGTTGATTTTTAACTAGTCAGCTTCGTGGGAAATCTGTTTAAGGCCCTTAAACCCTTTTTTTTTCCTAAAATTCAGCATGGAGGTCTCACAAAGCCAATAATAAGGGAACCCAACCCTGGTTAGCATTATTATTGCACCATTTTTCTTATACAACGTTACCCTTGAGCCTCTTATAGTTTTTCCCAGAAGTGGAATTTCCCTCTCCTTGCTTGTTTGGTTTCTGGCTCCTCTTTTGGATCCATTCTTTAGATTTGTAGATCTAAGGATCCCAAGGGTAGAAAAATCCAAGAGGAGTTGGTTTTTCCCACACTTGCTATGTTTCATCAGTTTTCTATAGACATAGTCTGGAATGAGCCAGGAAGCCTCTGGTTTTCATCTTCTCTTTAGAGGTGATATAACTAGTAAATGCCCTACCAGTCTATCTCTGGTTTAGAATTGCTGGTGTGTTTCCATAATGATGTGAATCCATAGTGGAATATCTTAAGATATTCCCTACTAAGCTTATTCTTCCCCATTTGGAACATTACAATCACTTTGAAACCAGATGCACGCCCTATCAAGCAGCGACCATACCGATTAAATCCCAGTATAAGCAGGAAGTAAAAGAGGAATTAGAGAATGTGGTTGTTGCAGGAATCATTGAGCGTGTAGAGCAGTCTGATTGGGTGAGCACCATGGTTGTTCAAGAAAAGAAGACGAAGGGAGAGATAAGCATCTGTGTAGATCTGCGAAAGCTAAATGATGCATGTGTACATGACCCCTTCCCTAATCCATTTTCGGATGAATTCTTGGATAATGTGGGAGGACAAGAGGCTTATTATTTTACTGATGGATTTTCAGGGTACCATCAGATCATAATTGTGCCAGAAGACCGAATCAAGACCACCTTTGCAACAAAATGGGGATCTTTACAATACATAGTCATGCCTTTCAGATTGAAGAATGCACCTGCTATCTTCTGACGCGTAGTAGTAGACATGTTAAAAGAATTCATGCACAAGTTCTTAGAGTTGTATTTTGATTACTGGACAATGTTTGGTCTAGTAAAGAAGCATATGTCCAACCTGTGCATGATGCTTGATACTTGTAGGAAGCACCATATTTCTCTTAACATGAAGAAATGCATATTCTGCATTCCTTTTGGAATATTGTTGGGCCATATTGTGTGTAAGCAAGGATTGTTGGTATATCCAGCTAACATTTTAGTTATCATGAACCTATAAATCCCCACTAATGAAAAAAAGTTGGGCTCCATTCTAGGACACCTTGGATATTACAGAAAATTCATTCAGGGCTATGCTCTGATCACTTCACCAATGGAGAAATTGTTGAAGAAGGATGTGTCATTTTATTAGGATGAATAATGTCAAATGAGCTTTGAGATGCTAAAGGAAAATATGGTTAACGCACCCATTCTAACATTCCAAGACTGGTCCAAGGTCTTCCATGTACATGTGGATGCATTTGGTATAGCACTCAGAGTTGTTTTAGCGCAACCAGGAGAAGGAGACATTGATCACCCCATTTCTTTTTCCAGTAGTGAGCTCTTTGGTGTAGAGCGTAACTACTCAACCATATAAAGGGAAGGATTGGCCATGGTCTATGCTCTGGAAAAATAGAGGAACTATTTTCTAGGAGGGCACTTCAACATGTTCACTGACCATTCTTCTCTGAAATACCTGGTCAATAAGGATGTGCTGGGGGGGGAGATTTGTAGATGGCTGCTACTATTTCAAAAATATGGTTTTGAAATCATTCTAAAGCCTAGTAGATTGAATGTTGGACCTAATCATCTATTACACATCGAAAATGGGGAGGAACCAACTAGTCTGGAGGAGGGATTACGTGATGCACAACTCTTTTCTATCAAGGTGGTTGATGAAAAATTTTCTGGTATTATTCACTTTCTTACCAATGGAAGTGCACCTCCTAAATATTTGATGCAACAAAAGGAGGAGTTTGCTTCGCGTGCAGCTGATTTTACCCTGATTTCTAGTCAATTATACAAGTTGGGAACAGATGAAGTATTAAGAAGGTATGTTTTGGAACATGAGAGATAGCACATCTTGGCTGAGGCTCATGGAGGGGTGGAAGGAGGCCATTATGCAGGGAAGGCTATTGTGCATAAGGTATTGTGTGTTGGGTTATGGTGGCCCACACTGCATAGTGATGCACATGCATAATTTTGAGCCTGTGATGCATGCTAGAGAATAGGGAATCCCCCACACAGAGATGAAATTCCCCTACATCCACAAATGGCCCTGCAAGCCATTGATAAATGGGCTATAGATTTTTTTGGACCTATCAATCCTCCAGGGAAGAAGACTGGCACACGTTATATCATCACTGCCACAAATTATGTAACTAGATGGGCAAAAGCTAAGACAGTTAAGAATTGTAATGTAGATGCTATTACACATTTCATTTTTTAACATATTCTGACTAGGTTTGGGTGCCTGAAGATATTGATGAGTGATAGGGGTCCAAAATTTGTTAATGAAAACATTAAAGCTCTGATGGAGGAATTTTAGATCCATCACCAGAATATTACTCCTTACCAACCTCAGGAAAATGGTGCAATAGAATATTTTAACAAAATTTTGGATAATTCACTCACAAATATTTGTAATTTAAATCAGAATGATTGGGATGTGTGCATTACTTCCGTATTATGTGCTTATAGGACCACATGCAAGAATTTTACTGGGAAAACACTGTTCAGGATGGTCTATGGGAAAGAATAAATCGTGCCAATGGAATATATCATCCCAATCCTACATATCATAGCACTCACTAATATGGTTGAGCCTGACATCATGGAGGAATTCCTTGCACAATTGGCTGCCTTAGAAGAAGATCGCTTCATTGTTAACTTGTATCAGCAAGTGCAAAAGGCGCATGAAAAGGCCTAGCATGATAGGCACATACGGTAAAAGGTGTTCAAGGAGGAATATATAGTCTTGTTATATGAAAGTCAGTTTGTGCGCCACCCAGGGAAGCTCAGGAAACATTGGTTGGGGAAATATATTGTGAAACAAGTCATTGATGGGGGAGCAGTGTGCTTGGCAACATTGCGTGGAGAGAGTATTCCTAGGTATTTCAATCGAATCCAACTGAAGTCGTATAAGGATAATAATTTGCCTACCAAATGAATATATGGCTGGAGAATGGGAATCCACTTTTCTGTGCATTGCATGGAGGAAAAGCGCAAACAAGTGTTGCAAGAGCACACATGTAATATTCCCATATGGGAAAAGCAAGAATATAGTGCATAAACAAGGAAATAGCAGGGTAAATCAACAAATCAACAATGGAGACCAATATTTAGTCATTAAATTATGTATAATAGCAACAAAACAGCACAAAATAATGAGGCATAAGCCATATGAAATGAGGAAACAAGCCTCCCATAAACAATCACCCCCAAAAGTGAGATGTTGCTACAATACAAAATGTCGGAGAGCTGCTACAGTGCAATCATGCTAAGCATAAATAAAACTGGATATCAGACAACGATACAAAATACTGATATATGCCAAAATAGATGCTACACATATAGATTCAGGCACTATATAGACTTTCCAAGACAACCCAAGAGGATTTCCAGAAAATGCACACAATGTGCCAATGTAAGCTGCAGCCCTAGGGCTGAAGGTATGATGCAACTACAAAAATTAGAAGATATGGCTGAAGCTAATGTAGAATCCTATAGCTCTTCTCCAATAGATCCTCTAGATTAAAGAATGTCTCCTCCACCGAGGAAATCACCTTCCAAAACATACACTGCAACCACCGCTACAACTCCTCCCTAAAATAATGCAAATATGGATTGAAAATTTGTTGTAGGGGATAAATGGTCCTTGGCTTGATGCCAAATATCTCAAAAAATCCCAAGGGGCTTCTTTACTAGCCTCCCAATGAAAGGAAACTTTCCTCCACTACAAAACAAGCTCTGAGGACACCCAATGCAATCCTCCGTTGCTTCACCCTACAACCTGGCACACTTCTCAACAGAAACTGCATTGTAGAAGTAATATAGAGCTTGGCCTGATGCTGGAATGTGGAAATGTAGTGCAAGACTCTTCCTAGATTCTCCTCAAGGAAATAGGTGGGATTCCCGCTCGGGAACACCCTGTGCTAAACAACACTGTAATCTTAGCTAAGCAGCTGAAGAGAGCAACAAGTCTAAACAGACCATCAAGAAAATAATAATCCAATCATGCCCAAATGGTTTCCATCCTCTTCCTTATATTCTTGGTCAGCTTCCTCACCTTGGTCCCCAGTCATTAAAGCTACTACTTCCATGCATGGAATCTCCCTCCAGACATGCACTGCCCCTCAATGAATGCCACTCCTTCTATACCAGCGTTGTTTGATTTGGTCAAGGTTGACCCAGTCTACATGCTCCAACCCCTTTTCACACATAAGGGCCTTCAATCCAGCCTTAGGAGTGTATTTTATTCCTACTAAGGAGATTTATGGGTCTCCATACCCTCTTATTCCTCTATCTAAGAGCAAAATCAAATTTTAATATTCCAATTAGCTGTGTGCTAATTTAGAAATATTACTGTCATCCCATCCCAAATGTTGCTTGTCCTCAAGCAACTGCAAGGATAGAACTGAAGAGCCTCTCCTCTTCCTCCTGTATCATCCTTATATGACTATTTCCTCAAATGAACGAGATGCCCTTTCATCAATATGTCCCCTAGTTGCTCCTCCCAAGTGTATAAATGAACCTTTGGTGAAAAGTCCAAATTTCTCTCACCATGAAGTAGGGGCATATCCATAGAGGAAAATATATGTGGTTTATAGGCATCCTTGAGGCATGGAATCATAAAAGTATTTAGAACCTCTATTCCCATGTGAAGCTCCAAACCCCAAGCTACCATCCACAAAAAGTGAGTCACCCTCCAAAATGCTAACTCGTGAAAAGTTTCTTCCACCTTTGGCTTCTGCAATGTAGGTGGGCTGCATAACTGAAAATGATAGAAAAAATGGCATCCCCACCCTGTCACTCTCTCCACTTATAGAAAGTGTAGAGCTTCTACTGATATTGGGTTGCAATAATGTTGCCCTCAAGATACAAAAGGACATCTGGATCAACAAAGACCCCTTTTCTAGTTTCATGAGCCCAAACCATCCTGTACAAAGTGAATGGCACGTCATCACCATATGGTATCCAAATAAAAAATATATTGAATTTTATGTGCAATTGGATGGTACCAATGGTTTCTCCAGTGGATACGGCAAAGTTTTACCAACTGATGTTTTAGAAAATCATGTGGCAAATTGTTTCCCAACAAGTTGCTAGTTGTGCATGTTTTCTCATCTACTAGGAAGTAGTAAATGACATTATATATCAGTTGAGCATAATAAGAGTAACACCACGTTTTCCAAAAGCCATGCAAAGAAGGGATATCTCCATCATAAATGTTGGTCCTATAATGACCATGAAACCCAAATATAATCTTGCATTTTTGTGGAGCAATGCACTTTACATAGATGGTGACATAATGCAAATACTTTGTAAAATGATCAATAAGTAAAGGAATGCATTTATTACCATGCATTGTGAGTAGGCTAAAAGTGAGGTCCATGGATGAGCCCTACCATGAGAATATCCTCATAGAGGTTTGAAAAATGAAGGGATGTATACTCCCCTTGGAACACTCCATCAATAGATACGTACTTCCAAGTGACATCATTGTTGGCCTTGGTGGCAAGGCTATTGCCACTCCATGAATCCATTCTTTGAAATTCCACATGCCAAAGTCATCCACCATCATGATACTATATGTGGGAGACTCCTTCCTATGTGGAAGTACCTACTAATCCTTCAATGCTGAAGGGTAGCCCCTTTTCACCTTGATTGTGTCATCCTTTTCTCCGGAAATATCATGCAAAGTATGGGAGAAATTCAACCCATAATCTCCCAAGAGTAGCCAAAGAAACAATAGATCGTGTTGCCTCCTCACACCTCCATCATATAAAACATGAGGTGAAAACATGATGATTGACATGAAGAATTCCATATCATCACAATGCACCCAAACTACTTGCTGCCATATGATGAAAGTGCCATGCCAAGTCCCAACCACCAACATACCCCTTGAAGTAGGATATGTCACGTGCTAACCAAACTCTTTCAAGAGTAGCCAACTTAACCTTGCCTCCTGATGACCTATCTCATAGATCTACAAGTGGCTTTCCAACCTCTTTCTCATCAACATCACCCATCCAACCAATGGTGAGTGTCTATCATCATGCTCAAAATTGGTATCCTCCAATGGAGAACACCACCCTCCCAATCCAAATCACTATCTCTACACTTCATGGGATGTTGAAGTGCAGCCTCCTAGAGATATACAAATGAATACCACTCATCAATGACCAAATTGACCCCATAAGGATCCAAATATACTGAAGGAAAAATATTCTCATTGAGAAATGAGGTGCTCATCAAGAAATATCCATCATAATAATGGGAGATAAGATGTCTCTCATCAACCATCTACCTATCCCCTACTACACATGTAGAATGGTTACTGGAATGCTCCAATAATGGATGGCCCCCCAACTCATCACTATTGCTAAATGACAGCTTTGTTGATCTCCATGATGGTGCATTTTTTGTCTTATGATCATGCCCAATGTTGTACATATAGTTCTGCAATGGATTGATTAGGACAATACTCATCCTATCTTCAAAAAATATACACTCCAACCCCAAGAGTTGTGTGCAGCTCAACAATGACATACTAGGATGAATGTACATCTCCTCGTTGATTCTATCAAAGGCCCTCTATTTGGTGATAGTCTGCTACTCCAAATTAGCAGTGTATCTTGACCCTAGGTCATGCAATGGAATATTCCCACAACCTTCCATAAGATGTGTTGAAATAATAGAAAGTGGAAACATGTGCATAACTCGGTAAATCTTGGGAACATCGTGTACTGCTACAAGGATTCCTTCCTCCGGTGTGATGACTTCCCCAACTACTGATGATGATGGCTGCTCCTCTATGGCTGCACCAATGCTAGTATAAATATCCTCCTCCTCATGCATCTCCAAAATAGTGCATGGGACTCTAAATGTCAAGAGATCAAGACCACTTTGCAAAGGTGCAAGTTTTCTTTCTCCTGATGCAAGTGCTTCTCTAGCAAGTGGTGGTGAAGGTCTCTTCTCCTCTGATCTCTTCTTTTCAAACTTCTTGATTAGCCTTTGAGTGAAATATGCATATGCAATCACACTTGCATGACTCAAATGGCTGAACCACCAAATGTTTTCTTCACCCTCAAGGTGCAGTGCTACAATCTCAACAAATTTTTTCCCTACCACTGGATGTAGTAGGAATAATGCATCCAACTTCATTCCCCAAGCCCTTGCAATGCATTTCGATGACCCATAAAATGTAGAGAATATAAATCTATTGTTGCAAGGTCTTCTTTCTTCCTTGAGCTGGATGAACTATGGGAGAGTTAGATTCTCCTTGAAAGCTCTTGATTGAGATGTGTACTCTACAAGATACTCACTTAGAATCTCATGATATAAGTGTCCTCCATCTCCATGCCTTTTGTCTTCTTCTTCAAAAGAAAAGGGCATAGTATGTTTCTTTGGAGGTCTATGAAAATCTGGTTCTTTCTACTAATAGGAAGTGCATGGACCTTCCTCATCTTGAAACCCTAGTGTGGTTTCATTGGCTTTCTCCATTTTTATTTTCTTGACCTCCTTGGTGAGGTCCCTCTTAGATATGAAAAGAGATGAGATAAAACTCATTATCTCCATAATTATAATCTCTTTCTCCTTCTTCTTATTCTCCCGATAGCATAATGTCTAAGATCCACAGGCTAAGCGAAGATTATATTCTGATACCACTATAATATTCAAAAATGGGAAAAGTATGAATATAGTGTATAAATAAGGAAATAACAAGTTAAATAAATACATCAAAAATGGAGACCAATATGTATTCATTACATTATGTATAAGAACAACAAATCAACACAAAATAATGAGGCATAAACCATATGAAATGAAGAAACAAGCCTCCCATAAGCAATCACCCCCAAATGTGAGATGTTGCTACAATACAAAATGTCAGAGAGCTACTATAGCTCAGTCATACTAAGCATAAATACAACTAGAGATCATACACTAATACAAAAATACTAATATATGCCGCAATAGATGCTACACATACAAATCTAGGAACTATATCAACCTTCCAAGACAACCCAAGAAGATTTCTAGAAAATGCACACAATGTGCCAATGTAAGCTGGAGCCCCAGGGCTGAAGGTGTGCTGCAACTACAGAAATGAGAATATATGGCTGAAGTTGATGTATAATCCTATTTCTCTTCTCCAATAGATCCTCTGGATGAAATAATGTCTCCTCCATTGAAGAAATCACCTCCCAAAACATACACTACAACCATCCCTGAAAGTCCACCCTAAAATAACGCAAATCTGGATTGAAACTACGTTGTAGGGGATAAATGCTCCTTGGCCTGATGCCAAATATGTCAAATAAGCCCAAGGGACTTCTTTACTGGCCTCCCAATGGAAGGAAACCTTCCTCCACTGCAAAAGTACCTCTGAAGACACCCAATGCAATCCTCCACTGCTACACCCTGCAACTCAGCACACCTCTCAACAAAAACTGCACTGTAGAAGTAAGGTAGAGATTTTCCTAATGCCAAAATGTGGAAACGCATTGCAAGACTCTTCCTAGAGGCTCCTCAAAGAAAGAGGGTGGGATTCCCGCTCAGGAACACCCTGTGCTAAACAACACTGCAATCTTAGCTAAGCATCTAAAGAGAGTAACAAGTCTAAACAAAGCATCAAGAAAATAATAATCCAATCATTCCCACAATGGCTGCCATCCTCTTCCTTATATTCTTGGTGAGCTTCCTCGCATTAGGCCCCACTCATTATGTAATATTCGCAGTTAGCTTTCAGCTAGTTGGAATATTCTATGTTTCTTCTATTCATAGTCTAAATGAATAAGTGGGGTGGGGAGACCCTTAAATCTCTTTAGTAGGAATAAATCACTTCCAGTATGGATGTGGATCAGTTTAGATAGTCAAAATAAAGCCACCTTGGGTGTGAAAGGGGGAAATGCATGTAGCATGTGTCAAGGTTGACCAAATCAACAACGCTGCCAAAGAAGAGAGTGGAGCTAGTGGGAGAAACTCAGTTTTGGAGGAGGAGTCTTAGCATGGAAGTAACCTCATAAATGAGTGGGGCCAAGGGTGAGGAAGCTCACCAAGTATATAAGGGAAGGGATGGCAGCCATGAGAGGCATTCATAAAAATGTTTATGTTTGAGTCTTATGACTTATTGCATGCTTTAGCTATTTAGCTGAGTTTGTTATACTGCTTAGTACAAGGGCATTTCCAGGCGGGAATCCCATACTCTATCTTAGAGAAATTGAGAAGGATCAGTCTCCTTGAGGAACTGCGTTATTTTTCAGGGTGTTGCAGTGGAAGGGTGTAAAACCTTGTTTATGAGCTAGTTTCCTAGTGAAAGGAGCAGCCTTTCACCTGGAAAGCTAGGGAGGAGAAGTTACAGCCATATCTTTTTCATTTCAGCCATATTGCAACAGAGATCTAGTGATACAATGTGATTCAGCCACAGAGTTGCAGTCTGCACTTTTTGCATATTGTGTATTTCAAGAAACCCTTGCCGGGTTATCTTGGGATTGTGTTTGAGAGCCTAGTTTTCCATTTTCAGCTCCTTTTGAGTAATATATCAGCAGATCCATTCATTTCTATTTTCCTGTAGAAGTAACCCTCACTAGGACTACATTTTCATGTATTCCGGTATTTCTTTGTTGCAACATCCCTTGGGGATCTTTTGTTTATGATCTTTGGAGGCTTGTTTGCCTATTTTGAGTGATTTTTTCCTCAAAACATTATGTATTTTTCTACTCTAATACATAATATAATGGATCTATGATTTTCTCATATTTTTTGCATCATTATTTTCTATACATTTCAGTTTGGTGTTCAATATTGCTATTTTCCTAATTTTGGAATATTACAGTGGTACCAGAGCTCTAATCTTGGCTCAGCTTGTGGGGAAATACATCTTAGCCATGGAGGAGAAAGAGATCCCAAAAATTCTTCTTTAGACCATGCAGAACATTGCAAAATATATCAAGGAGATGAGATTCGAAAGACATAAGGAATCTCGTAGACGATTTCACCATGGAGAAAGTTTCGGCACTTCACACTTATGGTGGGAGCAATCAGTAGCACAACCTTCTTCACAACACTCCACTATGCCCACATTCATATTATTGGAAGGTGAGGAAGGAGGGCCTTTGAGGGAAGAAACCCTTGGTGACTATTTTGTGGAATATGAATCTCAATCTCGGAGGTTCAAGGAGAATTTGAACTTTCAGGAGTTCTGTTGGATCAAGGATGGTAGGAGATCCTTCAATCACCATAAAAATGGAGGGTACATGCAGAACTGAGATCTACAGTGCAGTTTGGGCAGATTCTTCTTTCCCTCTTATGATGGATCACCCAAGTGCATAGCTAAGGCTTGGATAGATAATTTGGATACCTACTTCCAACTCAATAGAGCTTCAAAATTGGGGGCTATCAAAATAGTAGCACTTCACCTAGAAGGTGAGGCACATGAGTGGTGGTTTCATGGGTTATCTACACTTGGGAATTCTAGTATCACTTCATATTCAAAATTCACCTGGAGGTTGGTGGAGAGATTTGATCCCAGGGATCCGAAAGCACACTTTGTGGGGCTAACCAAGCTCAAGAAAATAGGAGATTTAGAAACTTATATATCTGAGTTTCTAAAGCTTTCAGTCATGGTATTTGACCTCACTATGATGAGGAGGGTATGCATGTTCATTGATGGGATGGTTGAACTATTGCATGGGTTGGTGAAATCTACTATACCAACTATGCTCCAAGAAGCTATGGAGAGGGCTAGGGACCTATAACATGCTTTACCCAAAGCAGAGACCCCTTTTCAGTAAAATATAAACGCTTACACAAAGGAGGATCAGGAGAAGAAATCTCTTGATGATAATGGCCGGAGGAATATAAGGAAGAAGAAACTTTCTTTCACTTTGTTGGAAACCATGAGTACGAAACCACCAATGTGTTGTAGGGAAGGCACATTTTACTGAGATATTTTCTAATGAGGACAAGGATACCAGCGTTGTAGTAGCAGGAGGAGGTGCACCTCCCACAGGAGATGTAGTAGGAGCATTTGCTCCAATGGGAGGAACTCTTGCAGCTTTGAGTGGAGTTCCCAAGTATATAACTTTAAGGGTTAGAGGCACTATTTTGGGGCAACGAGTATCAATATTGGTAGACAGTGGAGATACCCATAACTTATTGACACACAATTGGTGTAGAGAAGGGGCATTCATATAAAATATTTTGAGGGTTTCTTAGTTTTTGTTCCAGGAGCTAGAACCATGTAGTGTGCCAAATATGTTCTCGCATTAACCATCACTATGGGAACCTACACACTGACATACCACTTCTTTGTGGTTGATATTCCAAACACCAATGTGATATGCAGTGTCCAGTGGTTAATCACCTTAGGGGTTACCACAAACTGGGAAATATTAGAGATGGAATGGACAAAAAAGGGGAGTGGTAAACATCAGAAAATCAAAGGCTTACACACCTATCCACCCTAGATTGTCTCATCACATAGGATGGAAGCTTATTTGTGTGGAGGGGACATAGAATGGGCAGTAGAACTTTTTTGTCAGAAAATTAGGGGAATTTTGAGGTCTAAAATGGGCCTCCTAAGGAAAATGTACAATCAAAATTCACTTTATGAGAACCAATCACATTTTAGGGGATGACATCATCCCTAATGGTTGAGGTGCAATGTTTGAGTTAAAGGTACTTACTTGTCACATTCTCAATGGTGGATAAAATCTCATGGTTAACCATGGTACTGCTCTAAGTACATTTAAAGTCATAAAGTAAAGTATTCACAATAAATGTCATTTCAACTTTTTGAATAAAATATTACTATTTTCATTTCATATTTTTTGAAAGAAACATTGCATATCCCTACACAATCTTCATGTATTTACACACTTTTCAATAAGTATTATATTTGCATATTTTCAGATATTTATTTTTAAATTATATATTTATCTCATTTTATTTAATATTACAATTTCAAATTAATTATAAGTCAATATTTAGACATATATATTATACATATGAAATCAAAATAAATAAAATGTAACTTTATAATTTTAGGATAAATAAAATATATAAATAATATTATTATAATATTATAGCAATACAAACATAGAAAAAAGACATTTTAGTTTTGTGTGATGAAGAAAGGTACATTAGTTGTGTATGTTGAACAAATGTATATTAGGTTCAACATAGTTTGGGAAAAAAAATCTAAATTTCAATGTTTATAAATATTATATTATACTTATGAAAATAAATTAAATTTATTTCAATACTTTTTTTCTTTAATTTTAAATACAACTCAACTCATTTCATTATGATTATATTAATATTATATATTAGTATATATAATATTATGAAAATTAATCTAAATATTATAGAATATATATTATATTCTTTTTTATATTGTATATTATTTCTTCTTAAGTTATAAATAAAATCAATTCAATATGTAATATAAAATTCATACATAAAACAATATACTACATATATTATATTATATTACTTTTATATAGTATAATAATTACATCATATTATATAATTTAAGTAATATAAATTTTAATTAATACTATATTATATAATTAAGAATTTATAAATTTATATTTATATTTTATTTTAAATTATTTAAGTACAAAGGACAAATGCATTAGTTGTTCAATGATGATGATTTTTTCTTGAAAAACTCATTCTTATTTATAGTCACATCAACATAACTTTTTTATTAATTTTATTTTGGTACAAATTTTGAATTGAAATTAACCATGGTTACATGGATTTTGGTGCAAAAATTGAATTGCAAATTCATTAATATTGTTTTATTAGTTTAGATATTATTTTACTATTTCATTAGGAGGCCCATTTTAGAACTCAAAATTCCCTTAATGAGCAGGGGAGCGAGGATTCACTAGTGCATCTGGATGTACAATCTATTTTGGACTGATACTCCACAATATTTGGGGATATCCCACCTGGGAGACCTCCTGGCCAAGGATTTGAGCACACTATTGAGTTTGAGCAGGGGATCCAAGCAGTGATCAGCGCACCATATAGGCATCCCAAAGCCTATAGGGATGAGATTGAAAAGGCCATTTAGGAGCTTTTGGCCTTAGGACACATTCAGCCTAGCAATAGTCCTTTCGCCTCTTTGGTGGTCTTGGTGAAGAAGAAGGATGACACATTAAGGATGTGCATTGATTATAGGGCTTTGAAGAAAAATACCATGAAGAATAGATACCCAATTTCCAGGATCGATGAGTTGATATATGAAATAAGGGGGTCCAAGTATTTTTCCAATATTGATTTAAGATCGGGGTATCATCAAATCAAAGTGAGGGATCAAGACATCCCCATGACAACATTATGATGTCACTATGGCCATTTTGAGTTCTTGGTAATGCCTTTTGGGCTAACCAATGCTCTGGCAACATTCCAATCTAGAATGAACCACATTTTTCGTGGTCACTTGAGGAGGCTTGTATTGGTATTTTTTTATGACATTCTCATTTACATTCGCACATGGGAGGAGAATTACAACATACTGAGGTAGTATTACACATTCTTAAAGAGCAGAAGTTCTATGCTAAGCTCTCTAAGTGTGAGTTTGGGGTCACAGAGATGCTCTATCTTGGCCACATCATTGGAGTAGATGGGGTGAGAGTTCATAAAGAGAAGATCCATGCTATCAAAGGCTGGCCCGAGCCAAAGAATGTCAAAGAAATTAAGGGGTTTGTTGGCATATGTACCTATTACCGAAAGTTTGTAAAACGGTTATCTCAACTAGTAGCACCACTTATAGATCTAATTAAGAAGAGAGCTTTCATTTGGACATCCACAACAAAGAGAGCTTTTGATAAGCTCAAGGAGGTAATGGGTAGCTTCCCGGTATTAGTTCTGCCATATTTTACCCAACCCTTTGTGTTGGAATATGATGCTTCGGGAGTAGGCATTGGAGAAATATTGATGCAAGGGGGACACCCCATAGATTTTGAGAGTCAGAAGTTGCTGCCACATGAGAGATTATACCCCATATATGATAAGGAGATGTTGGCTATTATGCATGCTTTAGCTAAGTTCCGGCAATATTTGGTGGGTAATAGAATCCGAGTGAGGAATGATCATTATAGTCTTCGATTCTTTCTTGAGCAGAAGTAGCTTCAGGAGAGGAAGCAGAAACTAGTGAGTAAGATCCAAGCATATGAATTTAACATAGAATATGTTAAGGGGAAGAGTAATGCAGTGGAAGATGCTCTATCTCAGAGGCCAGCAACACTGTCCTTGATGAGCATGGATACAGATTGGAAGGCTCAGTTGTTAGTGGAATATTCCAAAGACCACTTTGCATTTGAAATCCTAGATGGACTGGTGACGGATGAGAGGTATAGAGTGATGGATGAGGTCATCTATTACCAAGATCGGGTCTTTTTGGCTAGAGATTCTAAGCTCAAGAAGAAGATTTTGCAGGCATCACATGATTCACCACTTGTAGGGCATCAAGGATTGACCAAGACATACCGGGTTATTTGTGAGAGATTCTCATTGAAAGGTCTCATGGAGGATGTGCTCCAACACATCAAGGAGAGCATAGTTTTCTAGCAGAACAAAGGAGAGCACAACCATCCTGCAGGATTATTACAACCACTCCCTATTCTGGATGGAAAATGGGAAAGTATTTCCATGGAATTCATTATGGGTCTACCTAAGGTTCAGGTTAAGGATTGTATCTTTGTAGTTGTTGATCGACTAACAAATTATTCACATTTATTTGTTATTTCTGCACAATATACTACTTCACAGGTAGTCAAGCTCTTCTTTAGAGGTGTGTTTAGACCTCATGGTCTACCAAAGACCATAGTTAGTGATCAGAATAGCTGCTTCATGGGTGGCTTTTGGAAAGATCTTTTTCGATTAGTGGGTACTGAGTTGACACCAAGTACCAACTATCACCCACAAAACGATGGACAGATAGAAATAGTAAACAAGTGGTTGGAAGGCTACTTGTGGAACTATGTTTTGGGGCAGTAGCAGTAGAGAGCATGGTTTTGTTGGTTCCATTTGGGGGAGTATTGCTACAATACAACCTTTCACATGTCCATTGGCATGACCCCATTTCGAGCTCTTTATGGGTATGATGCACTATCATTTTCTGATGTGATGTTTGGAGCAAGTAAAGCTCCTAGAGAAAAGGAGTGGATTCAAGAGATTCAGGATACACTCCGGGCCCTCAAGGTCAACATTGCTACAGCACAAAACCAACATAATATGTATGAAAACAGTGGTCGAATAGAGAGGCAATTTGAGGTGGATGATTTGGTATATCTTCGTCTTCAACCATATAGATAGCCTACACTTAAGGAGAAAGGAACCAAGAAGCTTAAAACTCAGTTCTATAGGTCATATAGGGTGACCCGTCGTGTTGGAGAAGTAGCATATGAGTTAGAGCTTCGTATTGGGAGTAAGATCCATAACATTTTTCATGTCTCATGCCTCAAGAAGGCCATTGGACGTCAACATGTGGTTGCCACTATGGATATCCCACCTATTGATGATGAGGGCCATCTATTTTTGCAACCAGAGGCTATCTTGGATACTCGGGAGAGGCAACTAAGGGGCAAGGTGATTAAAGAATATCTGATTCGATGGAGGAATCTTCTTGATGAGGATGCCAGTTGGGAGGGAGAGAAGATTTTGCAGCATCCTTCTTTACTGTTGCTTGAGGACAAGCAACTTTTGGGAGGGGAGGACTGTAATATTCCCAATTAGCTTTCAGCTAGTTGGAATATTATATGTTGCTTCTATTCATAGTCTAGATGAATAAGTGGGGTAGGGAGACCCTTAAACCTCTTTAGTATGAATAAATCACTTCTAGTATGGATGTGGATCAGTTTAGATAGTCAAAATAAAGCCACCTTGGGTGTGAAAGGGGGCAATGCATGTAGACTGGGTCAAGGTTGACCAAATCAACAACATTGCCAAAGAAGAGAGTGGAGCTAGTGGGGACAACGCAGTTTTGGAGGAGGAGTCTTTCAATAGAAGTAACCTCATAAATGAGTGGGGCCAAGGGTGAGTAAGCTCACCAAGAATATAAGGGAATGGATGGCAACCATGAGAGGCATTCAGATTATTGTTAATGTTTGAGTCCTATGACTTATTGCATGCTTCAGCTGTTTAGCTAAGTTTGTTGTACTGTTTAATACAAGGGCATTTCCAAGCGGGAATCCCATACTCTATCTTGGAGAACTTGAGAAGGCTATCTGGGAGGAGTATTCGGAGCTTCATTTCCACCATTTGGCATTGGGCCAAGTGGTTACCTACAACCGTAGCGTAGTCTCCTTGAGGAAATGCGTTATTTCCAGGGTGTTGTAGTGGAAGGGTGTAAAACCCTCTCTTTGAGCTAGTTTCCTAGTGAAAGGAGTAGCCTTTCACCTAGAAAACTAGGGAGGAGAAGTTACAACCATATCTTTGTCATTTCATCCATATTGTAGTAGAGATCCAGTGATACATCGCGATTCAGTGACAGAGTTGCAGTCTGCACTTTTTGCATATTGTGTATTTCAAGAAACCCTTGGCGGGTTATCTTGGGATTGTGTTTGAAAGACTAGTTCTCCATTTTCAACTCCTTTCAAGTAATATATCAGTAGATCCATTCATTTCTATTTCCCTGTAGCAATAACCCTCACTGGGAACGCGATGTCATGTATTCCGGTATTTCTATGTTGCAGCATCCCTTGGAGATCTTGTGTTTATTAACTTTGGAGGCTTGTTTGCATTTTAAGAAAATGTAATTTTAATTATATGTGGAAATTTATGAAAATTATTTTAATAAATTAATAAAAAATATACTTTTAATTTAAATACAAACATTTTGTATGAAAATTTATATTTTATTTTGATAAATTATTAAAAATATAATTTCAATTTAATAAACATATTTTACACTAAAAAGATATTTAGATGAAAACCTTACAAATAAAGAAAAGTTACTCTTCGGCGCATTATTCACAATTTAAAAGCAAAAGAACGCCCCCAATAAAGAAAAGTTACTCATGGGTAATGCCCATGGCATTAGAAGCATATAACATTATAGTTCTTGCTTTATCAAAGAGAAATCATCTACTCTCTCATAAACAAAAGAAAGAGAGACAGATTAAACGATCAAAGACGTTCGAAGTTCTTTTGGCCAGCTATTGGAATGGCCGAACGATCAGGCATGGAGTTATCCTCCGAGGAATGGGGTGCACGACTTAAACAAATCCTCTCTCAAAGCAGGGTAACCGACGACGCCCCGCCTATGCAGGTGCCCAAGGCTCTGGTGCGTGCCAATCCACAGCATTACGTTCCTCAACTCATCTCACTCGGCCCTTACCATTATCAAGATTTCGCCGTGGGAGGTCTTGATCAAGATGACGACATGACGAAAATGTCGATCGATGAAGCGTACAAAGTCAATTGTGCGGCGACACTGTTGAATCAGATCATCACCGACGGCAACACCATGGACGATCTGTTTGAAGTCATCGAAAGCCTGCGGCCGCAGTTTGAGCACTTCTACAGCTGGCCGCAAATCACCCTGCACGGTAACTACTCTCACAATTTCTCTCTCATGATGACGTTGGATTCCTTATTTCTGCTATCTTTCTTTCTATTTGGACATGATCGAGGTGAGTACGGTCTCAGTATCAATTGCGACATTCTCAAGCTGGAAAATCAGATCCCGCTGTTTCTCCTCAAGGAAATTTTTGTGAAATTTGAGTTATTGCGGGTTCTCGATTTGAGAAACGGCATTACGGCATTATTGCAGAAGGGTTACAAGAAATTATCTCCATTTGATGTGTTCATCAACATACCTGGCGATGTACCAGACCTAGAAAAGCAGCCGCATTTGTTGCGTTGCATACACTCAATCTTTTCCCGATTCCTGCAAATAAAAGTCGATTCCCCACCACCTACTCGACTTCAAAGAATCTGCAGCTTTCTCGATGGGGTCCATGGCATTTTCTTTTGCTTCAGTACTCGTCCCAAGGAGCAAGAACTTCCAATCAAAGCATATAATGCATGGGAGTTGTCAAAGGCCGGGATTAATTTCAGGTCCTTCTCGAGGCTGCCCCATACCATCCGGTTCGACAAATGGTCCCGCACGATGTACCTTCCGCGGATGACTATATCCTCTGTGCAAACTGAAATTCTGTTGAGAAACCTGCATGCATTGGAGTTCATTGACGCGGCCCTTAACAACACCGTGACAAGCTTCATTCAACTGATGGACTGCCTCATCGACACTCCCGACGACGTTGAGGTGCTCAGGAAATGTCATGTAATTAGTAGCAGAAGTGTGGTAAGCGACAAGGATATAAACGATATCTGGGAGAGCATGCGTAGACCCTTCTTTCATGACAGCGTGAAGCCTCCTAAGGAGCTGAAACGCGCTCTCGACCAAGTGCTTAGCGCCAAGTATTACAAGGTGAAGCTTAGAAGTGGGTTTTGGGAGTTATTTCACTATTATTATGAGCAGTATTTCTCAAAGCCTTGGAGCTTCATAGCACTTTTGTTTGCGACTTTCATTCTGGCAATGAATGTGGTACAAGCATACTGTAGCGTCTGGGTATGTAATTCTAAAAATTCTTCATAGAAACTTGTAGATTTCGTATATTGTTTTTAGCCACTTTAGGATGAAGATGAAGTATTTACTAATTCAAGGCAACAATTTAATGTTTTATTAATTTAACGTAATCAATTTGTGGGCAAAGCCTTTTATGTTCTGAGATTTTAGAAACCATTCCTAGCACTTTCGTATTTTTTCAGATTATCAAACTTAAACAAATTATTACCAAATTTTATAGCCATGGCCAAAAAGAAAAAACCAACCTCCAAAACTTATAACTGTTAAACTCAGTACGTCATGATATATAAGTGCCTTTTCAAGAATACTAGCCTACCTTGGATTCCAGGCAATATTCCTCATTTTCTAAGGTTCGTTAATTCATTGCTTGATTATTCTTCCAACACCACTGCCGCACCAAATTCGCACATTTGTTGTCACTAGTGCAAGGTCCCTGCAAGAAACCAACCCCACATAATAATTGATGTATTCTCTACATTCTCGTATTGTAAAGAATAAAGCGATAAAGAAAAGAGGTACGTGAATGATTTCAAAATATTAGACACACAACAGCTTCAAAGAATTTAGTAAAAGTCCAAAGACAGAAACATCTAGAACATTAAGAATAATCTTAAAAGCAAAATAAACATCTGGGTTAGGTGCTGCACTTGGTAGCTGCGGGGTTTTGGTTCAGATCTGGTCTGCAGTTTTTGTCAATGTTTGTTCTTTTTGGATGGCTTTGTTGTTTTAGTATATTTGTAAAAGGTGGATTCAGTTAGTTTGTTTGATTTGGAATAATGAGGTGGTTGTTGTTTTATTTTACTTTTTTACTTTGAAGTTGAAATTTTAAGGATCCAGCATTCATATCTCGGGAACTTCATCGATGATTGCATTTTTAAATCTATTAGAGATAAATTGGGCTATTAGGAGCTTCTATTAGGATGATGGTATTTTTAAATTTATTATAGATAAATTGGATTGTTATTAGTGCAAAGTCTAAAGTGTCATAAATTATATTCAAAAGGATTTTGCAAAAAAAAATAGTCATTTTCAAGACTTGTATTCCAAGTACGTTTATTTAAATGTAATTTTTATTTTTTAAAGCTTGATAGGACTACATATTCATCATGTCTAATATATCACACTTATTTGGACTGGTAACTTCACATAAAGGAGTGCCTTAAGAGAGCACACAGTCACGGTTTATCCAAGACCCATGGAATAAACTTAATTCCTTTTAGATGTAATTATTTTCATGAATATAGGCGTTTTGCAAAAAAATGTTCAAATGCTCTAGAATCGTAGAACATTCCTTTTAATCCACAACCATCTTCTCAAATTAATGAATAGTAGCAAACATTCAAAAAAAAATTCCAAGAAACATAAGAATAAGCAATCTAAGAAATCAGATTCCACTAGGCTTGGGCCTTACCAATGTTCTCCTTACAATAATAGATTTGAAGATTTCAAGTTTTGTAATGAGTAATAAATTTTAAGTTTTGTAATTTTTAAGATTTGAATTTTTGTAATGAGTAATAAATTTGAAGTTTTGTAATTCTTAAGGGAAGAAGTCAATGTTGAAGAAGCCCAACCTCATTCATCACCACATTCTAAACATCAAACTACAAATCAAATGCTATCTAATATCACAAATCCATCCACTAAGGGAGAGGTTACATCCAAGGCTAATAATAAAACCCTCTTTCATAAAATAAGGAATAAGAAGTTGGAACGAAGGAAGAGGAGGTACTCATTTCTT
Organism: Pinus albicaulis; assembly: GCA_034641835.2. Taxonomy (NCBI): domain Eukaryota; kingdom Viridiplantae; phylum Streptophyta; class Pinopsida; order Pinales; family Pinaceae; genus Pinus; species Pinus albicaulis. The sequence continues at coordinate 1,638,534,285 of CM076575.1, read as the reverse complement.
GTTTTTTTCTTGTTCTTATTTACATGTTTTTAGAAGCAATCAACCTCTTCTCTCTCTTAACAAGAAGTAGAAAATAATGAAGCAAGAAAAAAAAAAACGGTGCCTCTTGTATTTTTGTATCCTCTTATGCAAGCAATTTGTAAGAATTTACTTGATTATTGTTAGGTCCCTATATCACTAGTGTAGTCCCATATTGTTGTTAGTGTAACACCATTATTGTTATTGTTGTACCATTGTAACCCACATATTGTTATTATTGTGCCCTTACATTATTATTGTTAGGTCGACTAGGATTATATTGGACCTCATGGACTCCTATATATAGAAATGAGGTTTTGCCATTTGTATCATCCAAGAATTGTTCATTTATGTAATGTAAAAGAGGTTTCCCCCTCAAAGTGGTTGAATTCTAAGGTGTTGATCTCTCTTTTATTCTATTTTTGGAGTTGTTTTCAGAACATTTCATATCAGAGCTTTGGATTCTAGGGTTTCGCTACTTTAAACAAGTCATTGTGGCATTTGCGCGATAATTTTTTGTCTATGAGGGTCGAAACACTAAAAAAAAAAAAAAAACATTTCGAAGCAGTCCTGAGGAACGTCGTGTAAAAATTTCAGAGCTTGGTTAGCAACATTTTCGGAGATATGATTTGTGGAAGTTAGGGTTTTTGCAGGCCCCTGAATTTCATCTAAAAGAGGTGACCTTGGGAAAATCATCATAACTCTCCCTGTGAGCATTGAATTGGAATTCTCTAAAAAGTGGCCAAAATTACACGGATTGTAGTTCCTTGTGTATCAATTTCTGATTTGAAGGAGGAAACAGAGACACATGGTACGTCGTACAAGTTCGCTCTACTGAACTAGTCCATAATTAGGTCATTGTGGGAGATTGGGCATAACTTTGACTTGAAGAATCCAAATTAGGTTAGAGATGTGGCATTGGAAAGAAAACTCAGAGGGCTACTACAAAACTGAAGATCAATTCTTGGGGATCCAAAATTATAGAGATACATCAGTATCAATATCGAGCTCCTCAAAATAAAGAAAAATGTGTATATTTTTTTTTCAAGTTCCATAACTCTTGTTTGAAAAATCAGTTTGAAGTGCTTCCAAGGGCATATTCAAGCATAGATATCAATATTGAGTTCTAAAATTCCCCCTAAAAATAATTCAACACCCATTAAGCCCTTAGAAGGCTCTACTATGACTCATGAAGAGGAATAAGTGCAACATGATATATCAAAATTACAAAATAAAGTGCATCAAATTTCGCTCTCACGAAGAGAAACAAAAAATGAAATGGAAGATTTTAAGAAAGGCATGGAAGCTAAGATGGATGGTTTGAAGAAAGGCATGGAAGATAATATGGACGGTTTGAAGAAAGGTGTCGAAGCTAATATGGATGGTTTGAAGAAAGGTGTTTAAGCTAAGATGTATGACATGGAAGCTAACATGGAAGACATGAAGAATGATCTAAAAGAAAACATAGAAGGTTTCAAGGAAGGTTTGAAAATTTTAATACAAGAAATGATTCCTAATGGAGAAAAGGTAGTACAGGAAACTCACGATGAGAACAAAATAAATGTTAATCATGATTTAATAAATTCTAATGTTGGATGTAAGACCCACCATATTTCAAAGATGGACATGAGGAAGTTTTATGGCAAGAATCCCATAACATGGATACTACAGATGGAGCAATATTTTGATCTCCATAATGTGCAAAACACGCAAAAGGTACGCATTGCAACTTTAAATTTAGAACAAAATACATTTGTATGGTATCGATGGCTTTGCTCTCGTAAAAAAATTGTCACTTGGTCAAATTTTACGGAGGAAATGATAGCACATTATGAGGATACAAAGAGCAACACCTTCTTTAGCCAATTGATAAATCTCAAACAAAAGGGTACAATGGTGGAGCACATTGAGGACTTCCAAAAAATGAATATAAGGGTAACTGATATTCTAGAGGAACACGAGATTGATTTCTTCATAGGAAATTTAAAGGATAACATCCAACATGAGGTTTGCCTTTGGGAACCTGATTAATTGGAGAAGACATTCAGGTAGGCAGGAAAAATTGAAAGTAAATTTATGGCGACAAAAAAGCCTACCACTCACATATATAAACATGGAAGTGTTTCTACTCTTAGACTTCCACAACCTACAAGGTTGGCACCATGAAAATTCGAACAAAAAAGAGCAAAAGGGATTTGCTACAGTTGTGATAACAAATACACTAAAGGTCATAAGTGTGCTGAGAAGAAATTATTTTACATATATTGTGAAAAGGAGGAAGAATTGAAAAAGAAACTTCAAAAGAAGAGGATATACACCAGGAACCAACCCTAGAGAAAGAAGAAATGAGTCTTACCATATCCTATAATGCATTGGCAAGAATTACCACTCCTAAAAATCTCAAGATAGAAGGACATATCAAGAAGAAAAAGGTAATAGTTTTGATTGACTCGGATAGTACCCATAATTTTATTCATTGTAAGGTAGTCAAGGAATTGAATTGCTTCCTATACCCAGCACCAGACTGTCAAGTGATGGTTGCAAATGAAGGAATTATAAATTTCTTTGAAAAATGCCATAATATCAAGCTAACCATGGGGGAATATGTATTGAATAGTCCAATTCTTTCCATTCCAATGGGAGGTGTTGATGTTGTACTAGGAGTACAATGGTTATAATCTTTTGGGACGATGGCTTTTAATTTTCAAGAAATTTTCTTAAAAAAAAAATTAGAAGGAAAGGAAGTTGAATTACGGGGTATCGCAGGGAAGTCAGGAAAGATAATAAGCTCTAATGTCATGACAAAGCTTCTGAAGAAAGAACTAGGTGTAATTGAAAAAGTATGCTCTCTAGAAGTTCCAACATCAAAATCATCTATTTCTCCAGATCTCCAAAACGTCTTGGACAACCATTCCAAGGTGTTTGAAACTCCCAAAGGTGTCCCACCTATTCGTAATCGTGATCATGCTATTCATTTGATTCCAGGAAGTGTTCCTCCAAACATCAGCCTTACAAATATCCTTATGTCCAAAAGACCGAAATTGAACGTATGATTGCAGAAATGTTAGAGGCTGGTATAATTCAGATGAGCCAAAGTTCTTTCTCTACTCCGATAGTATTGGTGCACAAGAAGGATGGATCATGGCACATGTATCCAGATTATAAGAAGCCCAATAAGCTCACTTTTAAAGATAAATTTCCCATTCTGTGAATGATGAATTATTGGATGAATTACATGGAGAAATTTATTTTACCGAGTTGGATATTCGTTTAGGATATCATCAAATTAGAATAAAGACTGAAGATATTATGAAAACATCATTTCAAACTCATGAGGGTCATTATGAATTTTTGGTCATGCCTTTTGGCCTTACCAATGCACCTTCTACATTTCAAGGGTTTATGAATTCCATTTTCAAACTCTTCCTTAGAAAATTTGTGTTAGTATTTTTTGATGATATACGAAGCTACAGCAGGTCTTGGAAGGATCATGTTCAACATGTTGATAGAGTGCTCAAACTATTGGAGGAGAAACAATTATATGCAAAAACCTCCAAATGTTTCTTTTGAGTATAAGAGGTGGAATATCTAGGTCATATTGTATTTCACAAGGGTGTTAAGGTAGACCCTAACAAAATTAAACCTATTAAGGAATGGAAAGTCCCCACAATCATAAATCAATTGTGAGGATTTCTCAGGTTAGCGGGGTATTATCGTAAGTTTGTTAAGAATGGTGGGAGAATGGCAACACCTCTAACAACATTATTGAAGAAAGATGCATTTTCATTGACTTCGGAAGCAACTAATGCCTTTGAACATCTTAAAGAGGCGCATTATTCACAATTTGAATGTAAAAGAGCTCCCCAATAAAGAAATACTATTTCATGGGTTATGGCATTAGAAGCATATAAAATTATGTTTATTTCTTTATTAAAGATAAATCATCTACTCTCTGATGTTTCTTGCGTGCTCTGCATAAATAAAATAAAGAGATATAGAAAAAATGATGGAACGACATTTGAGGTTCTTTTGGTCAGTGATTGGCATGGCCGACTGATCACGCATTTAGTTATCCTCTGAAGAATGGGGTGCACGACTTCAACAAATCCTCTCTCAAAGCAAGGTAACCGACGACACCTCGCTTATGCAGGCATCCACGGCTCTGGTGTGTGCCAATCCACAACACTACGTTCCTCAAATGATCTCATTCGACCCTTACCATTATCAGTATTTCGTCGTGGGAGGTCTTGAAGATTGCATGACGAAAAGTTCGATCGATGAAGCGTACAAAGTTAATTGTGCGACGATACTATTGGATCGGCTCATCAACGATGGCAACACCATCGACTATCTGTTTGATATGATCGAAAGTGTGTGGCCACAGTTTGACCACTTATAAAGTTGGACGCAAATCACCTTGCATGGTAACTACTCTCAAAATCTCTCTCTCATGATGACATTAGACTCCTTATTTCTCCTATCTTTATTTTTATTTGGATATGATAGAGGTGAGTACAGTTTCAGTATCAATTATGAGATCCTCAAGCTGGAGAATCAGATCTCGTTGTTTCTCCTTAATGAAAATTTTGTGAAATTTGAATTATTGTGGGTTCTCGATTTGAAAGACAACATTACAAAATTGTTGCAGAAGGGGTACAAGAAATTATCTCCATTTGATGTGTTCATTAAAATACCTGGTGATGTACCAGACCTAGAAAATCAATCGCATTTTTTGTGTTGCATTCATTCAATCTTTTCCCGATTCCTACAAATAAAAGTTGATTCCCCACCATCGACTGGACTTCAAAGAATCTTCAGCTTTCTTGAGGGGGTGTATGGTATTTTATTTTACTTCAGTACTTGTCCCAACGAGGATGAGCTTCCAATCAAAGCATATAACACATGGGAGTTGTCGAAGGATGAGATTAATTTCAGATTGTTCTCGAGACTGCCTCATAACATCCGATTCGATAAATGGTCCCACATGATGTAGCTTCCACGGATGATCATATCGTCTGTGAAAACTAAAATTTTATTGAGAAACCTGCATGCATTAGAGTTCATTGACGCCGCCCATGACAACATAGTGACAAACTTCATTCAACTCATGGACTACCTCATTGACACTTCGGATGACGTTGAGATGCTCAGGAAATGTCATGTGATTAGTAGCACAAGTGTGGTAAGTGAAAACGATATAGTCGATATCTGGGAGAGCATGCGTCGACCCTTCTTTCGTGAGAGTGTGGAGCCTCCTAAAGAGCTGAAACACGCTCTCGATGAAGAGCTCACTGCCAATTATTACAAGGTCAAGATTAGAAGTGAATTTTGGGATTTATTTCACTATTATTATGAGCAGTATTTCTCAAAGCCGTGGAGCTTGATAGATCTTTTGTTTGTGACTTTCATTCTAGAAATGAACGTGATACAAGCATACTGTGGCTTGTGGGTATGAAATTCTAAAAATTCTTCATAGCAACTTATAATTTGGTATTTAATTTTTGCCACACCAACAATTCATGATTTAGGGTTATTATTTCATAATAAATTATATCTTAAGTTTTGATATTTTGATACAAATTTGTGATAAAGAATGGTTAAGATCACTCATATATTTCACCCAAAACTATATGTTGTCAAAACACACACATATTACTCTAATATATAGAATGGTTAAGAGCACTCATATATTTCGCCAAAAAATAAGTTAGAAAAAGAGGTTGAGAGAATTTCTCAACTATCACAAATCAACATCTCAAATATATGATGAAAGCATTAATTCCAACATCCCATATTAATGCTTACATTACATAAAATTATTTAAATTACCCATAAACAACAAAATACACAAGAATTCTTTAACTGGTTTGCAACTTATCAATATAGGCTCCATCAAGTTTCCTCATAACCCTCATAAAGGTGTAGTCGACAAGTTGGATTTCCGAGTTCGACTCCTGAAATATCGAATCAAGAAACTCTCAAAGTCAATTACCAGAAAGTGTCCCAAACTATCACATAACCTCATTAGAATGCCACTCCACATCTTCAACGAATGAGGGATCTTTCCCTAGATCCGCAACTTCCATACTATCTCGAAAACCATCCATGTTGAACCTGAAGTGTAGCTGTTATAAAATAGTTTAAGAGTTTCAAATTCTTCATTGAATTCATCATGAGAATTCAATTGATATTCATCTACGGCTATATCTGCTGATTCTTTCCATTTTAACACATCACTGGCACGACTTCTGCAATTCCACGTTGTATGCCCAATTTTCCTGCAATAGTAGCATTCAATTTCACCTTTGTTTGCATTTTTCTTTCTCGTCCTTGTCTTTGTAAACAATGCATTTTCTACTGGATATTTCTCTTCTATATCCTCCGACTTTAGTCTCATTTCCTCTGCTAGAAGTGTTGCAATTGTCTCATGCAATGTTTGTGAATACATTTGACTCAAAGTAAAGACAACCTTACTATAGCTTGAAGGAACTTGAAGGAAGACTATCTAGTAATATTGCTTTAGCATCTTCATCCTCCAACTTTGCACCTGCTTCAGCTAATTATCTTAAAAGAGACATTAAATTATTTACATGACTCGACATAGACGTCTCCTCATTCATTTTCAGTCTAAATAATTGCAGATTTATGGAATATTTTGCATTTGTAGTGTTTAAATAATTGAGCCAAATGTTCCGATATTACCTTATAGATGGTTTAGTGAGATCCACAAGATGTAATTGCGAGTCTGAAAGAGCAAGTCCAATAATGGACTTCGCTTTGTCATCTCTATTTTTCCATTCAATTAACTCTTTGGCATCTTTAGGTGCTACTTCTTAACCATTCACTAGGCCCCAAATTTTTTTATTCATTAACTGCATTTGTATTTTTACTTTCCATGAGGGAAAATTTAAGACACAATTTTTTTCTAAAACTATGAATTCAATGATTAAATAAGATAATCAAAAAGAGACAAGAAAATATGTTTCTCTAAATAAATTCAATTTCCCCCCTAAAAGTGACCTCCTAGTTCAACTCTTCGTACATCAATTTCCCCCCTAAAAGAGACAGAATATTAAAACTGCAACAAACATCATCTCTGATATTTCGTACAACAAGAAGCATCTCTTCAATTTTTTCCAGGTCGCAACTACTTCATCCCAGCGCAACGGTTCTCTCTGATCTCAATCCACATAACTCATTATACAATTTCCATTTGCAGTTGATGGGCTAGCGATTATACAATGGCAATGGAAAACCCTGTAATGGATTCGATTCAGTGCAGTCTTGAACTCGAAAATGAATAACGAGGCATCTTACAAACCCTTCCCAAACGATGATTCTTGATTGCTATAGAAAGAATTATACACTCCAAGCTCAGCTCCTTCGGTTCTGTTGTGTACCAATATGCAGAGTAGCACAAGCTCTCTGTCACATTGTCTAAAATAGTCTATGTTGTCTGATCCAACTCTTATACCATAATAAATAATGGTTAAGAGCACTCATATATTTCACACAAAGAGCACCGATGATGAATTACAGTTGGTAGTTCGAAACGCGTCGGTTCCAAAAATTCATTATGTGATTTTCCGGAAGATTTATAATTAAAATAGCTATAGTATATTTAAAATCCTGTTGTATACAAAGTATGACATTTATAGCGTTATCTGATGATTGATTCTAGTGGTTGTACTTGATAAAAGAGCTATTTCAAGCTGCTTTATTTTTTCAGAAAATATCTAACCTGTTTTGTCCATTAATTTTCCACAATGGTGAAGATTATAAAGTAAAATAGTAATCACTTTTAAAATTTTGAAGATTATAAAGTGAAATAGTGATCACTTCTAAAATTTCTAAAATTTTAAAATATTGGGTGACAGGACACTTTAAACACCCTCACACATGGAAAAGCACAACACTACACTCAACCTTTCTATTGACCATTTCTCCATGTCGTCATAATTTATACAATGCATGTTCACCAAAGTGCACTCACATTCTGTGCTTCCCATGTCTACGAGGTTGGTAGATCAGAGAGAAGAAATGCATAATGCGAAAGGTTCTGAAGAACATATGTGTAACAGAGCCATGGTTATGCAATCAACTGGGCCACAAGAGACCTTCACACAGATAAGTAGGCACACCTTCTATCTATGCATAACAAGAAGGTAGGGATGCTAACATGTGGGCTAGTCAGACACACTATAGCGGGTAGGATCTTATAATGTAAACTTGAAACTATAGTTGAATACAAAAGTCGGAGGAAAGAATGGAGAACCTAAAAAGGAGAGGTAGAAGATCCCTTAGCTGAGTGGAGCCGATGTGTCTAGTTAGTCTAACAAACGATCAAGCCGGAAGGAGATCTGTGTGAGTTATATTAAAATAATATTATGGATTTTGGATCCTGATCCTTCTGGAGCGTAGCAAAGTGACTTGCCACTGGCCTGCAGAATACTACCACCTTCACAAGCTTGCATCTTCTGAACCCAGTATTCATCGATTGCAATAGCTCTAGTAAGCCCTTCTAGGCCATTCTTAACTAAATACATGTAATGGGTTGGTAATATAAGTTGAGGCAGTAATGCATCTCGATGAGCATGTATTTCTTATGTTCTGTGTTCTATTAGGATGTAGATACATTGCATTATGTTAGACATCCATGTACAAGCTTAGTTAATATAAGCTATGTAGATTTTCTATGTAGATTTATTACTAGTAATTTGTTTCTTAATTATAGGTGAACTATAGTATATTTAAAATCCTCATTACACGAGCTATAACACACTACAATGTATTTGAAATCCTGAATACATGGGCTGCAACACATGTTAATAGAATGATATCCATATTACTCTGGCTTTTGTAGTATTTAGACCCATAGGCATTCTATCACTGAGCATGATATGGACTATAAAAGTTTTTTGAGTAATGCAACAGGGTGGGGTAGAAGAAATATGCCACCTTCATTCTTGCTACTGTCTAAAAATACGTATTTGTTCATTTTGTTTAAAAAAAAGAAAAATTCAGTGTTACACATACCATTTTGTAACCATATCGAAAGAGGATGAGAATCCTCTTTTACAGTCGAGAGCTAAACCCCACATGCATGAGGGTAGTTAACATATGACAAGGTAAGAGCAGTGTCCATTCCTGAATAAGGAATAGAGAAAATACAACTTGTTAAGTGGATGAGATGAAATATGTGCCTACGACCTCAACAATATGTGCCTGCGGCCTCAACAAGATCAATAGAACCAATAATATCAATTCCGTCTCGTATAGAATGATTGTTCCTTCTGTTAGTGAAATACCTATCTGCACTCATGTTCACTTTTTGGAATTCCTTGGTCAAAAAAAGCAGTGGTAGTTGACGCGTGTGGAAATTTTTTTTAGGTTGACAACTGCAGTTGTTGCAGGTAGACAAAACCGGTGGTAGTTGTTGCCTGTGGAAAAAAGGAGTGACAACTGCGAGAAATGTAAATGTATCAATATTCCACAAACATTAAATGAGTTGGAGTAATGCTAACTCCAAACTAACATTACTTCAAATTTAAGTGAAATTCTATGAAATTGAAAACTTATATCCTATCTTTTAATAATTTATACATCCTGCAATAAGATCTCAAAAATCCAACTTTGGATAAATGTTTTTTGATGAAATGTTTTTATTAAAACATTGGTTAAAATGGTGAATACATCGGTTTTCAACACAACTTAGTACAACATCGTCGCCAAGCTATTGATATAGTCCCCGAAGGCAGGAACTAATAAGTAAAGATCTTAAAGCAAAGTACATCAGATAACCCATAGAAATATATTTAAAAAATAAAAATAAAAAATTATTTTTGGAATCTAAGCTTCTGTGATCCATAATATAAATTTGTAGAAATTCTTTCGGTAGTAATCACATGCAAAAGAACGAGGTCGACGTGTTTCGAACCAACCAGTGTGGTTCATCATCAGGACTATGTGAGAGATCAGATCCAGTCATTAAGTATAAATAGATGTAGAAATGACCTCCTAACTAGCCGTTAGATAACGGCTAGTTTGACTTCTGAAAAAGTAAATATTCCATTATTTATTTATTTATTTAATTTTATTAATTTTATTTCTTATTATTATTTTATTTATTTATAAAACCTTTAATATATTAATATAATGGTAAGTAATTTAACAAATCATGGTGTATATATGTACCCTTTTGTAAATTTCGATTAAATTATATAATAATTAATAAATATAATTAATTCTTATTATAACACACCATCATCAAATAATCAAACAAAGAGTCAGAATGAATAAATAAATAAATAAATAAATAAATAAAAATAACAAAAAATAAATAAATAAAAACAAAAATATAAATTAATAAATAATGAAAATAAATAAAAATATTATATTAATTAAATAATAATAATTATTATTATTTCTATTTTTATTTATTTTAATTTAATTTAATTTATTTATTTATTATTATTATTATTATTATTATTATTATTTAATTATTTATTTATTTATTTTTAATAATCAAATAAATAAAGTAAAAATAACTAAATAAATAAATAAAAAAAAAAATAATAAAAAAAAAAATCAAGAATATAAGGCAGGAATCCAGCATCTGCTGATATTCCATCCGTCATCTCTATTGAGATTAACGGGCCTTTTTTCAATTTCAATAGCCTCTCTCAGCTTACGATGATGGAAATGGTCGATTCTAGCAATGACCTTAGCATCTTCTATGCAAACATGATGGTTAGTCTTTTCTGCATGCTCAGCTAAGGCGGATGAGCGAGATCTTCTATGCTTGATATCAGCCGCATGCTCACAGATCCTTTGATTAATGGACCGACCCGTCTCATAAATAAATAAATAATAATAATAATAATAATAATAATAAATAAATAAATAAATAAAATAAAATAAAATAAAATAAAATAAATAAAAATAGAAATAATAATAATATTAATTATTTAATTAATAAAATATTTTTATTTATTTTCATTATTTATTAATTTATATTTTTGTTTTTATTTATTTATTTTTTGTTATTTTTATTTATTTATTTATTTATTTATTTATTCATTCTGACTCTTTGTTTGATTATTTGATGATGGTGTGTTATAATAAGAATTAATTATATTTATGAATTATTATATAATTTAATCAAAATTTACATATATACACCATGATTTGTTAAATTACTTACCATTATATTAATATATTAAAGGTTTTATAAATAAATAAAATAATAATAATAAATAAAATTAATAAAATTAAATAAATAAATAAATAATGGAATATTTACTTTTTCAAAGTCAAACTAGCCGTTATCCTAACTGTTAGTTGAGTCATTTCTACATCTATTTATACTTAATGACTGGATCTGATCTCTCACATAGTCCTGATGATGAACCACACTGGTTGGTTCGAAACGCGTCGACCTAGTTCTTTTGCATGTGATTACTACCGAAAGAATTTCTACAAAAAAAAAATAAAAAATTATGTTATTTGTTCAACATTGCAGGGTCAAGTGATTTATGGTAAAAAACTGAGGCTTGTAGGTTTTTGTTCCTCTTCGAAAGGAATCGAATCCAGATTATGATCCAGAGTGAAATAAAGATCTGAATTGCATAAGAAAATTCAAATTAAGTCTGAGTATTTGGCAGCCTCATTTCTACTGAGTATTTTGCAGATTAAGTCCCATTTCTTGTCTGTCTCACTATCTTTCGTGCCAAAACCCACTTTCCTGGCAGCCAATAAAATATCTATCAGAAGAGCTGGAATTAAGCCACTCGTCCACCTGAAAAGCGTTGAACAAATCTTCGAGCACAGTGTCCAGCTTATCTCGTGAAACCCTACATTCTCTGAGCACTGGCTAGAATTTTGAACGCTTAAAATTCCATATCGTGTGAATTTTATGGCCTCCGCAGCTTGAAAATCTAGTTGTGTTGAGTGAAGGAAAAGGCCTATCTGTGGTGGAGCGTTTAGCTATGATTTTTGCCCCACTGTTTTCAACATTGAGAGCAATGGACTTGATGTATTGTAGGCAGTGTTGTTATAAAACATGAGGGATCTGCCTCATTTTGGATATTGCAAAGAAGCAATGATGCCAGAGATCTGTTATGTGTGATTTCTTTTGGGATTTAATATGCAATATATAATATTAAAACAAAAACAAAAAATATGTAATTTATCATAATTAGGTGTAACTAAATTTAAATATGTAATTTATCATAATGAGGTGTAATTAAATTTAAATATGTAATTTATCATAATGAGGTGTCACTAAATTTAGATCTTGTGTGTTTTAAATTTAAATTTGGTGTATTTTTATTATTTAACTAGTAACTGTATTCTGATTAGATATATTTGTGAGAAAGATATATAGTAATTTGATGTTTTTTTTTTTTTTACTGTAAATATGGTAAACTAATAAGTAAATGAAAAAAATTATACAAATTGGAATTTTTAGATGCACATGTTAATGGAGGGCTATAATGTTGATGAATAACACCTAGTTCTAAAACCAAATCCACAACACTACTAGTAGCCCCACTTCAAGATTACAAAGAAAATTTACTATTAAAAATATCTCTAAAAAACAACATTATTCCATACATCATGAATTGCAATACATCTCAGTAAATTTAGAATACACTTAAAAAGCTGTATGAATTTCAAATACAAAATGAACACATTTTTTCTCAATTAAAATAGAGGTAAACAAAAACGTTATAAGTGACTCTTTTATAAAAAGAAAAGAAAAATTCATGATAAACTTGATGTTATAATACTGATCTATTAATTACATTGAATGAGATGAAATGAAATGAGATGGGATGTTGGGTGATTATAAGATGTTCATAAATATATTAATTTGTTGATTTGGTAGTTACATTGAATGAGATGAAATGAAATGAGATGGGATGTTGGGTGATTATAAGATGTTCATAAATATATTAATTTGTTGATTTGGTAGTTACATTGAATGAGATGAAATGAAATGAGATGGGATGTTGGGTGATTATCACATGTTCATAAGTATATTAATTTGTTGATTTGGTATATTAAGTTTTTTAATGAATTAAACTTATTTGATTTGGTATATTAATTTTTACACAACACTTTATTGACAAGTTGATGAAGTTATCTCATTTAGACAATAAATTTAGATTTTCCATACAAATGTTTTAAGTAGAACTATTTATTTATCACCTCAAGGAAATAATTTGATTTTCCATATTCTATTAATTCTAAGCAAAGTTCTATCAAGTATTTTTTTTAAATGGGCAATAAGTTTAGATTTTCCATACAAATACCTTACGTTAAACTATTTATTTATTTATCACCTCAAGGAAACAATTTGATGTTCATGTTCTTATTAATTCAAGTCAATATTCTATCCAGTGCCTTTTTAAGAATGCCAACCTCCTTGCTTTGCAGGCAATATTACTAATTTTGCAATATCGTTCATTCATTGTTGGCATATTATCCATTTTGCAGTGTCTGTTCATTCATTGTTTGCTTTATAACTCAAAGAACTTGGACAAACGGCAAGTTCACACATTTGTGGCACTTGTTCAAGGTGCCTACAAGGAAACGAGCTCTACATAATAGTTCATATCTTCTCTCAGCATTGCTATTTTGCCACTAAATCACATGACAAGTGACAAAAAGGCGTACGTACATTATGAATATGTATATGTAAAGACATTATGTATATGTAAAGATTTCAAATGTTAGTCACATAACAGCTTAAAAGAAATTAAAAACATAGAAATATTTAAAGAATTAAGGACAGACCTTAAAAGCAAAGGAACCACCTAAAAAACAGAGTCAAGAATTTTAAAGCCATTTTTATGAAAATAAGTCATAAAAGTGAATTTAAAAAATATAAAAATCATAGAAATTTGAATATTACGATAATTTTAATTGCTTACATTCGGTGAGTTAGTTATATTGTGATGATTGATAGTCAAAATATTTTGACTTGTTTTGAAAAATTTAAAATGATTTTCTAAAATTTATTAAAATTGAAAAGAAAAAAATATTAAATAGGTTTGAAACATCGATCTAATTTTAATGATGTGATTAATCCGAAAGTTTTTTTGTCTATATTATGGATCACAAAAGTCTTCGATCTAACATTAAATTGAGTATTTTGAAAATTCAAAACCAATTTTTGAAACTTTTGAAATTTAAATTTTTATTTTTTTATTGGTTTATATAGATGAAAAGACTAATTTCATAGAGTTATAAATAGAATTTGTTGGAAATAAAACTAATTTTAAAAAACAAAAATAAAAACATTTCTATGGGCTACCAAATATCATAATAATACACACATCAAATCTCGTCCAGAGGGTCGAATCTGGTTGCTCCTGTGGTAGCTAGCTTCTCGTCAAGAGGAATGAATCAGGTTGCTCCGCAGATCCTTAAACCGGGCGTGGTTTCTCCAGGCATCAACATATTGGCAGCGTGGACTTGCGACGCAGCTCCAACCGATTTGATCTCTGATAAGAGAAGAATAGATTACAACATATCTGTGGGACTTCGATGTCGTGCCCTAATGTCAGCGGCATAGCGACTCTTATACGGGCTGCGCATCCCATGTGGACACCAGCTGCACTAAAATCAGCGTTCTTGCTTTTATCAAAATGAGATAATTTCTTCTCTCCTCTGGAGCGCTTTATTAAAAGAAAAAGAAAGACGAACTAAACAATGAAAGAAGTTCAAAGCTCTTTCACTCGGTATTTGACACGTCAGAAAGGTGGGGTGCACGACTTAGAACTTCCTTTATACTATTTGGATTATCATGATAAGATTTCATAGATGTAGCTATAAGCCTTGGTGTTGAGCATATTCCTTCATTGTTCAATCTCAATCCTAAGTCCTATGAATAAGTCAATTCTATTGATCAATCAATGAAAAGAATAACCCTTTGCCCCATCCTCATCCTCACTCCATCTATAAATATATCTTAATTTATTATTGTTATTCAAGAATTATTATGTCACATGACGTAAACCTCATGTTGTTTTGTAATAGGTAGACTTTCTCTCTTCTAGATTGGGCTAAACTTGCCATTAACTTCGTTCATTTCCTTTGAGAGGAAAGTGAGCTCATGGCTAATTAAAAAGATTTAAGACTTATTCCAAGAGCAAAAGAATATTTAAGTCTACGTACTACTTACAACAAAATTAGTATCCTTGTGGTTAGACTATCTCTAATGTGATTATGTATTTTTTACTACAAATTTACAAATTAACCTTAATACTAAATGCTTCTTTAATTATTATATATTGTTGTACTAAAAGGCATATTACATAGTCTAATATGAGATGTGTAATTTAGTGTTGATATTTATCATTTTTAAAATAAAAATAAAATATTTTCTAAATAAGAAATAATCTGAGCCATAATGAAAAAAAAATATATTAATTAGTTTTAACTAGAAGTATTATAAAACATCGATAATCTCACTTTTAATCACTAAATTTCTAGTTGATCTAATATATAAAAATATTTTATATGAAAATATCAATATAGGTTATAAATAATATATTTCAATATCAGTTATGTATGTGTTATATATGGTTAAAATTAAACTATGTACGTAATTATGTCGTAAGGCGTCTTTCTTTGAAAACAACTCTCTTGTCTGCCTTTTTGTCATAATCTATGCCATTCGATCTTTTGTTAGATGATTGAGTCATGATTAATCGTTGATTTGAATATAACTGCAACAGTCACTATTGCGACGGTTGCGGCTCGCTCAAAAATTTGAAATGAAGCCAAAGCTACAGAAACAAAGCAAAGATCATACCTGAGCCTGCATAGAAAGGTGCACCAACTCTGGCTATGGCCTCAATCTAACTTCGTCAGTAGTCCACTCAAGCGTAACTTCTTACCCTAAGAACGCGCCCTCTCTCCCTCAGCCTGAGCCAAGGCTACCTCCTCTATCATCTGCTCGATCTCACCTCAAGCACTCTCCTCTCTCTGAAGGATCTCTGCCACCTCAGCATGTCATCGTGGATACGTGTCTCTGGACTACTTGAGAAGGGACTGAGTCTCCCTCATCTCGACTTGGGAGCGATCCCACTAACCACGAATGGCAACAGTAGAGGCTTCGATGCAGCTTCTCGTACAATTGCCATGTAACAATACCAGTGATATCTTGTGGGTTATAGCTTAAAGAGCCAGCGGTGTAAGTTCAAACACCATTCAAATTTGCTATGAGGGAAAGTTTGGACGGTGCAGTTGTTGATGGTGTATTGCATGATCTTTCTGGAGTGCTAAGCAGGCTCACACTACATCTATTAATCCTCTCTTCCAGAAAAAAAAGAGGGGATGTCCACAGTGAAATAACCATATTCATCGCTCTCTGAGATTGTAACAAATGCTCTTGTAACGCAACAACACTGAAAGTCAACCCTGAGGAGAGATGGTCTACGATAGTGTGGCTTTGTCAACATTCCCCTTGGTTTACCCACGTGGCTCTTTATCTTCTTTTTATTCTATTTATCAACTTCAAAGAAATTGACAAATAGACATATTCGCAACTTTCAAATGTTATATTATATTCCGGCTTATATATATTATCTCCAAACTTTATATTATACTCCACGCCTTTTTAAACAAATGAATTATAATAACCCTTGGCTTCGGGCCCACCTCTACGTCCAATCACCCAATCAAATGCTCGTATCGTACCTGGCTATCCTCCATGCACCTTGGTTAAACTCCGGGCAAGTCCAACGTGCGATCACCGTCCGATGACCCTCTCCCAAATCAACGGCTCATACGCATATCGCTCGGCCTCCTGGTACGAACATTAACGCATGATGGCGCACTCTGACAGCAGTTTTCCATGGGTCCTCTCCACCACGTGTCGCATTCCCTATGGAATCGATCGCAAACGGAAAATAACGCCTGTTCACCCAACGTGGTGCGATATGGGCAATCCGCCTTGCAAATCCACTTGTGGTTTTGGTATAGTGATTAACCAGGGCCATGTCGAGGTTGCGTTATTTCTTCTTATTCAATTAACGCACGTCTAATCCTAGGGTCATGTTCCAAAATCAATGACTCTGTTTCTCTTTAGTAAGCAGGAATTTTATATTTGAACAGGGTTCACGACCATGGGTTCTCCACACCGACTTCGCCTGTGGTGGGGGTTAAATTCGCAGGGTTTGCTCGAATAAATTAAGGGAACCAATAGACAGAGATATGTGGAATTCATATAGGAGTTAAATTATACATGCACAGAGTTCATCACTTCGCAATTAAACAATCTCTTGACAATTAAGGATTCGAAACGACTCTATGGTAAATGCACACTGAAATTATTTAATTGGAAGCAATCGACAACACAGAGTTTTATTGCAGAAATTTCTCCTTTCTTCTCCTTTGATATCCCATATACATCCGAGGGATTACATTTATATACATGAACATTTGTCTGTTCGGCTCCTCTGTGAGGACCGTTTTAGAAAATCAACAGCCTAATTAAAATAACTCAACTAATTGAAATATGACAGCTAGACTAACTGAGCTATTCAACTTCTATGACTCTAACTGATCTAAAATAATACAATCAGCTGAGGTATTGACACCTAGCTGTTACAATTCAAATATTTTTGACCCCTACTAGCCACAACATGTGGACAAACCTCCTAAATTGTTGGCTAGTGTCTAATGCCCCTGCATCAGACTCCCAAGGGCAATTTTCTTCATGGGCTCATGTCCATGAGCTCTTCCACTGACCTGCCTATCTTCTGCAACATTCCTTCAGTAATCCAAGTGGCATCTTCTTCTGGCTTGTCCTTCCATTTTATCAAGTACTGAAAGTACTCTTGTCCTCTGGTCCTTCTGAAAGGTCTTTTATCCAATATCTTTTCTGGTTGCAGTGGTTGTGCTGGAGGTAGTTGTTCTCTCCACTCAATCTGTTCCTTGTCTGCTGATCTTTCTTCTACAACATCATCTTCATACTTGTACAAATCTGCAACATTAAAAATAGGAGATATTCCAACATCAGGAGGTAATTCAATCTCATAAGCATTTGCAGAAAACTTCCTAAGTATCTTGCATGGCCCAATCTTTTTGAACTTCAATTTCTGTTGCATCGTCTTTTCGGGAATTTCTCCTTTCCTTTAAGTGTGCCAAACCCGATCTCCCTACTTCAAAATGAACTTCTTTTCTCGCTCAAGTTTGCTCGCTTTTGTACCCTGTCATTTCGTAGTTGTTGTTTCACTTGTTCATGTATGGCCCCGATCTCTGAAGCAAATTTCTCACCATTTGCACCCCCAGCTCGCCTTCCCGTATTTCTCAACTCGATATTCCCTTCCTCGTGGACCCCATAAACAATATGGAATGGACTCTGCCCTGTGCTCTTGTTTGGTGAGTCATTATATGCATATTCTGCCTGGGGAAAAATATGATCCCACTACTTGGGATTTTCTCCTGCAAGACTTCTCAACAAATTTCCCAGACTCCTATTCACTACCTCAGTTTGTTCATTAGTCTGAGGATGATAAGCTGAGCTGAAACTTAGTTTGGTACCAAGTTTCTTCCACAATGTCCTCCAAAAATGACCCACAAATCTGGTATCTCTGTTTGAAACAATACTCTTGGGCAACCCATGTAATCTAACAAATTCTTTGAAGAACAAGTTAGCAACATGGGTGGCATCACTAGTTTTATAGCATGGAATAAAATGTGCCATTTTGGAGAATCTATCCACCACAACAAAGACTGCATTATTCCCTCTCTGAGTCTTGGGTAATCCTAGAACAAAATCCATACTCACCATGTCCCAAGGCCTGTCTGGAATAGGCAAGGGAGTGTACAATCCTGCATTCTAGCTCCTTCCTTTAGCATATTGGAAAATCTTGCAATTCATCACAAACTTGTCCATTGCCTTATCTTTAGATGTGTTTAGGTGGGCACCGCTTCATAAGTCAAGTCAAGTATCAAGATCAAAGTGTCCAGCAAGTCCACCATTATGCTTCTCTTTGATCAAATTTTCTCTCATGGAACACGTATACATACAATGGCTTCTTCGGTCATTCTCAAGTAGAAATAATCCACAAGCATCAAGCTTCATCTCTAAAACAACGTTACTACATGCCTCAAATGCTTCTTTAAAATCTAGATTCTGCTTTTATACAATTCTTCTAAAGTCAAACTCTATAACTTCAAAATTTGTTTTTGAACAAGCATGCCTCCTACTCAAAGCATCACTAATCGCTGGGCTTTAATTTCACTTATATGTTTCAAAACAAAATTAAACGATGAGACACTACCCATTTACATACATGTTTCAATCCTTGGGTCGCTATGTCAACATACCAAAGTGATTGGTTTAATATAATACAAATTCCTTGGACATCAAATAATGCCTCCACTTTTTCAGTTCCTGAACAATTGCGTAGAATTCCTTCTCATAAGAGGAATACTTCCTTCTGGTCTCATTCATATTTTCACTGAAATAGGCTACAGGCCTATCATCCTGACTCAACATAGCTCCAATGGCCTCTCCACTGGCATCACACTTTACTTGAAATGGTTTAGCAAAATCAGGCAGGATCAAAACAGGCTTCTCAGTTATCTTTTGCTTCAAAATTTTAAAGTTTCTTTTTGCTTCAGCAGTCCATTTAAATGGTTTTTTTCTCTTCTTTATTTTCTCAATTATGGGTGCATTAATCTTACTGAAGCTTCTTATAAACTTTCTGTAAAAACTGGAAAGTCCATGGAAACTTCTTACCTCAAAGGCATTCCTGGGTGAAGGCCATTCCACAATTTCCTTAACCTTCTCTGGGTCCATCTTCAATTTCAATCCTTTCCGTAGAAAACCCAAATACACCAACTCTTCTTTCATGAAAGAGCATTTCTTCAAATCTTCATCGCCAGCTTCTCATGGCAGCCTTTCTTCAAGACATGATTAAGATGCCTTAAATGCTCTTCTTTAGTTCTCAATAAAACCATATATATCATCCGGGATACACCATCACAAATTTACCAATGAATTCTTTCAATACTTCATTCATGTCTCATAAAAGTGCTAGGTGCATTTGACAACCCAAAAGGCATTACCATCCATTCATATAGTCCTTCATTTGTTTTAAAGGTATTTTTCCACTCATCACCCTCTCTTATTCTAATCTGATGGTATCCACTTTTTAAATCTATATTTGAGAAATATTTAGCACCACTTAAACAGTCCATTAAGTCCTCAACTCTAGGCAAATGGAATCTGTACCTGATTGTGATCTTATTGATTACTCTGGAATCAGTACACATTCTCCAGCCTCCATCTTTCTTTGGGCTCAATACTGCTGGTATAGCACATGGACTCAGACTTTCTCTAATCAGCCCCTTGTCCACCAATTCCTGTAATTGTCTCCTGATTTCCTCATTTTCCTTGGGATTCATTCTGTAGGATGCCTTATTTGGCAGATTTGAACCAAGGATAAAATCTATTTGATGGCTGATCTTTCTCACAGGTGGTAGCTCATCAGGTAAATCATCCACAATAATGTCACAGTAATCCTCTAACATCTCTTGGATTTCTACTGGTAAATCAGAAATCTTTGTAGAGGTAAGAACTACTTTAGGCTTGCAAAATAAAGCAAAGGTTACCTCTTCTTCTTCTATCTGCTACAGGTATTCCTTCCCGCTCAGCAACAAGGTCTTTGGATCAGTCACTCTGCTGGATGGCTCTCCGTCCTCCATGGGAATCAATGTATGATGTATCCCATCCTTGAAGAACTTGTAAGTGTTCTTCTTGCCATCATGCACTGTTGCTCTGTCAAACTGCCAAGGTCTACCCAGCAGTATATGACACACATCCATGGGCATTACATCACACAGGACCTTATCTTTGTATTTTCCCATTTGCAGCTCTATCTCACACTACTCTTTTACAACTAGCTGGTGCCCTTTATGTAGCCAAGACACCCTGTAGGGAGTTGGATGCTCCCTTGTCTTCAAATTCAATTTCTCTATTACTTCAGTGGAAACCAGATTGTCCGTGTTGCCACTATCAATGACTAGATGACAACACTTCCCTCGGACTTTGCATATGCTCCTAAACAAAGTCTTCCTTTGTGCAGGCTCAGTGACTTCTTTAGCTTGCTTCAATAGGACCTTATTTACCACCAAGGACTCTCCCCTCTCTGGAAGAATTTCTTCTTCAATTTCTACCTCTTCTCCAGCCTGGGCAACAACATCATTTCTTGGACCAGCACCCACATTCTCAGGACATTCATAGTGCTTGTGTCCCACTTGCTGACATCTATAACACCTCAAATCTCTACCTCTGCCTCTGTCTCCACCTCCTCTTCCTTTTCCTCTATAAGAACCCCTTCTGCCCCTTGCATCCTCCTCTGTAGATGCATTCTGAGGTGAGCTACTGTTAGCTCCATCCCAAGGTGTAGCAGGCTTTACTCTACCACCCTGACTTTCCTTTCCATGGAAGGTAGCTCGCTTCTTGGCAGACTGTTTCCTCAGGAGTTTCTCCTCTGATTTCAAGGCCATCTGATAGGCCTCTTCCACTGTCTTAGGAGATAGGAGACCAATCTCATCTTGGATCTCCAGCTTGAGACCATTCACATATCTGGTAGTCTTCTCTGGGGTGTCTTGAAATTGCCCAGCCCTTATGCTCACTCTGTAGAATTCCTCTATGTATTCTTTTACTGTTAGCAACCTCTATCTCAGGTTCTGTATTTGCTTATATAATGTTAGCTGATAGTCACTAGGCAAGAATTTACCTTTTAATTTAGCCATCATTCTAGTCTAGCTTTTGATAGGTTGCTTGCCAACTCTCCTCCTTTCTACCTGCACTCCATCCCACCAAAGTGCAGCATGTCCTTTCAGCTTTGTTACTGCAAACTTGACCCTTTTATCTTCACTTATTTCTTCATAATCGAAGCATTTGTTCATTTCATTCATCCAGTCTACTAGTTCTTCCAGATTCAGTCTCCCTGCATAACTCGACACTTCAATTCTGGGCTTCACTATAGACCCCAGAACAGTTCTAAGGAGCCTCATGTCAAGAGGAATCTCAACATTTTCTTCAGCTTCTTCTATCTTTGGCTCGCTGATGTCTTCAAGATCTGCGGGCTGTCTTCGCTTCATGGCATCCATTCTGGCCTTGACCCTCTGCAACATCCCCAACACCTCAGCGTTGGAAACAGGTCTCCTTTTTCCAGCACCTCTACCAACTCGGATTTCCATGTCAACAAAACAACTTCAAACGACAGCTCTGATACCACAAATGACGCAACAACACTGAAATTCAACCCTGAGGAGAGATGGTCTACGATAGCGTGGCTCTGTCAGCATTCCCCTTGGTTTAGCCACGTGGCTCTTTATCTTCTTTTTATTCTATTTATCAATTTCAAAGAAATTGACAAATAAACATATTCGCAACTTTCAAATGTTATATTATATTCCGGCTTATATATATTATCTCCAAACTTTATATTATACTCCACGCCTTTTTAAAAAAATGACTTATAATAACCCTTGGCTCCGGGCCCACCTCTACGTCCAATCACCCAATCAAACGCTCATATCGTACTTGGCTATCCTCCGCGCACATTGGTTAAACTCCGGGCAAGTCCAATGTGTGATCACCCTCCGATGACCCTCTCCCAAATCAACGGCTCGTACGCATATCGCTCAGCCTCTTGGTACGAATGTTAACACGCGATGGCGCGCTCTGACAGTGGTTTTCCGTGGGTCCTCTCCACCACGTGTCGCATTCCCTATGGAATCGCTCGCAAATGGAAAATACCGCTTGTTCACCCAACGCGGTGCGATATGGGCAATCCGCCTTGCAAATCCACTTGTGGTTTTGGTACAGTGATTAACCAGGGCCACATCGGGGTTGCGTTATTTATTCTTATTCAGTTAACACAGGTCTAATCCTAGGGTCAGGTTCCAAAATGAACGACTCTGTTTCTCTTTAGTAAGCGGGAATTTTATATTTGAACAAGGTTCACAACCATGGGTTCTCCACACCGACTTCACCTGCGGCGGGGGTTAAATTTGCAGGGTTTTCTCGAATAAATTAAGGGAACCAACAGACAGAGATATGTGGAATTGATACAGGAGTTCAATTATACATGTACAGAGTTCAATTATACATGTACAGAGTTCATCACTTCACAATTAAACAATCTCTTGACAATTAAGGATTCGAAATGACTCTATGGTAAATGCGCACTGAAATCATTTAATTGGAAGCAATCGACAACACAAAGTTTTATTGTAGAAATTTATCCTTTCTTCTCCTCTACTCTCCCATATACATCCGAGGGATTACATTTATATACATGAACATTTGTCTGTTCAACTCCTCTGTGAGGGCCGTTTTAGAAAATCAACAGCCTAGTTAAAATAACTCAACTAACTGAAATATGACAGCTAACTAATTGAGCTATTCGACTTCTACAACTCTAACTAATCTAAAATAATACAATCAGCTGAGGTATTGACACCTAGCTGTTACAATTCAAATATTTTCGACGCCTACTAACCACAACATGTGGACAAACCTCCTACATTGCTGGCTAGTGTCTAATGCCCCTGCATCATCTTGTCTTGCAGCTATTTTTGCACTCTAGGGCTACCCGAGCACATGTACACATAAATTGGATAGGTCACGTCATAAAGACAATCGAGTGTCAAGGGCTAATCGATTCAAAAACCCTAGGTTAATATTGTCGATAGTTTCAATCTCTAATCGATTCTGAAACCCTAAGTGAAACCCTAGGTTAATATAAAAATTTGTAAGAAATTTTTTTAATTTGGAATATCTTAAACATTTAAATATATATATTATTTTACTTCTCATAACAAGGTTTTTGTCATTTTCTTCCCATTCATTTTGAAATTTAAATATTTTTTAATGGCTTTAGTCAATATAAACAATTTTAAAACTACACTTTACTTACCAAAACCACAACCACACTTGTTATATCCCCAAAATCTCTCTTCCTTTCAAAATTGAAAACTTCCCTCTACTTTCAAATATAAAATCCTTTTATAGTTAATATTTATTTAAAAATTAAATATTCAAAAATCAAATCTATTTCTCCTTTCTTTCAAATTTTATCTAAAATATTTTATAATTAATACATATTTAAAAATAAAATGTTCAAAGCTTATAATTCATCTTAATATAAATATATTATATTTAAAAAATTAGTTAATTATTATAAAATTTACTCCCAAAATTTTGCTCACATTTTCGGTTATCTCAGCTTTTTAAAACTCTTAAGACAATTCACTAAAATAAGAAACCAAAAATTTTCTCCACTCACAATTAATTTCTTTCTTACGTCCTCTACTACAGTAATCTACTTACTATTCTCAAAATCACTGCACTTTCTATTCTCGAGAAAGCAAATTAACAAATTCATGTAGTAAACTAAAAACCCCTAAAATTTCTGTCATCGAATTTCGAGAGAAGTATTCGATGTACGGATTGAATTCCCGAAATTCCGTATTTCTCCCTTCGATACACCCAAATTTGGTAGCTATGTTTAATACTGTCGAGAGTGTCAACGGCTAATCGAATTTAAAAGCCTAGGTTACACGCATTCCTCCACATATTCAAAATATAAAAAAATTACAGGTTTCTTATTATTCCGAATTATAGTGAACGAATAAACGTACCAGGCATGACATGGCCACTTTCCTGCGAGAATTGATGGTTTACACAGCCATCACAGAAGACATTTCCCACGACCACAACATTTGACAGTTTCTTTTCACCGTAACCTGCGAAATTTAAGGATTCAGGTTGGCCCTTTATCGATTTTATTAAGAGAAATCCTAGCAGTAAGATTACTCGTAAATATTTTGAGGCCATTGCAATTACTATCGGGCAGGAAGGATGGACATTGTAGCTCTAGACCGATTATGTGGTTGTTGTTGGTGGGAATTCCGCTGTGAGGCGTCCGCCTTGCTAGATAGAAGATGACCTATGTTTCCTACCTGGCTTGTCTTTAACCAAAATCTCATTTCTCAGAACTTAACATCGAGGAATGGGGATAGACATCGAATGTTCGAGCACGCCATATTCCTTGTGCAATCGACTCACTCTTAACGTAGGTCAACTTGTCTACCTACTTCAAATGATGGCTGCAGTGTGCCCTATCAAAAACATTGTCAATTTTTTTGGGTTATCAAAGTATTAATTTTATTAAAATAATTTTTTTGGGAAATTACATGAGAAATTTTAGAATCTTGTCAAGTGATTTCCCACAAAAATTATTTTATTATGATATGGATCATCATAGTACATAAGCTTGCACTCTCAAATATTAATCTTGTTTTTATGACTTAAATGAATTCAACACCATAAAAATTGTTAAAATATCCATAATCTTGAACCTTTATAACTTAATCATGATTACCAAAAATTTCAGCTATATTTTATCAAAATCCTAGTAGTGCTGGAATTTCCATAATTTTCTTGGTAACATGGACTATACATTTGGATTAGTTAGTTAATCCATTGCAACTTCTCATGTACCTTAAATAATAATTAACCATAATTCAAAACTTCACTTAGAGATCTTATTTAAAAGAGAAATGAATTTTTAAATGGAAAAAAGAATCTAGATCCATCTTAGCTCTAAGCACTAGATTGTCGACTTCAAAAAGTCTCAAGACTTTTAAGATAAATTTTAGTTAATGAATAATACAATAATATTATCATTATATTACTAAAAAACATATAATTCTAGTTATAATCATAACTATAATTATAACCATTATTTTAATTTTATTTTCCATATTATAATTTATTATTATTATTTATCAATAAAATTATATTTATATTAATGAGAAAATTTAATTGAGATTTTTATAAATATATATTTTAGGTAAATAAATATGAATTTTACTACACCAACTATAATTTAAATGTAAAAAATCAATCCTTAAACTATACGTTTTGACTTTTTTATTACTTTCACAATATTATATTTATAAATAAATAAATATCAATTACAACTTTTGAAAATTTATTATTATTATTATTATTTAAAATAATATAATATTTATTATTCTTATAGATTTTTTTTTTAATATTATAAAAGTTCTCAATTTAACATATATTATAATTTTTTATGGATTCAGATGCTCCATTAAAATCTGGCGGCAATCATTACGCTTATGGCCACTCACCTTAATGCATTAACGCTGACAAATGGTGGTGATCCCGATTTGATTTACCATTCATGCAATATCTATTCATGTGATGGATAGGGTCGAAGCATATTGACCACCTTGCATTATTTTTTTATTTGGGATGTGGAGCTTGCCTCTACTCCTTAGGTGCTTGAACATTCTTACATTTGTAGAGCTCTGTTGGGGGCCAACCACTCCAAGATTTGTAGAGCCAAGAAGGATACTGAGCTCAACTATAACGACAATGGTGGCTCTCACAAGATAGGCATGGTACATGAACATGATCGCACTAAGAGAGGAGGAAGAGGTCGTCAACCTCCTCCATGGCATGGCTATGGCTAAGGAATTGACTAGGTCAACAAGGACCTCCCTTAGCACATAAGGCAAATGGTCATAGCCATGGAGGTAGATGAGATAACAAACACTGATAATGGGAATTGGGAAGTCATGAACCTACTCGATAGCCATGGAGGTAGATGAGATCAGAAACACTGATAATGGACATTGGGTAGTCACGAACCTACTTGATAGGCACTTGAGGGACCAGGATGAGGTTCTGTGTGTTGTGGATGACAAAATAATTGATTTATATTTCCACCTAGTTTAGGCTCGGTCATCTCTGTGAGTTTTAGTTGACACTATGAGAATTCAATTCACTTCTTCTCCCCCACCTTCGGCTTCCTCCAACTCCCTAAGTACTTCGAACTCCTCCTCTTCAAGTCCCCCAAAATAAATCTTTAAGGAGAAAATACTCATGGCCCTTAGAAGTTCAGGTATCTACAAAGGAGGGAGAAAGAAATAGGTAAACTAGACACATCACACAATGAGGATGGAGTTAGCCAATGCCACCAAGGTAGTCGTGCTAGAAAATCCAATGGGAGATACAAAGCAACAAGATACCAACATCAACACTAAGAGATTATTTTTATCATGTTTATAAGTTTCCTCCAAGGTTATATTACATTCTTTCTAGAATGAAAACTATTAATCATTACCCAAAAAAGCATGCTCCATACACGGGAAAGGGAGTTTAAAAAGTGGAATGTTAACATTTTTATTTATATTTTGAGACCATTAAGAGACTTCACAAAAAGGGAGTCCCCTTTTAGAGGATCTGTAATGTTTATTTCATGTAAAGTACCCATCAATATTTATCTTGGGTAATGCAGCCAGAAGGATGGAGCAGTTGATTTGTTATTTGGAATCCAACATTTGATTCATAGAATTTCTCGATGATATCAGTACATTATAGATTCTTCATAACTAACAAAGAATATTATGACTTAGAATCAAGCCAGCACTAGCAGCATTTCAAGCTATCCAAAAAGGTCAATACAATTGTAACCAATTTCAGACATCCCAAAGACTGTAACCATTTGTGAGAGACAAAAGAGCTCCATGAATTTCTTATAGAGTGCACAATGATTACAAAATATAGGGGGAAAATGGTACATTTCCCACTACATAATACTGGGGAAAAATGGTACACTCTCCACTACATTTAGCCATATTTTGAAACAAATTTTGCTAGAGGTCAATGCAAAAAAGGGCATGTTTCCCTTGCTTATGTTTGGAGCGGTACCTCTGTACCCACTCTCTTTGGCATCATGTATCATTTTAGATCCATTTAGAAGAGTGAGGATTTATTCTTTAGGTGACGAGCTCCAATTGTTTCCAAATAAGCCTAAGAAACGTCATATTTTAATTGTCTGGTTATTTTTATCACTTCATAGATATGCCATGGAAACTTTCAAGGATTTATTAGCTCACATGAAACTGTTGCTTATGATTTAAGACTACTAAATAACATCTTGTTTACTAATTTTTATCTTCAATGCTTCTCGAAATTTATGTCGGCATTTCCTTTGCAACATCTAGTGTAATTGCTAGTATATAAAGTAACTTAAGATATATATATATATATATATATATATATATATATATATATATATATATTATTTTGTATTTTGGTCATTTTTCAAGTATATTTCTCAGTCAATTTTGTCCACAATGCCATAAAAATTTGTTGGAATTTCAAGTTTAAGTTGTGTAGTCTACATAATTCAAGTGCTTAAGAAATTTTTCAAGAGGTTCAATATAGTTGGCTATTCATTTATTAAGGACAAATAGAGGATCAAATATATGAAAACAAATTTTTTTCAAGTTTTGCATTATAAAAAAGATTAACACTTTAAAAAATTTAACCTTCTTTATATTTATAAATTCACATTTAAGATGAATCTCTACTAATTTATTTATAAATATGTATTTTTAATAATAAAATTAATTAATATTCAATTAAAAATTCTGAATAAATATCATTAAATACTTTAAAAATAAAAATATCCACTTAAAATTTAATATGTATATATATGTTAAACAATTATATGTAAAACTAGAATTTATTGATTATACTTATAACTAATAATTTAGAAATTAAGGTAAAAAAGACTATATTAAAATCAAAACCCCTAAATATATAAATAGGTATTCAATTCTAATTACATAACATTACACGCTTAAGCAACCAAGGCTCTTTGACTGCCATAGAACATCTATGGCATTAAAAATAATTTTAAAAATTATGTTAATGGTTCCGTAAAGATCTCAAAACAAATTTCACCCCGCTAAACCATATATATATATGTCAAACACATCCATACAACAATTAAATAATTAAAAAAATAAAAATAAAAATTATTTTTACTTTCTACCTTCGGTTAAATATATTAGTAAATATATTGCATCTTTCTGTTAAACGCATTAGAATTATAAACTATGGAGTTGCAATATAAATTATTTGCTTGCTTTACGCCTTCGTAGAAAAGAATAATCTGTAATGCTTAACATAAACTTAATTGTCACCGACCCCACACAACTTTATCATGTTTTATGGGTTGTAATTATAGTTGTACACGGTGTCACATTTTTATTATTATTTATTTTATATTGATAAACCCAGTTTTGCCTCTACACGGTATAACCACTGTCACTTCGTAACGTCTGGGGCTTGGTAGATTGTGCTGGACGTTTGATGGTAAGGTACTAATAATTAAATCACAGAGGACAGTTTTATGATCTTTGCGAGAGTTTTGCGGTTCCCAATTAAACCCCTATCTCATTGTGCATCGTAGATTTACTTAGACATCAACGGTTCAAAGGTTAGGTGGGAGTTGTGACTTGGAAACCCCGCCAACCCTACTACCTCTCCTCTTGGCATTGAGACAGGTTCACTTCACCTTTACTCTTTTGGTTGTTCGAGGGTTTGCTTTCTCCGTGAGCATGATGACTCTGGTCGTAGCTCTATGTTTTTTGCTCCATTTTCCGTGGTGGCTTGGCAATGATGAGATCTATCAAAGTATGGAGACAATTCCTCGACGGTGGAGACAATTCCTCGACGGGTTCAACATATCTCTGGTGGAGTTCCTCATCTCTTTTCAGTCAAGATTCCACCGCTTCCTCTACCAAACTTCCGTGTGCAGCTCAAGTAAATATAATAATTTCTTACTTGGGTAGTTTAATCATGTTTAAGTCTCTGGTGTTTTATCTCAGTTGGTGGATTTTAATACGTATTCCCATTTTCTTGTTTCGGCTATCAGGAATAAAGAATCCGGAAAGGATTTACTAAGCGTAATTTCCAATAGGTATATTTAGTTCTACTTTCTTATTTCCTCACCATTGTTCTTCATTCTTACTAGATAAAGGATTAAACCCTCACCCCTGTTTGCTCTCGGATTATAGGTACATGTTAGTTTATTCTCTAAGAAACGGTTGCTCCTGGATAGTCAGTTTATCAATTGTCTACTTTGGTTCTCCACTTAAGTTTGCGAAACTTCTTTCCAGGTAACTCGACACGTCTTCCTTCAAGATTCGAGATTCTGAATCCATTGCGGCTATTCTTTAGCCAGCTCGGGGTTTAAGAATGGAAAACATAACTCGTTTTCAGGATTCGCTAGTCCATCTATTTTTGATGTATAGAATAGTCTATAAATCTTAATGAATCAGTTTTCTTTTTAGCCGGTCGGCTTGAGGCCTAACTGAAATCCTCTGTAATTCCTTTTTACTATAATGTTTTAGATAAGAAAACCCTCGAGGGGTCGGATGGACATAAACCTCTCGTACTTATTTTCCGTTTTTTTCTCCTACTAAACTCTGTCAAGATAATTATCTCTGAAATGGAAATTCTTCCGCTTATCTCGTTATATATAATTATTTTCTCAGAAATCTAGTATTAATTCTTAAAACTATAATGGGAGTTATATTTCTCTTGCATGCAAAATTGTTCATACCCTATTTCAATGTTCTCAGATATACATGCATTTCTTTGTTTATTAGTTCCCAGAAGAACGTATATATATAATATGCCTAGTTCTAAAACAAGAAAATCTTTATACTCCTTATGTGCTCGAATTAGATACAATTAACTTTTCTTGTAATGCATGTTTAATCATTTTTTACTTAATGCATCTTATTTTTAAGAAAAAGAGTCTCTGGACCACCAATGGCTCTGTCCGTGTATAGATTAAGAAAAATTAACCGAGAAACAACTAGTTTTGGGGTTTGGTTTCCACCCAAACCCTCAACTGATAGTCTGCTCGTTCCCTTTTCTTGTTTATATTTTTTTTTCTGAGGATTCTGTTATTTGATTAAGCAAAAATGCATAATCTAGTTTTCCCTTTGACAGTTCCATTTCCATATCTTTGTATACTATCAAAATATCTAATATAATGATGTAAAATTAATGATTCATACAGTCCCAAAGGTTTAAGTTTCAGGGACAACCATTCTTTTCATAACTAAGTTATTAAGAAATTGTTACAGAAAAGAAAGAAACTCTTATAAATATATAGATAGTATCCTACTTTGTGCTTACCTATTTCCTTTAATAGTAAACGGAAATTCATGTGCAATTTTCTCATATATTTATCCCCCAAAAAAAGTACGAATATGCATTAAGTTTCTCATTGGTTATAACCTGTAAATGATTTTTCCGACAGTATTGTTCACTAGTTCTATGACAAAAATACTGTAATTGCATCTATAAAGAAATGATGTGAATGCATAAGTATTTATCTGTATTCGAGTTTATTTTAGCTGTGGTCCTCCCAAACATCAAGTGAGGCAATTACGTCCTCCTTGCCCCCGTGCTCCTAACTGAATGGTATGGGTTAACAGTGGATTTATTTCTGCTATGACCTCAGGATACCTAGTCTGGTCAGTACCAGAAAATTCAGGAAATTTCTGAGTGTTTTTCCACTAGTTTAATGCTAGCTCAGGAATTCTTCACTCTTCCCTTCATCCATTAACAGAACCCCTACTCTTCACTGGGATCAGTTCTTTATCTTCAGAGGAGCAGCTAACTATTTCCAACTGTCCCCACCCTCTTTTCAGTTCTTGGAAGCATTTACCATGAGCTTTTTACTTTTCTTATCCAGTTATTTTCCATAACAAATTTATTATTAAAATTAATAACACTAATTGTCTCATTTTTTCATTAACAAATAATAAAAATCACTTAACTAGTTAACCAACTAGTTAGCAGTAAACGTAGCTGTCACAACTTCCCCCTGGAAGTAACACCGTCCTCGATTTTTCACTCTACCTCAGAAAACAGCTTTGGGTAGGTCTGGCGCACAAAATTTCATCCTCCCAAGTAGCCTCATCCGGGTTGAAGTACTTCCATTACACTTTAACCTAGGTGATGACTCGTTTGTGGAGCATGATTTCCCTTCAGTCAAGCATGTGTTGCGGCTCGACCAAGAATTCGCCGTCCGATTCTACCTGCGAGAAACAAAGTGTCATGTCATGTTCCCATAAATAGATCATATATCAAGTTAAGATTTTTTTAAATCTATCCTACCTATATATTTTTCCAATGTATTACATGCTTTGAATCATGTACATAATGCTTCAACAGGGACATATGGAACACATTGTGTACGCGTATTTGGAAGGGTCCACAGAACCTGGGAGCCAACTTGGCACAAGAGGTCCACCGTAAGGTACTCCTCTTGGGTTTAATTCTCACATACACATGATCTCCCACTTCGTATTCCCGTTAAGATCACCTTTTATCTGCATCGATCTTTTGCCGATCTTTTGCAACCTTCAGATTTTGTCTTATCTTCTTTACTTCTAATTCCATTTCAGCAAGCATCTCAGGTCCAAACATTAATTTGGTCTCTGGGCTACTCCAATTTATGGGTGTGCGACACTGCCTCCCATATAAGGCCTCAAAATGACTCATCTTCAGGGACTCCTGATAACCATTATTGTAAGCAAATTTGACCAAGTGCAGATAGTCTTCCCATTTAGTTGGCTGCTGCATTACATACATGGGAAACATGTCTTCCATCACCTGGTTTACTCGCTCTGTTTGTCCATTGGACTGGGGATGATAAGCTGTGCTAAAGTTTATCTGAGTTCCCATTCCTATAAACAATGTCTTCCAGAAGGCAGAGGTAAACTTAACATCTCGGTCTGAGATAAATGTTTTTGGAGTTCCATGTAGCCTGAAAATTTCCTCATGAATATGTTGGCTATCTGTACAGTCTTAAAAGTAGACTGCATAGGTATAAAATCTGCAGATTTACTCAATCTGTCCACTACCACCATGATGGAGTCATTCTGCTTTTTTGTTCGCGGTAAGCCTATAATGAAGTCTAGGGATATGACCTCCCACTTCCATTCAGGTATTTGTATGGGTTGCAACAATCCTACGGGATGTTGATGCTCCACCTTTACCAGTTGACACTCCAAACATTTACTTAAATACTCAACAATATTTTTACACATACCAGGCCAGAATTATACCTTTCTAATTGCAGTCAACATTTTCTGGTATCCTGGATGCCCTGCATAATTGTTGCGATGGTACTCATCCATTATCATCTCTTTCAGAGAAATGTGATTAGGCACATACGATTTCCCTCGGAAAGTTAGCATATGATCTTCATTTATTCCATACTCAGATGTACTTCTTTGCTTTCTGATTTCCTCCATCTGTTGCCATAAAAATTGGTATTCTGGATCTTTTTGTGCTTCTTCCCTCATTTGTTCTAAAAATTTATTTTCTAGCTGATTATAATACAGCTCAAATATACCAAGTATTTTTCTACTTAAAGCATCAACTACCGGGTTTTATTTTCCCTTCACGTGCTGAATATCCATATAAAACTCACTTAGGAATGAAATCCATCTTGCCTGCCTCGAGTTTAAATATGCTTGCTTGAAGTAACTAGTTAAGATGCTATGATCTGCTTTTAACACAAACTTTTTGCCTAGCAAGTAGTGTCTCCATACCCGAAGCGCATGTACAACTGCTGTTAACTCCAGATTATACGCTGAATACCTTTGCTCATGATCATTCAACTTCTTGGATTCATACGCCACCACTTTGCCTTCTTGAGATAGGACTACCCCAACACCTTCTTTACTTGCGTATGTACACACTTCAAATTCTTGGTTTGGGTTAGCTAGCCTTAACACAGGTGCAGTAGTAAAAATTTGTTTCAACTTTTCAAAACTGTTCTAACATTCAATAGTCCACTTGAAAGCTTTTCCTTTCCTATGCAAGGAAGTGACGGCAAAAGCAATTCTGGAAAATCCTTCGATAAATCTTTGGTAGTAACTAGCTAATCCCATAAAGGATCTAATGTCTGCCACATTCCAGGGTACTCACGATTCCTTAATTGTTTTGATCTTTTCTGGATCAACAACAATTCCTTCTACTGAAATAACATGGCCTAAATACTGGATTTCTATTTTGAAGAAATCACATTTACTGACTTGGTGTATAGCTGGTGCTTTCTTAACATCTCCAACACAATTCTCAAATGCTCCTTATGCTCTTCTTGGTTTTTATAATAGATCAAAATATCATCTATGAATATAAGTACATAGTTATCCAGGAAATGATCGAAGATGCCATGCATTAACCTCATAAAGGTTGCTGGTGCGTTTGTTAACCCAAAGGGTAACACCACAAATTCATAGTGTCCATGCCTGGTACGAAATGTTGTCTTGTAAATGTCTTCATCCTTGATTCGAATGTGGTGGTATCCAGATCTCAAATCTATCTTGGAAAACACCGTGGCTCCCTTCACTTGATCAAATAGATCATCAATCATTGGAAAAGGGTATTTGTTCTTGATGGTTAAATTTTTGAGCTGTCTATAATCCATGCACATTTGCATGGTCTCGTCCTTCTTCTTCACAAACAGTACTGGTGCTCCCCAAGGGGACACACTTGGACGAATGTAGCCCTTATCCAGCAGTTCTTGTAACTGCATTTTCAGCTCTGTTAGTTCTGGCACACTCATTCTATAAGGAGCCCTTGACACGAGAGAAGCTCCTAGCATTAACTCTATGGTAAAGTCAATGTATCTCCTTGGTGGTAATCTAGGAATATTTTCTGGAAAAACATCCAGGAATTCTTGCACCATAGGTATATTTTTCATTATAGGCGATTTCTCCTTAGAATCTGCCTACCCCACCTGAATAGCGTATAACTGGCACCCCTTCCTTATACATTTATTCATTTGGGATGCTATAATTGGATGTAACTGTAATGGCTTCTTGATTCCTTGAATCTCTTTACGTGTTCCATCATGCAGTCTATAATAAATAATATTTTCCTTACAGTCCAATAAGGTCCAATGCTTTTCTAGCCAATCCATGCCCAACAAAACATCATATGACCCTAATGGCAGAATGTTCAAATCTACTTGTAATTATTTTTTTGAAATTTTCAAAATACAGTTTGGAATTTTGGCAGTTACCTTTTGTTTTGCTCCAGTGGCTAGCTGTACCAGCCATGGATTTTTAAATTTTTGTTCTTTCAATTTACACAGTTCCACTATTTTGGGACTAACATAGCTCAGACTTGCACCTGGGTCTACCAAAATGGAAACAGATTGAGTTAGTATTTTACCTTCCAGCTCAATCATTGTTGGCTGATAGTCTGCTTGTCGGTCCTCCAATGCCGCGTTGATATGAGGGATGTTTCACGCAACATCACCTACTGTAGAAGCTTTTTGCACGTTTTCAACTGTGTCACTTCTTACTCGCTGCAGACATTTTTTGTAGTAGTGTGCTTGACCACACCCCCAAAACTGTAAAGGTGGCTTGGTCACCTGCCCTTGCTCAGGCTTGTTGGATGCTTCTGTAGGGTTTTCCTTTGTTGGCCATCTAGTTCTATGGCGATTTCTGCCAAACAGTTTGCTGACAGAATTACGTGCAGAATTCTTAAAATTGTTGCTTTTGGCGCCTTTGAAATTTGAGTTACTTTTATGTCCTTTCTTGAGTTGCCAATTTTTTCCAATCTCCCCTTTAGTCTTGGACTGCTGATAACACATTCGTGCTTTACAAATAGCTTCATCCATGGTTCGGGGGTTTAAAAATTCTATTCACTCCTTCATGTGTGTTGTTAGGCTGCTCAGAAATTTCTATACCTTAGCCTTTTCTTCTCGAAGCTATGGAACGTATCGTAACAAGGAAGTGAACTTAGTGATATATTCATCCATAGTCATCTGTCCCAGCCTTAAGTCATGAAATTCTTTAGCTTTCTCATCATAGAATCGTTCTGTCAAATACTTGTCCTTAAAATACCGCTGGAATGATTCCCAAGTGACATCCCGTTCTTCAATGTTGCATACATTCTTCACTTCTTCCCACCATAGAGTGGTTTTCTCTCTTAGCTGATATATAGCTAATCTAGCCTTCAGGTTGTTGTTATATTCATACTCCTGAAAATATTTTTTCATGTATATTAACCATGCCTCTGCCACCTCCTCAGCCTCACCATCAAATATTGGTGGTTTGATTTTCCGAAATCCCCCCTGAAGCTCCACTTTCTGCTTCTTAACATCTTGTTGATCTAAAAAATTGCCAGATTCTACCTCATTATAATTTGTATTCTTGCTTCGCTGGGATGGGCTTCTTTCCACTCTGTCAGTGGTGTTGTTTCTCGTTTGTTGCTCATCTTCTTCTTACATGCCTATGTTAGTACCTGGATGTTCCACCTCCTGGTTCTGCTTACTTGACAGGATCTTTAATATCTTTTCCTAGTCTTGCAGGAATCGTTCATTATCTTTTCGAACACGCACCATTTCCTCATGTAGTTTTGTACCATATTCAAAAGGAAACTGGTTTGATGCTGATGTTCTTCCAGCAGCCCACTAGTTTGTTGGTGTTGTTCGACACTTAACTGAACCCACATTTCTGGGTTCATCACTGGTTGAGCTTGGGGTTCCCCAGCATCTTGGGGTGGTTGCGGCGTTGTTCCCCTTCTCATTGTGTTTCTCTAAATCTCTCTCTCTCTCTCTCTGTGCATCAGTCACACACACAACTTTATTATTATTTGACCCTTAGGGTCCTAGCATAGGAACGCTACTCTGATACCACTTGTCACACACATCCATACAACAATAAAACAAAGTTTTTTTTTTTTTTTTACTTTCTACCTTCATTTAAATATATTAGTAAATATATTGCATCCTTTCTGTTAAACACATTAGCATTATAAACTATGGAGTTGAAATATAAATTATTTGCTTGGTTTACGCCTTAGTAGAAAGGAATAATCTGTAATGCTTAACATAAACTTAAATGTCACCTACCCCCACACAACTTTACCATGTTTTATGGGTTGTAATTACAGTTGTACATGGTGTCATATTTTATTTATTTATTTATATTGTTAAACCCAGTTTTGCCTCTACACGGTATAACAACTGTCACTTTGTAATGTCTGGGTCTTGGTAGATTGTGTTGGGAATTTAATGGTAAGGTACTGATAATTAAATCACAGAGGACAGTTGTATGATATTTATGGGATTTTTGCGGTTCCCAATCAAACCCATATCTTGATTCTGCACTGTAGATTTATTTAGAGATCAACGATTCAAAGGTTAGGCAGGAGTTGTGACTTGGAAACCCCGCCAACCCTAATACCTCTCCCCTTAGCGTTGAGACAGGTTCACTTGACCTTTACTCTTCTGGTTTTTCGAGGATTTGCTTTCTCCGCGAGAATGATGACTCTGGTCGTAGCTCTACTTTTTCCACTCCATTTTCCTGGGTGGTTGGAAACGACAAGATTTGCCAAAGTATGGAGACAATTCCTCGACGGGCTTAGCATATCTTTGGTGGAGTTCCTCATCTATTTTCAGTTAATATTCCACCAAACTTCCGTGTGCAGCTCAAGTAAATATAATAATTTATTACTTGGGAAATCATGTTTAAGTCTCTAATGTTTTATCTCTGTTGGTGGATTTTAATACGTATTCCCATTTTCTTTTTTCGGCTGTCAGGAATAAAGAATCTGGAAAATATTTACTAAGCGTTATTTCCAATAGGTATATTCAGTTCTACTTTCTCATTTCTTCACCATTATTATTCGTTCTTACTAGATAAAGGATTAAACTCTCACCCCTGTTTGCTCTTGGCTTATAGGTACAGGTTAGTTTCTTCTCTAAGAACCGGTTGCTCTTGGATAGTAAGTATATCAATTGTCTACTTCGGTTCTCCACTTAAGTTTGTGGAACTTCTTTCTAGGTAACTCGACACGTCTTCCTTCAAGATTCGGGATATTGAATCCACTGTGGTTATTATTTAGCGAGCTCCAGGTTTAATAATGGCAAACATAACTGGTTTTCAAGATTTTCCAGTCCATGTATTTTTGATGTATAGAATAGTTTGTAAATCTTAATGAAACAGTTTTATTTTTAACCGGTCGGCTTGAGGCCTAACCGAAATCCTCTGTAATTCCTTTTTACTGTAATTTTTAGATAAACAAACCCTTAGGAGGGGTCAAATGGACATAAACCTCTCGTACTTATTTTCCATTTTTTTCTCCTACTAAACTCTGTCAAGATAATTATCTCTGGAATGGAAATTCTTCCACTTATCTCGTTATATATAATTATTTTCTTAGAAATTTGGTATTAATTCTTAAAATTATAATGGGAGTTATATTTCTCTTGCATGAAAAATGATTCATACCCTATTTCAATGTTCTCGGATATACATGCATCTCTTTTTTTATTAGTTTGCAGAAGAACGTATATATATATATATATATATATATATATATATATATAATATGCCTAGTTCTCAGAAAAGAAAATCTTTGTACTCCTTAAGTGCTCGAATTCGATACAATTAACTTTTCCTGTAATGCATGTTTAATCATTTTTTAGTTAATGCATATTATTTTTAAGAAAAAGAGTGTCCTGACCACCAATGGCTATGTCCATGTATATATTAAGAAAAATTAATCGAGAGACAACTATTTTTGGGGTTGGGTTTCCACCCGAACCCTCAACTGTGAGTCTGTTCGAACCCTTTTCTTGTTTATAATTTTATTTCTTAGGATTTTGTCATTTGATTAAGAAAAAATGCATAATCTAGTTTTCCCTTTGACAGTTCCATTTCCATATTTTTGTATACTGTCAAAACAACTAATAGAATGATGTAAAATTAATGATTCATATAGTCCCAAAGATTTAAGTTTCAGGGATAGCCATTATTTTCGTAACTAAGTTCTTAAGAAATTATTACAGAAAAGAAATAAACTCTTATAGATATATAGATAGTGTCCTACTTTGCGCTTCCCTATTTCCTTTAATAGTAAATGAGAATTCATGTGCAATTTTCTCATATATTTATCCCCAAACAAAAGTACGAATCTACATTAAGTTTCTCGTCGGTTATAACCTGTAAATGATTTTTCCGACAATATTGTTCACTAGTTCTGTGACTGAAATACTGTAATTGCATCTATAAATAAATGTTGTGAATGCATAAGTATTTGTATATATTCGATATTATTTTAGTTGGGGTCCTCCCAACCATCAAGTGAGGCAATTACGTCTTCCTTGCCCCCATGCTCCTAACTGAATGGTATGGGTTAACAGTGGATTTCTTTCTGTTATGACCTCAGGACCCCTAGTCCAGTGAGTACCAGAAAGTTTAGGAAATGTTTGAGTGTTTTTCCATTGGTTTAATACCAGCCCAAGAATTCTTCACTCCTCCCTTCATCCATTAACAAAACCCCTACTCCTCATTGGTATTAGTTCTTTATCCTTAGAGGAGCAGGTAACTGTTTCCAACTATCCCCAACCTCTTTTAAGTTCTTGGAAACATTTACCATCAGATTTTTACTTTTCTTATCCAGTTATTTTCCATAACAGCTTTATTATTAAAATTAATAATATTAATTGTCCCAGTTTTTCATTAACAAATAATAAAAATCACTTAACTAGTTAACCAACTAGTTAGCAGTAAATGTAGTTGCACAAAATATATATATATATATATATATATATATATATATGAATTAAAATTATGTTAATGGTTCAGTAAGGAAGAAGTTGCACGAGCCATGTGTTTTAAGGGCTTTGAACTTTTCGATTAGGTGCCGCACTCGGTAGCTGTGGGGTTTTGGTTCATACGTGGTTTGCAGTTTTGGTCAATGTTTGTTTTTTTGTTTTTCGATGGCTTCACGCTTTGCTGTTGTTTTCCAAGTAGATGCTATTTTTCAAGTTTATTTGTAAAAAGTAGATTCAATTCCTAAGGAAAAATATGGTAGAAATGGCTGGTTTTTTTCTCTGAACGATCTTAGCTATAAATTAATAAAAGTATCGTTTTAGTTTGAGTAAAAGTGTTTTCAAATGTTTGGAATGTTTGCATGTTAATAATTTATAATGGTTTTAAAAAAAAAATTATGAAAATTTAAATGATAAAAGTATTTTTTAGTTTGAATAAAAGTATTTTAAAATGGAGTTGTTTTAAGTGTGATTTTTTTGGAGTTTTAGGTGTAAGTGAAAATTTTGAAGTAAAATCTTGATTTGTGTTATTTAAACTAGTTTTTTGACTATATATATAGGTTCAGTACCCTAAAACCTTCCTTGGACACATAAATTGTGCAAAGTTACTAATCAAATTTCTGTTTTCAATGAATTCCGGCTAGATTTTAAAGAAATTAGACAGGGAAAATCCAAAGAAAAAGCCTTCAAAAAACCGCACTAAAAATAACTAGTTTTAAATTGTTTGGAATATTTACATGTTAATGATTTATAACCGTTTAAAAAAAATAATTTTTATAAAAATTTAAATGTTTTTATTTTTGCTAATTTATTTTATATAGTATTTAAAAAATATATAATTTAATTGTGTGTATATTCAAGAAAAATATTTTAATAAATTAATAAAAGTTTACTTTTAATTTAAATACAAACATTTTGTATGAAAATTCATATTTTATTTTGATAAATTATTAAAAATATAATTTCAATTTAGTAAACGTATTTTAAATTAAAAAGGTATTTACATGAAAAGAGTGTATCCAAACAAAATTAAATATATAATGATTGGAACACCTATTATCGAATTTCACTTTTTGAAGTGATCGAAAGCATGCGGCCGCAGTTTGAGCACTTTTGGAGCGTGTAGTCTAAAAAGGCTACATTTTTATTTAAAATTTGGCAATGATTTTCAAAAAATTTGGCAAAGATTTGTTCAAAATTCTTGTTTAGAGTTGTTAAACTTTAGTATTTTGAGTGCTCTAAGGATTTTTGATAGTGCTGAATCCATTTCCAACATAAAAAATGGACTCTAAACACTCCAAACACCTCATTTTTTGAGTTTTAGTTGACCGGATTTCGGCAATTTTCTGCCCTCCGGGCTATTTCACGGGCTCGGTAAACAACTTCCTTTTGGAGGGAGTTGTCTTCCCAGGCAACAGAATAGTCCAGACGACAGGTTTTTGCCAGAATCCGGTTCAGTTAAATTCAAAAAATGAAGTAATTGCAGTTTTTGGAATCCATTTTTGAGAGTGGAAATGGATTCAGCACTATCAAAAACTCTTAGGCACTCAAAATACTGAAGTTTAACAACTGTAAACAAGACTCTAATAAAATCTTTGATGGATTTTTTCAAAATCTCTGCCGATTTCCAGGCCATTCTGTTACTTTTTTAGACTACCGCCTTCTGCAGGGCGAGCCTAATATGCTCTCAGTCCCTGTTATAGTACCATCTCTCCCTGAGGATATATTCATACATACATGAGCATACACAAATTTGGACGACCGGTACACATCCTCTGACTCTGCCTCCGCCTAGTTGCCACCATATATACATATACTAGCCTAGTTTCCACCGTTTATATATACGATATACGTCACAATACAATGTAAACATGGGTGTTTGAATTGTGAAATTCAAATTTGAAAATGCTTAAAAATCCATTTTAGTTATTGAGTATTATAGAAATTCATTTTTAGAGTTTACAACTATTCGCAATATTATATATTGTTAGACAATTTAAACAATTAAAATGCTTAAAAATCCATTTTAGTTATTGAGTATTATAGAAATTCATTTTTAGAGTTTACAACTATTCGCAATGTTATATATGGTTAGACAATTTAAACAATTAAGAAAAGAGTTAATTATGGTACATTACAGTGTAAATTAGAAGACATCTAAAATCACAAGGACACTAATTTTACGAAGGCATCATTCTATTTTTTTATTTTTTCTAAAATTTAAGAAAAACATAATGTGATGTTATATATATATCGTTTGCTAATAGTAAAATGGTATTTATTAAAATGTGAAGATAGTCATTTAGTTTTATAATTTTTTAATAACTTTAGTTTTAAAATTAAAATTATATTTTTTAATTTTTTAATAATTTTAGTTTTAAAATTTTTTATTTATTTATTTATCTAAATATATTTAGTTTTATAAAAAAAATTATTTGAAAAAAATTATTAATCGAAATTGTTAAATAAAATAATATTTATGAATGTTAAATGATAGATTATAATTATTTATATTAAATTATTATTATTATTATTTTTAAATAATAATTGTTTATATTAAATTAAATCAAAATTTTAATTATATATATATATATATATATATATATATATATATATATATATATATATATGAAATAAGACTATTCTATTATTTTGCGCGAAGCTCTGTCTCCAGAG
Source organism: Pinus albicaulis (assembly GCA_034641835.2). Taxonomy (NCBI): domain Eukaryota; kingdom Viridiplantae; phylum Streptophyta; class Pinopsida; order Pinales; family Pinaceae; genus Pinus; species Pinus albicaulis. Next base: position 1,638,492,064 of record CM076575.1, on the reverse strand, counting down.
TTGCTATGCTAGCCAATTCCGGCAGGAGTTGAGTTCGAAAAAACAAAAAGACGATTGTCTCAATTGGAGAAACTAGTCCAATATTTGCTACCCTCGGTAGGGAAACCAATATTTACAAAAAATATCTAGAAGATTATTGAATTGTTTAGGAAAAACATGAAAACAGAAATGTAAATCCTCATAAAGAGAGGTAACCTCTTGATTCTTAGACTGCATGGAATGCTACTTTTCATGAGGCGGAGGCTCTTCTATGATGAGGCACCTGTAGTCATCTGACGTTTCCTCAGCATTCTTTGACGGCTGCACCAGGGCTCAGGCGTAGTGGCGAAACGCATAAGGCTGCCGCTACCTTCCTCCTTGTCTTATGCTGAATGCACTGGACTGCCACTGCCTTCACTACTGGAAGAATGTGTGCTTGTTTTGACAGGTAATGCCTCAGATTTCCTAGAATGTTGAGGGGGAGAAGGGGAAATGGTGGACTTCCTGAGACGCTTTCTCGCACCAAAGCCAACAGAGTTGGATGGAACTTCCTGAAAGCGTACAATGAGGGTATCGGTGACCAGAGGGCGGTCCAAAGAGCCCGAAGAATCATAATGAAGCTGATAGGAGGCTGAATTATCCTCAAGGTGACCATCTTCATGAATGGAGATGGGAGGGCGAGAGGTCTGACCTCTACCTCGGCCCCTATGACACTTCATCCTGCGCCTCCGCGACATTTCTTGGCAGGAGGGAGCAAGTGCATGGGGAGAGGCATAAGGGTGGCGAGAGGCCTAAGGCGACGAGGCAAGCGGAGAAAGGTCACAGAAGAGCTTGATGCTGCAACTGGCTGAAAGAACCGAAAGGTTGAGGTTGTAGGAGAAGAATGACGATGAAATGGTGAGGGGCACCAGGAATTGAGAACATGCAAACTAGACAATAGTAAATGCTGGAGGTAGAGGCATTAACGTTGGCGTGAGACATGAAGCTGGAGAATTTAAGGGAAGATGGACAGGAGCCATGCGTGGCTATGTGGCCAAGCCATATGCCGCGCAGAGGAGCTGCCACATCCCTAATCAAATCTAACACCCGCATCTGAGGTAATAATATTATTTATAGTGTTTTTCTATATCTTTTAATTTTGATGTTTTAAAACAAAAAAAATTAATTATCATTTAAATTATATTTTAAATCACTTTTTCAAAACTATTTTTGAATCATTAATTAAACTAAACTCAATATAAATTTAATAGTGATAAAAAATAACATTCAAATAAAAAAAATCTATATGGTTTGTCTCTTATTCTAGACATAGATATAAATAGTATTTCCCATTAATGGTTGTCACTTACAACTTTCACACAAAAAAAAACCCACGAGTAATTTATGATACCTTACAACAATCCACGACTAGTGCATGAATAGGAAGTTAGGAACATGAGTGTCATGCCCATCTATATCCAAACACCAAATATTTCCAAAAGAAGTGACAAGTGCCCAGTGAAGTGGGCGCATAACCACCATAGACATCCAAAATAAATAGAGGTGCCAAGTCCAACAATTTCTAGATAACAAAGATTGCAAAATAAATAAAATAGTGTCCAACAAAGCAAGCCAAATTCGTCTCATGAAACAAAGCATTGCAACAAGCCTAAGCCAACACAACTCACAGACCAAAAGGATAACAGGTACCCTAAATAAAACAAACCGAGAACCACAAGAAACCACCATACTGTGCCACCCACCATCCATGCTCATTGGTCATTTTCCGAAGATGAAATATTTGCTAGAACCCTAGCATTAGAACCAGGAGGATCCATCAGTTCCCCATCATCTGAATCATAGGAAATATGACTCTCCACATGCGTCAGGTGGGAGTTAATCCTATACAAGCAAAACCTTTGATTCTTGAGCATCCTCTTGATATGCTCTATGGAGGGATACATATTATATTTCTCCACTTGATTATCTCTCAATAGCATGCCCAAAATTGTCTTCATTTACCAATTTCTCCACTTGGTTATCTCTCAATAGCAAGCCCAAAAGGCTCTTCATTTTCCAATGAATAGCCAAAAAGTTTAGGTATTGGTTCCTCCTTCCCTTGGTGTCCCTAGGTTCAGGAAACCTAACTCAAATTTCCTCCAAAATCTCCGAATTTGAAAGGGATTACCTTTCCTCCCCCACTTTAGAATCAATTTCACGAATGTCCTTTCGAGTATCCAGCGAAATTGCATTGAAGTGGTTGCTGAGTCATGGGAAAATAGTAACTCCCCTCATTTCCTTGGATGAGCTCTTCCACCCCCTTCCCTTCCACACCTAATTATTTTTCTTGCCGAAATAACAGAGACTCGAGGAGAAAACTTATTGCGACTACAATTATTTCCACTACCTGCAAAAGAACAATAGGAAAAGGACCCATCAAGAGCCCTTCGTTGTTGGCCATCGAACAAGAAAATAACAAAACTAGGATTGTAAGACCTTGACTCCCATGAGAGCACAACTCCCAAGAGAGGATCCTTTACATGGGGGTTCCTGTATTGGGTGTTCTCAATTGTGGCATCCTTGACTGTTATAATTTTTGTTTTTAAATTATAGAGTTTTGAAAACATTATGCTACATGAACACACACATACCTCTGAAGATGTGTGAAAATTTACAAGGACATAATTTCATTTAATGGAGATTTGGAAAATTATACAACACTGGATTTTTTTGCAAAAAATATCATTATGACAACAACATAATTCTCCACAAATTGTCTTGTTACTCTGAATCAAAATTCACAACGCTTATATGAATTTTGAGGGCTTCAATTCGATAAAAGAGAAAAAAACTTGAAATTTCATCACAACATTTTTCCCAAAAGTGTAAACCATCGTCATGCATTAACCCATATATATTTCCTGCATAAAGGATATTAGTGTAGAACAAAAACTACAAGGGGCTAGTTGAAAAACCCTCATTCTCTACAATCACAAGTGAACCAAGTACCATTCAAGAAACCAATACAAAGATTTTCTTAACAAATATTTTTCTATCAAACTAAACATATATTTAATGGGGTATGTTACATATATAGAAAGTTTCCTTGGAATGAAACTGAAGTTCGAAAACTAAGTTAAGGACAACAACTCTTAACCCAACCATAGATGAGTTGAAATTAGTTCTCACTTGTCGGTGTCACCCCCAAGCCATATTTCAAACAATGAGTTACTTTTGTTGAAGGTATTAAACATCAATTATTGTTTGCACTACAACATAAAGGGGGGTTTTAAGACAATATTTAAGACAATTTTCGGGTAAATTGTCTTAATTTGAGACAAAAGAAAACTTGTGTATTGTCTTAAATATTGTCTTTAAGCAGGTGTCTCAAATTAAATCATCTTAAAATTAAATCGTCTTAAAATATTGTCTCTATAAAGACAATATATAACACAATCATTTTTGTCTCTCCAGAGACAGTTTCATTTTTGTCTCTCCAAAGACAATTTCATTTTTGTCTCTCCAAAGACAATAGTTGTACTACAACACAAAGGGGGGTTTTAAGACAATTTCTGGGTAAATTGTCTTAACTTGAGACAATTTCATTTTTGTCTCTCCAAAGACAATAGTTGGAATTAAAGACGTACTATGTTTATGGAGACAATGTCTTTAATTTTATCTATTGTCTCTGTAGAGACAATATAAAACAATGAATCCAGAAAAATATCTCACCATCAAAATAAATCAATATAAAAAATTTAATTAAAAAAATCAACAATATCATTGAATAATTCATGTTAGGGTACAGTGGAATCGAACCACCAACCTCCTGCATGGCAGGTGCTCTTCCAATGAGCTAGCACCCTTTAAAGAATTATGTGAGGAGTTACAATTCATGACAAGTATAGGACCAGGAGGCAAAGAATCTGCCGTCAATAAGAGCTCCAACATCTTTACACCCACATAAGATTTCCCTGTTTATTCCATGGCTAGGCACACATATGTAGAAAAAAATAGGTCTAGAAAACTCAATAGATATTGTCAATTTCTGCAGTTTTTATGCACCCAATTAGGCAATTTCAATATGGGTATAATAGAATAGTGATCATAAGAGAAATATAAAATTTTGCTAGGAGAACTTATGACTCTTGGAGCAGCATGCACAAAGCACAAAAAATCGGAAATACTTCAAAATGACAACCTAACATCAAGATTGGGTAACCAAGGCACCCTAAACTAGTAGAACTAAAGATAAAACATGTCAGCGAACAATAGTTAGGCATATAAAATTGGAAATTAAAAAGGCAAAACCAAGAAACACATAAATGAAGATTTGATATGCAAGTGACCGTTAAAGTGACAAACTTACTCCTTCTTAAATGAATACACATCCAGATCTTATCATGGTTTATCTTTGGATTTTAATAGTTTGCATATGGACAAGCAGAGAAAGGTTGATAACACCTTCCATAAAATAAGTTCAACTTTGTCTAGGGCCTAAAAGATTAGTGCTGATGTGCAGATCGATTATACCACTTAAAAATGAACTTCCGAGGCAATTAACAGTTTTCTGCATCTATCAAATATATCTCCAATTGTAAATGAAAACTGATAGGTTTCTCAGTTTTGAGCTCAGCATTTTATTATAAGGAAATGCAGGAACGCCTTATACTTGCCATAAGCTAAGTGCACAAGTTTGACAAAGCATAATACCTAAGCATTCAAGTACTGAAATGGAAGGAATAAAGGAAGCTCAGTGATCTGTAAATGTTTCAAAATCATAACCACAAAAGAAGCATCAACCTGTATATTGCATTTCTACTCCAACCATTGCCCATCCCAAATAAAAAATGTGAGATGCCATTTATTACTTTTATCATAATTTTGTCAAACCACATCAAAAGAACAGGCCAATAGATCGGAGGATAACATTGTATTTGTCTTGTAATCAAGTAACATAACAAGTCAGCTCACTTTATTCCCCAACAATAATACCACACCATGTGTAGTATGTCTGGTTGAAAGATTATCTCAATAGCTTACAATCGTGTGCAGTATGTCTGGTTGAAAGATTATCTCAATAAATTACAAATGCATGATATCATCTTAATGGGAAAAGGAATATATAATAAAAATCTTTGCCAAAAAGTGATACTTTTAACTGAATTCTCTCCATATTTTCTTGTGACAACAAAAAGGCTTATTCTTCATACGCTAACAAAATAATTTAACTAGAAACCCACCCATTTCTATGGTTGTAGTTCTCTTTTTCTTCCTCTACAAAACAATTAGATTCTTGGATCACATTCAGTTATTCATATTTGGATAGAAGGAATTATTATAAAGGTCAAACATATGAGTTGGATTTAAATTTGAAAATCCTGCATACATTTCAAGGATGCTTCTTTGCACCAAAATATAATACAAAATTTTCTGTGTTGATGATTGTGCTACTATCTGAAGCAGGTGGAACTTTCCAATTCAGTTTCATTTCCTTTCATTCTGCACCCAATCATTTTAATTTCTTCTCCTCTGCCAACTTACAGTTAATTTCTATATCACATATTTTTAGTTTTGTACCATTCACTGATCGATTTTGTTTCCCTGCATTTAATTTCTCCATAGGGAAATAAAAAATGAACAGAGTAAATACAACATCATACAGCAAAAAAATGACAAGATAGATATCGAGTATGTGTAAATGCTGGTTACCAGTACATCTTTTATACCCCACTGGATAGAGAAAAAAAGATTGAAGACTGTATGGCATGGCAGAATTAACAATGCCCAGTTGAGCTAGAAAAAGGACTAATCGTGAAGACTTAGTCAACCCGTCATTATTTATAAAACACTGATGGGTATCTGCAAAAAAAGGGAAATAGTTCAATTAATGCTCATATATAATTAGATGGGCACTATACCACACACCTCAATGCACTTCAACGGTTCAAACCCAGTGTGAGTGACTTTTCCCGTGACTGAAACTATCCTTACTATGTAGACAACTGTTGTTTCCCAATACTATGGCCTTTGATGTGCATCACCTTTCATTATTGCGAAGGCAAGGTAAATTATTACGGAACAGATAAGAACTCAACAATCAATTTTGCTAATATACGATCTTATTTTGATGAATTTCTCTGCATCCTTTTACTTGTAAGTTCATCCATTACAAGACACAGATGGTCAGTCATGCACCTCAGCATTGCCTTGCCTTCTTAAATCTATTCTTTTCCTCAGCCACTGATTTAGAGATTTCTTTGATATCCGCAGCCTCTCAATGGTTGGAGGTTTTTGTAGAGCCAGCCTCTCAATGGTTGGAGGCTTTTGTAGAGCAATTGCAGAGATTTCAAATCTAATGCCATTTTTTCTGTCCTCTTCATGAGTTGAAATCCTATCACTAGCTATTTGATGATCATTGGTATGGTTAGGTAGTCCATCTTTGACAATTATGTGTCTTCTAGGTACAAGGTCGTTTTTATTACCATAGATAACTGGAAGGCCCAACTCATTTTGAAGGACTTCAACCATAGCATCAGATAGTGTGTTCTGTTTGTCAATATCTTTCGCAGTTCCAGTAATGATTACCAGCTCATCTTTAATCGGGTATTCTGCACTTTCAAATACACTAAAATTAGTTTTTAATTTTAACATACAAATCTAAAATATATTAAAAATGAGTATAAAAAAAGAGATGGTATGCACTAAGTCACTAACAAGAATATGCCATAAGAGGATGCGAGAAAGTGCAACAGTTGACAAAACCATCCGAATACTATATGCCTAATTGCTATATGGATGTCAAATATCTCATACTGAGTTAATTCGTCTTGCACAGCCTCAGGTTTTGTTGAGTAGTATAGTGAAAGTAAGCAGCTGCACATTAAAATTTCATCCATAGGACTTCCAATTTTCTGTTCTGTGGAATGGATAAGAAAGGCTTGTTATCTATAATCACTAACAGTAACAACTTATTGTTTTCGAGTTAGCATTTTCCAAATCTTTTTGGCATGGGCAATGGACAACACCTGATATATATGGGATATTATTATATATAGAGAGAGAGAGATGTGGGGCCATTTCTCATACTGTTCATTGAGTCTGTGAATAATTTGACCCTTTGGTTCCACTGAATAGTGATTTTGAACCAAGATAAAAAGAAAAGATATGAAATATTTTTTTTCTTGATTACTGCCTCAATGGATCAAACTAGAAAATTAAAGCAGAATGTCCAATAGATGTAGCCAAAAAGCCTTAATCAATGTATACACTTCTAGGAGTTGAAACTAGCGTACGATATATAGGCTATAGCCTGTCAACCAATTCCATTAATTTTACCAAACCAGGTATATGCATCATCTAAAATCAACTTACCATATCAAACTAAAACGTTGATATTTGTGTCATCCACAAGGTCAATATGATAAAACGTTGATATTTGTGTCATCCACAAGGTCAATATCAGGGATCACTCATATCAGTAAATGGAACATCAGTCAGGAGTTTATCTCATAAGAGAAAAAAAGGAAAAAAAAATCATTTTGGAAGTTGCTTTGAAATACATGCAATGAAGACATTCTTCATATGCAAATCCAATGGTTGGACTAAAGGGTATCTATTTCACAAAATCACCCAGATCCAATGGTAATACTAAAGGCTATCAATTTGGCAAAATCACCCAAAGACTTGCACCCATCTCATCCCTTTTTTGCCATCACATTTAGGTGAGGCAAACAAGGAAAACTATAGAGGGAATGTAAACCTGATGGATGACATAATATTCCGTTGACCTCACTTCTGAACCAAGGCCCCAATGGTGAATTAGTGAGAAACTGTAGTATATAAGAGATTATTGTAGTTCTCACACAAATAAATTAACATTTTTATGTCTTGAAAAGGAAAGTTACAAGAATGAAACCTTTTCAACTAGGAATAAGATCCCCACAGACTGCTGTGATGAAAATATATTTGACGTTAAAATACCTGAGGCCAGTTCCTTGAGAAATTCAACAATGTTAGAGGAATTCATGAGTACTGAAGTTGAAGAGAGTTGTTTTGATAGGCTTCCTGATCATCTTCTTATTGAAGTGTTTGTGAGGCTGCCTACCTCCAATTGGGTTGCTGCATCATGTGTCCAGAAGCGTTGTGCTAATTTATTTCGAGGTGAATCCTTGTGGAAAGTTGCACTAAGTAAGAGATCGCCTTCAGTGGACAGGAAAAAGCGATGGCCAGGACTAATTGGACGAGGCTCAAGCAAACAGTGAGATTTTCTTATATCCCTGTTTTGCTATCCCTGTTTTCTTTTCTTATATCCCTGTTTTTTTATCCCTGTTTTATTATAAAATACTTATATCCTTGTTTTGCTATCACTGTCAAGCTTAGAAACTTTCATTGCATTCTTGTGTTCATCTTTCGAACAACTCTGGCCTGTAGTAATCAATGTGTAACAAGACTACATAAATAGCAAATGGGATCATCCATTGTAGGGATTTAAATTTAAAGTTTTCAAAGAGTAAATATAGAGAAAGGGTATTTTAACTTGCCATATGTGTCTAGATTTTATACTCTATATGCTATTGTGGATATTTTTCCATTTTATATATATAACTATCCATTGACACCAATAGGTGTGGGATTTAAGGGAATACTAAATCACATATCTGTGGTAATTAAGCTTATGCATCCTTGATATTTAGTCACAGAAGTTCATACCTCAATTTGCAGAGGGAGGGGATTCACACATTCATGTGTTTAGTTCATGTTTGCCCTTTTTTTGTCAGAAAAGTGCATATGTTTACTATCTAGTACTCTACTATAGAATGGAAAATTGTGCAAGGTGATTTATAAGCAGCTGGTGATTAAGCATGAAGCTCTTGCTTAAGATTGATACAAAAGCTTTTTTACTCATTTCACTTACTGCGGCTCTCTTAGCCTACTTTAGGTTTTGTTTTCTAACCCTAACCAACTTATCTTACTACAATTATATATGAACTCTTATATTAAATGTAAAAGCTTTGTACACTCTTTGGATGAGGTGCATAATTTCATTGTGCAGATCTAGAGCAAAATAGAAATAATTAATATTATCTTGTAGTGTGCATCTGTAGAAATAAACTGCAGTTGTATATATGCAAGCATTTGGGGATGATTGTCATAGGGTTTTTTCCAGCATATCCTTCTGCTCAATATGACAATTTGAATGCCTAAATAATAAATACAAAAGAGGTTTATGTCTATTTTTCACTGTAAGATAATGAATTTAGTAGTTTACCTGTTGATTTTTTTCTTAATATGTGATATTTTGGATTTTTTTTAGGTTTCTCAAATTTACATATCAGAAAAAATGGATTTAAATGATTGTCTTGTAATCTTTTTAGGTGTCATATTGATCTATTTACCATAATTTGTGGTCACTAAAGAAGAATATTGAGAATTGTATTTTCATGATTTTATTTGCTTTAATACATATATTCAAAAGTAATCAGGTGATAATGTAGGGCATTCTTGTGGTTTTTGAATTCACCTTCTTAGACATGCTTGCATAATTCTCTTGTGAAAAGAAATTGACACGTGCATCTCCGTTTCAGGAGATATACATCTTTGTATATCAGTAAGAATATATTTTCATTCAGTGGATTGGATGGGGACACTCATGAGCTTGTTGGTCATGTTTTTCTGTTTCTAAAGGAGCAGCTTGAGCTGTCAGTTACACCATTGTCGTATGATTTACTTCACTGAACTATAATTGGTACATTTTTGAGAAAAACGGAAATAGAAATGTAAGGCCTGAGCTTGTAATGAGCCTTTATCTCCTGGCTGCAACTAAGTGTAGGCTTGGGCAATATGAAGAAATCATTTCAATATTGAAAAAGGCACTGGCTATGTACATCCCTAATATGGGTTCTGAGATGGATTTTGGAGCATTTGCAGGGCATATGCAGCTTGGGGATACTTATTCTATGTTGGGTCAATATGAGAATGCCTTGATATCTTACCATGAAGGCCTCAGAATTCAGAAGTAGGCTATGGGAGATAAGGATCGTCCAGTTGCTGATACTTGCCGGTATATAGCAGAGTCTCATCTGCAGGTGAGCATTCCCTTGAACGAATGAATGATATTTTGAGCTTTAAGTATAATTTATTATACCTATTAGGAACCATATGTGTACTGATATTTCTTGATAAATTTCTTATTATTCAGTAGATATCTGAGTATTCTCATGTAAGATTTTTCAGGATCGAGTTCAGGAAGGTCAAGTAAGTTCCCTTAACTACCCTGCCTGCGCCATGAGGCATTTGTAGCGTATGGAAGGAAGTAAACTATAGCAAGTCAGGGATATCACTCACAGCTCTGCTCAGGTCATAGGGATGATAAAACCCTTACTGTGTTGGCCGTGCAAGACCAAGCTCATGCAGAGCTAACTTCATGTGGACCTTATCTGAGCAGAGTTTTATCTACCATTTCTTCTGCAGTGCGTACCTATCAAGATCTTTGTTCTCATCATGTATTATGGTTTAATCAGCTTCTGCTCTTTTTCTCTTTTTCCTCAAAAATTGTGGTATTGTTTATACTTAGGAGATGATCAAATTTTACTTCTAACTATGAAAGTTGGAAAGATATCTTGGAGGTTGAGGGTTATTATGATGGTTCCTTTTTCATGACTCCACAATACCCCATGGGGTTTTCAGGTTTCCGAATAGACCCAAAACCTCAGAAAATCCCTAAACACACATATCGATTGGAACCGCGAAACTATATTTTGTTGAATTTTTGGTAATGGTTACTGGAAAAGGCGTATACAGTGAGATACCTGTACAGGTATGGTAGGGCACGCATAGGCATACTCGTGAATTATTACCATTCACCTTAAGCCCCTGGATTTGTTGGCTCCTTTTGGGGAGGTAGTTTGGAGAGCAGACAAGTGAATTATTAGCATTCACCTTAAGCCCCTAGATTTGTTGGCTCCTTTTGGGGAGGTAGTTTGGAGAGTGCCCCGGGTCATTGAAATCACTGTAAAAAAAATTGTGAATGGGTAGACCTGATCATGGAAAATTTGTAAGCTTCCAATTTGCAACTTCCAAACCACAATGAGAGAGTAGGTGACTAATAAAAATGAAGTTATATTTAAGCTCTCGGCATTCGCAAGAACTCGATCTGTCCTGGTGTGAAAGTCTAGAAGCTCTTCCTAGCAGTCTTGAGGAGCTCTCATAATTGAGATTATTGGACTTATCCTAGTGTACAAGAATAAAATATCTCCCTTCTGGCTTAGAAAGTTAACATCCCTTGCAAACCTTGATCTATATTGTTGTCAGGGACTAAGTACTATTCCTGAAAGCATTGGTCAGCTGAAGTTGAACTCAATCGACTTAGGTCGGACCTGTTTAAAAAGGACTTCCTTATGGGTTTTGCAAGTTCTCCACTTTAATAGAACTTGACATGTGCTGCAGCTGTCTAGAGAAGCTTCCGAAGCGATTTGGAGAACTAAGAAGTTTAAGAAAGCTAACCTTGGTCTCTTGTCACAGTCTAAAGAATCTGCCAGAAATTTTCAGCCAACTCAAGAACTTGGAGCACTTGGATTTATCAAACTGCTCGACTCTTGAAGAATTATATAAAGATTTCAAAGGTCTATCATCACTACCAATTCTATCACTGGAAGACTGTGAGATGCTCCCCCTAGAACTTGATGTGGCTACACTGGATCATATATTTCATTTTAGAAATAGTGTTAAGGATGATATTTTGGGGTTCTCAAGTGCCCCCAATAAGAACACTTGTCTCCAAGTTGGAGGAAGATATTACCCACAATCATGTGGGGTAGCATTGAGTGGTCCTATAACTACTTATTGAAGACAATGATTTAGGAATCAAGGGATAAATCAGACCCCTTGGTTTTTTATGACATTACAAAATTGTTGCAGACTATTAGAATAATTTTTTTAAATTTTCTTTGCTACCCTATGCACCACAGCTGTTAGGACAACCAGTTATTCGGCAGATCTATTATCTGTGACTTCTCATTAATGAATTTATTATGTCATGCATAAGTAGATCTTGTGTCTCCCATTATATGAATGGAAAATGGATAAGAAGATTTCCTGCCATAGGCCAAAGTACTAGGGTGATTAGGGTATGTTGGATGCAAAATGACCATAAATTTTCAAGAATTTATTTTAAGAAAAAGGACAGTGTCAGACAATTTACTCCAAGTTGATCACATGTCTTTGGGTGAAGTTGTGCATCCAGTGCTACTAGAAACTATTGTTTCAACTACAATGATATAAGGTAATGTCATACCATGCCATGATCGGGTCTTTGAATAGTACACCTCTGCTCAATACTTAAAAACCTCCATATATAGTCAAAATTATGAGGTATGCCATTATCGATAAGCAATGAGTAGGTAATATCCTTTTCCAAGGACTCACATGAGGGCTTCTGATGTATTTTCCTAACAAGTACTTGCAATTATGTGCAGTCAATGAATGCAATAATGCATAACACCAATGAAGAACCTCAAACTCAGTAATAATCAGATCCTTTAACATGGACACCATGATTACCCCTTTATAGTACCCAATGAAATGGTAGGTAATAGGACCAAACCTAGACAAATTTGAACTTTTCCTTAAGGTTCATCAACTTTCAACTTCAAGGTTCAGATTTGTTGAATCCCATGACTTTGGTCCAACATAAGTAGTCAAACAGAGATGTAGCTTCACATCAAGCTAGCTTTAGCCTTTTATAATACTGAATAATATGCTTAATTTATTCCATGACACCACAAACAAATTAAGTGTGGGGACACAAAAATGAGATAAACAACTAAGTCCAAACCAATAAACTAAAGATCATGTAAACAAACTTTTTTTTAATTTAATGGGGGGCTCCAAAAAACCTCAAGTTGAGAGCATATATTTAAGGCTATAGGCTATGTAATCTTGACATCAATTTATAAAGTTCCTATCAACCATTGGTAAACATAGCAAGCTTATATTTATAGAAGGGCTTTGAATGATTCCACTCCTAACCCTTCCATCAAATAATTTTATCCACATTGCTTGCTCGAATTTCCCTTTAAGTTCTTTTCAAGACACCTCTATCCTGTTCACTGTGTTGCAAGGAGTATATAAGTCCTTGACTATCTTTATCCTCATTTTGACTGGGTGAGCGGTCAGAACCAAACAATGCATGCAAAAAATTTCTACATTTCCTCCAATCATCAATGTCCACCAAAGAGTGTGCATATTGAAACAGAGCCATATAATGAATTAATAAGCCTCCTAGCTTAAGTATGGTTTGAAAACTCCTCAATATTTCTAAATGTTCTGCACTAAAATAATTCCATTGTCCACATGTCAATCAATGTTGATGCAAGCATATCTTGCTAAAAACTAAGGCCTTTTTGACACTTTTGCTATTTTTCTATATGGTTTTTTTGCAATTACACAATTTCATAAGAGGATCTTTACAACCACTTTTCTCTCTATATATGTGAAGATCTATTTAGCACAAAGAGCTAAACTCTTCCTCTATAACTCCACCTATCTTCCCTCTATGAGCTTAAAGATAGATAATTGATAGAATGACCTCTCTTGAGGAGAAACACCTGTTCCAAACAACTCTATGAACAAAATTCTCCCCATAAATATTCACCCATAAAAAGGATGGGAGTGGTGTTAGAATTTTATAAGCAGCTATTAGTGGGGGTCCAACATTAAAAACAATGTGCATTTGATCGCTAGCACTATGGTGCAAGTTTGGTCAGACTTCTAGTTGCATTTTATTGCTCAATCACCTAAATTTTTTTTTTTTAGCTCTTTACAATATCTATTGCCAAAGCACAATGAGGGAAGATTGAAAGAGTAAAGATAAAACCAATAAATTGAAAAGTTTCCTTGGTTTTATCAAATCCTACCACAAGTTCTCTAGCTACTCAACAGTTCACATGGGCTTTTCCAATAGGCAATTACTTTTAACTTGCTAAATGTTGGACCCAAAAGCTCACAAAAGAGATCCAAAATTTCTAGCATATTTCAGAATAATTCATCATCCTCCATAATTGTGAGAAACAAGTCCTCTAAAACATATCCATTAACAAGTTCACCAATATTTTTCTTATGCAAAGTGATGCCTCTGATTTTGCTTTGGTCAACTGCCCATGCTAGAGGATAACCAAAGTCTTTGGTCATGGAGAGTCGAGAAATAAAAAGTCAAAGCAAGTAAGAAACCTTGTCTAATTCATCTTTTTTATGTAAGACAAGTAGACACATCTAGAAATCGTCTTAAAAGCGTAGAGAGGATAAGAAACCATAGCCTATCACAAGGGGTTAGCTCAACTTCTTGTCGTTGGGCATTTTACTAGTTTCAACTTTCATGAAAATAAGTGCCTTGTTTGAATCCCCTTAGGTGAGGCACACTAGTAGAGTAGCCAACAAGTTTGCTAGGGATGCCATTCAAGAATGTGGAAAAGCATCACTTGGGTTTCTCCATGATGTTTTCCTTCAACAGAAAGGTCAAACCCAAACCCTATATCACTAAGCATTGTAAAGATAAAACACCAAAATTTATAGCCATAATGAATTAGGAGGATAAAAGGCAAAAACTTATAGCATAAAACATTAAGTAGATTGAACAACAATGCAAAGATGTTGTCAATGATATAGCACTAGTGATGTTGTCAAGGAGCTATTGTTTGTAAAATTACAAAAGAAACAACCTTTAAAATTCTAGTTGTTGTTTTCCATCAAACATCAAAGAGTGCAAACAATGCATCTTATCTTGTAGCCTTTTTCACTATGTGCATTCGATAAAAACAACAAAAAAACATGCTTAAATAAGCAAGAAGAAGAGGTTTACCAGGTCTCCTGGAGGTGACAGGCAAGATGAAGGGCCATATTTCACATGAATCTTGAAAAAAAATGAGGACGAGGTATCATCCTCATATCTCTTCTCCTCTAAACCATCGAAACCAGAATTTAGTGGAGATGATAAGAACTTTCATGTATAAAAGGCAGTAGAGGGGACGAACCTATTGTTGGAGACTGCTCTGCCTGCATCATACTTATTCACATCATCATAAAAGTTAAATAAAAATAATGATATTACTTTGGATTGAAAGAATGATATTAAATTGACATCACCCAAAAAGTGATAGGGAATTTGCATCTATGTAACCATTTTTAAAATATTAGAAGTATGAAATACAATTACATTAAATCAATTGTTTAAAGTACAAAATCTTAAAGTTAATAGCAAAACTCATAAACTGAGTATGTTAGATCCTAGTTAAACATCTGCAATAAATAGTCATGGGCATCACCAGTTGGGCACAAATCCTAAATTTTGATAAAACTGTAGAAGAAAAGTAGTGTATGAGAATTTCATATCTAAAGAAAAATTAAGTTACAAAATTTTGAGATAGGATCCAGAAGTCAACAACCTATAATAGTAAAAGATTTCAATTAGACTCTTTACATAATATTTATACCAGGAAATAAAATCTGAAATGAGAAAAAAAATAACAGTAAAAACTTACCTTGTGAATTTGCTAGCAGCCGTGGCCTTGAAAGCCTGTTAATATCATAATACATGAAAAATCAATGACTGTTGTAAAAATTGTAATATTTTACATTTCAAAAAAAAATTAGCCATCAAATAATTGTGATCGATGTTGTAAAAGTTGTAAGATTTTACATTTAAAAAAAAAATAGTGGTTAAATAATTGTTTGCAAAATAATGATATATTCTCATTCCTACAAGAAACTTTAACTTAACTTTCTCATTTAATTCCTTCATATCTCATATGAACCGTGATAAAAATAGTGCCTATGTGTTTCCAAATAGTTGAAAATCTAAACAAGAAAATGCCACTGACTATAACTAGTTTGCAAGAAACCATTTTCCTATAGAATGGTAATATTCACAAGCTAACTATTATAATCTCCTACCCAAGGAAAAAAACTCCTGTTTCAGTACCTGAATGAATAAAAAATGAATATAAGTACCATATAACATATGATCATCCATGGATTAATATGAAGACTAGTTCGTGACAATCTAGAATCTCATAAATAATAATAATAACAATACAACAATGGTTTGCATATAGGAAATTTCCAAACTGCAGAATAGTAATACTAGTTGGCTCCTCTACAAAAGTATAGAACTTATCTCAAGGCTCAATCACCTATCATTAAGATAAAATAAAAGATGGTTTTTCCATTCAATAGATGGGTTGCGTCCGACCTATACTTAGCCTAGTATAACCTATAAAATAAATAAATTCAATAAAATATAATACCAATATGAATCATAACCAAACTTTCTCAAAAAATAATATATATATATATATATATATATATATGATGATAATAGCTGGAACTATAAAATCTGAAAGAAGATTGAAATCTACCCTGGTATAACCAAATGTTATCCATAACCAGTGATTTATATTGTGAACAGTATTGTGACTACAAGCAAGATAATGGGCACAAAACAATATGAACTTCAAAGGGGAACCCATATTTACAGATTTCACTTCATTCAATAGTATTTCAGCTATTGGTCATAGAATTGAAATCTTCAGATTTGGGCTTCCAATGGAGATCTTGCAAGTATATTACATCATGGCCATCAATGGAGGACTAAAGGCTGAGTATATATAAGAAGAGTTGCTATGAAATAATACTATTGACCAGATTATGGAAATTTTCAGACCTGGCCTTCCCTTAGAGATCCTACAAGTATATAACATCATGGCCATCAGTGGAAGACTGTATGCTGAGTATATATAAGAAGAACTACTATGAAATAAAAACAATAGTTGAGTTAATGGCAATTGAAAGTGTGAGATAATATGAGTGTTTTTGGAAGATCCATGTGCATTGAATGTGATGCTTTAAATCTTGTTTGGTTTGATGAGAATCAGATCATATGGCCATCAATGGAGGACTGAAGGCTGAGTATATATAAGAAGAAACACTGAAATAAAAAAATATTTGAGTTAATGGCAATTGAAAGCATGAGATAATCTGAGTGTTTTTGCAAGCTCCATGTGCGTTGAATGTATTGTTTTAAATCTGTTTGGTTTGATGAATGTGATGTTTTAAATCTTGTTTGGTTTGATGAGAATCAGATCATATCATCCTTCACACACTATAAAGTTGGCATATCCTTGTGAAATATGATAATGAAAAATAACTAATATGTTGTCCTTTTACTTCTCATTCAACTCGTGCAAACATCAACCAGAAGATGCTTAGAGGTTATGCAACTACAACAACCACTTGAGAAGGTCATCATGAAGTATTAGGTTTAAAAACCTTGACCCAATAGGTATAAATTCCAACAGAGCCACTTATAGAGATGAAATAAAACATAATCATTACCGTACCCTCTGCAATGTTGGGTAAATGATAAATGAAAATAAATGATACTCTTCAACTTTCACCCCAATTTCTTCCATGTTACACGAAATGATTAAGCAACATAGGAATAGGCATGCAAGGGATACCTAAAACATGTAGATAAACACAAAAAATTAAGCCAATATGATTATCTATTTAAAATCAAGGTGCCATTTGATTAAAAGTAACAAAATATGGATGTCAATCTGAGCAAGATCAGATCAATTGAGCCTTCAGAATGATTGATGAAACCACAACATTGTTAGTTTTTTCTCGAAATTGTTTCATGAGGACGATGCTGCCCAAACCATGCTAATTGTTGAAAAAAAATCAAGGTAGGGCACCACTGGAATATTTGATGCTAAAAACCATGGTCACCAGGGTTCTAATATTTCCAATATCTCTAACCTGGCAGTGCAATTGCTAGCTGGATACTTTACACCAGTGTCCAAGACACCAATCAAGCACATCCTAGAAGTTTAGGATCAGATACCAAGTTACTTGGTTGACATGTCCATGATGGTTTGAAGATGATGAAATGATACATAGGATTTTTCTCCATGTCACTGAAAATTCAATACGTAAGAAAACAACCTGAGAGGTTCAATAGATTGGCCAAGGGGAGGCATACATAGCCCAGGGTATCACCAGGGAAATTGTCTCTTGACAGAGCCATTATAACAAATCTTGAAAAAGTAATATTCGATTATTATTCAACACCTAAAAACTTAAATTCATCCATATAATGGTTGGGTGGATTTACTGATCCATATAATGGTTTTTGTTTAATGGCAGCTTTCTTATCCATGTCAAAAAAAACTTTGAATTCATAATGATTGATATATGAGGCTGTGAAAAAGGAGATACCGAAAGGGACATTATAGTTGAAATAGAGTTAAGTCCAAAGGAGTCATTGGAGTAGATTATTTATATCTCAATCAAATGGAAATATGAACCATATAAAGTAAACAAGAGATAAGAAGCTGAAAGTTGACATTCTTGAGAAAACTTGTAAATTTTCATCACTATATTAAAGAAGTTTATCTCTATCTAGCTAGCGCTAGACACTTTTTGAAAGTCACACTTAGTGATACTTTAGGCATAATTGTTGATGGACACTTTTTGAAAGTCACACTCAGTAATACTTTAGGCATAATTGTTGATGGATTGAATCCATCACGAAGAATATAGGATTAAAAACAACATCCACTTAGACGCTATAAGGAGTAAGATCAACAAAAAAAACATTTTCTAAATAATTTGGACTATAGGAGATAGTATGGATACATCATATTGCAGATGTCAGTAACTTTAGAAAATAAAAGTGTTATTTAAGATTGGTATTCATGTTTCTTGATCAATCCTAAGTGAGACCAAAATTAAATGGTGTAATCCAAGTTCAGATAAAAGCTATTAAAATTTGTGTCTTCTGACTTCTTGAAATGAAAAGTACAGTTTCTTTTTGGGTTAATTAGAAGAGAACATTACCTAGGGTTTGAAATACCATATGTTACACCTCTTCAAATATGTTGGTTGAATATTTTTTCTTTCAGTGAAGCAATGTGTGTGGCCTAAGATCCTTTATTTTGATATTATTCACTTAAGGTGCATCCATCTCTTCTTTCATCTTTCATAGTATGGCTTCTGGATTCTCTGTGAATTGGAATTTTCTCTTATCATTTAACTTAATATTTCTTGTGTCCTTGGTTGCTTGCATGAATATCATGGACAAATAATTCATGTAGCTATCATTTGTACTAACCACTGAAGTATTGACCAGACATGATTATCAGGGACACTGCCCTGCAACTGGAGAAGCACTAGTCCAAACAGACATGATTATCAGGGACACCGCCCTGCAACTGGAGAAGCACCAGTCCAAATAGAGGACTAATTAACGCTAACTATAGACTAACTAGTCCAAACACTAGAGAAGTAATTAACGCTGACAATAGAATAATTACTCTATTGTTTCCTAGGTTTTCCTAGAGAAGATTAGGAAGACAATAAACCAAAAAGAATTACGTTGTGTGGTATCATGGGAAATATACATACCAGAAATGCAATATTATCTCTGGGTTTTTCCTTTTCCCCTTTCAAAGTTTTCCAAATAATTAAATATGTTTATAAAGATATAAAAGCACCTCCAAAACTGAAGAAATTTTAGACCTTAAGCCTCGGAAATTTACAAATCCAGAAGTTAGGTTTTTCTCAATGGAAAAGGACAGTGTAAACTTGGCCCATGGGGCCAGTGGGATGTTACATATGCCTGATCAATGGTACTTCTCATTCAATATTATATTAGGAAGATAGAAACAAATGGGCTGAATTTCATGCCCTCCTAAATACACTAAATAATAAATATTGCATCCGAAAAAGGACTCTCTAAATAGCGTGTTTGTGGATTTTCAAACCTGGTTGTTGAATTTGTAGAAGACTCTTTGAGGCTTAAAAGCATCACTTTAAAACCTCTGCTAGACCAGGTAACAATTGTTAATTTAGAGGGAAAATCCAGTGTCTGGCTGAACAGAGCCACAGAACAATGACAAAGGAGGAGGAACTAGAAGGAAAATCCATATCATCCGCCTATTTCCAGAAATAAACCCTGATCTGATCCAATCCAAGATGGTTAAGAGCCCCATTTGCCTGGTGTTGTTTCCAGCACCCGGCCGGAGCGGAGCCACCAAATAGTAGAGGAGGAGGAAGAAGAAGAGGGAAAATCCAACGTGGGCCAAGGAACAATCATAGAACAACGACGGAGAAGGAGGAAGAAGAGGGAAAACCATATCCTCTGCATGTTTCCAGAAATCAGCCCTGAGCGAGACACCATTTTCTTAGTCTTGTACACAAACATAAACATTGCCCTCGTTCGTAGAGAGAAGTCCAGCGCGAAAGTCAGATTATCCAAGGAGACCTGGCATGAGAGCGAGAGGAGTCCCATGAGAGAAAAATGACATGGTGTTCCACGGCCTCGACATCCTTCTCATCTCCCTCTGCAAAGCTACGTCAACTGGAGGAAGAGCCATGTGCATGAAAATTTTAAGACCCTCTACAAAGTCGCGCTGAGGATTTATGTCAGCAGAAAGAAGAGCCACGCACAATAAACTTTAAGACAGGTTTTCTGAAAGTTCAAGGGAAACGCGCCTAATTAAAGTTAATATAAAAAAATAAACAGTCCACAGAAAATGAAAAATTCCAGAAAGTTAAAGATTAAAACTTAATATAAAAAAATAAACAGCCCATAGAAAATGAATTTTTGAAGTCTAAAAAAACAGTCCAATGAATTTTTGAAGTCTAAAAAAACAGTCCAGAGAAAATGAAAATTTGAAATCTTGAAATCTCATCCGAGAGTTGAAGGAAACCGGGTTAGTTAAAATTAATATAAAAAATATACGATTGACAGAAAAATAAAGATTTTTAGATTAGCTTATCATTTGATTTTTAGATTAGATTAATATTTTATTTTTATTTTTTTTAAAGAGAATAAAGAACCATATTTATTTGGGGAAGTTATTTATTAGTACAATTATATTAAAATTATTCATGAAGTTGATATAGTTGAAGGTTTCATAAATATAATAAAAAAAAAATATTGCAACATTAATAATGGAAGTTGTCTAACGAGACGAGGAATTGCTTGAACAACGAAAATTGGCCGAAATCCAGGACAAATTGACCAGATCATGATTTTGATGGTGGAAATGGATTCAGTACCATCAAAAACCTCTAGAACATCCAAAATGTTAAAGTTTGATAGTTATAACGTGGATTTACAAAAATCTTCGCCGAATTTTCTTAAAATCTTACCGGAATTTCCATGATTTTCAGGGTTAAAAAGAAGTATAGTTAGAGTACGGCTAAATAATGTCTTACTAATGCACATATTTACATTAACCATGTAGAAAAACGTTGTGGGTCAAGTTGAAAAAAAAAAAAAATTACACATCTCATTGTAAAATCGACTATTTTGCTAAACAAAATTTGTTTATATATAAATGAATGTTATAAATAATAATGATGAATTTATTATGGAGGAACTTATTAGAGTTGGAATAATCTCAAATCCCTAGAAAAGTGGTGGGTCGAGATCCATGTGGCATGAATCTATTTTTTTTCAAGTTATTAAAAGTAATGGACCATTTTGCTAAATAAAATTTGCTTATATATAAATGAATGTTATAAATAACAGTGAGGAACTTATTAGAATTGGAATTATCTCAAATCCGTAGGAAATTTTTAGGCGGGAGTCACTTGGCACAAATCTAATCTAAGTTAGTGCAACCTAACAAACTCTGTAACACACTACAACATATGATAAGCATTTAAACTAAACATATGTTGAGCATATTCCCTTGAGAAACAATCTAGGCCCTCAATTAAAAAAAAAAAAGTCAAGATATCCTCATCCACCTTAAGCTAAAATAAGAAGCATTATGCAATTACAAAGGAATAACAATAACAGCTTGACTCGAGTCATGCTTTCCGCAGCCACATCTGACCAAACAAATAAAAAATGGAGAACAAAGAAGCACACATCAACAGTGGGAATGTATAGAATGGAATGCGCAGAGGGAAACTGCTGCCATGAGGGCGGTATGGAGAAGTATGGTTTTGTGATGCAATTGCATGAGTCTCTCTACTCTCTACGCCACTGTGAAGTTGTTTTGTGGTGCTTCTGATTCTCCAGACTCAAGCAAGCTGCTTTTGTAAGAGATTTGTTATTTGCCAAAGACTGTCATACAATTGAAGTTTGATGGCCAGTTTGACAATGTGCAGAAGCACAGACAAGGAGGGAGGAGAGCAAAAACAACAACAGTAGAGGCACGCACCAGGAAGGGAAGAGAGTTGCAACGTGTTTTGGGGATACACGCTCAGTGTTTCACAAGTACCACGAATCAGTTGCATAACAATTGAAGTAATAGTTCCTATCCATGCAGTATTTTTATAGTATCTCTTATGGACTTAGACATGGACGTAAACCAATTACGTCACCCCTCTCTGGATCCTATGAAAGTGGGGGCTAGGTTCCTTCGGGATACCCTTAGCCTCCCCGATATAGCTCTGGACAAAGCATGGTTGGGCTATGATTCCACTCTCTTCCTCAGGTTCTGGACTGCATCTAATCAACTTTGCGCCCTCAGGGCTAAGCGAATATTTTTTTCTCTTCCCAACAATATTTATCTTGGATGAGGACCCCACTCAAGCACAGGTTGTAGAAATTAAACAATCTAGAGAACAGGTTATGGTAGCATGACAAGTAGGGAAATGAGCATTTATCAGGATTCTCCAGGTAGTCATTCAGGACTTCTTCCCACATGGGTGGGAACCCCAAATCGAAGGTTCGAAATGACGGGCCCGCTTGGGGAGACAACCTCGACCTTACATCCATGTTCTCTCACACTTCTAACCTTTATGATATTATGGGGCATGCTCAAATTCATGTGACCTCCCCACACTCTTCTTGTTACCTATTATCAGACATAGATATTAGAGAGTCCATTTGGGTGATGAACAACAATAAAGCAGTCGATGAAGAAAGCTACCAAGCAAAGTTTTTCAAGCACAATTTTCGTGCTTTGGTTAGATACTTGGTTGATCTCTTCAACCGTGTATTTTATGAAGTTTTTCCATCGGCATGGTCACACCACATCATCCATCCAATCCACAATCAGGTTCCATCTCAAATCGCAATAACTATTAGGAATCTCTTTCCCCCAACTGCTAGGAGGCTCGAGGAGGATTGTTGACGATGCAAACCAATAGGTTAAGGTACTAGTCATTGAGTCATGATTTCATACTATAGGCTAAAAATTTTGGCTAATAAAAGTAATATACATTGAGGATAAAATTGGTATTGTGGGGAGGCATTATGGCTCTAGGCAGGAGTGCACAATACCTAATCATGACTTCATTTATCGCTATCAAACTAGTAGAAGAATCACTCACCTCAATAGAGAAATCACCCAGCATCTCGAATCGGTCAATTCAATGGGTTGCGAAACAGTCCTAGAGGGACTTGGGCAAACACCCTAGAGTCATTGAGGGTGAGAATCACAGGTGTGTGGGAGGAAATTACAGGAGAGAAATCGTATGTGGTGTAACGATGATATGAGGTGAAACATTCGGCTCCAGTGTCGGTGTTGCAGACATCCTTGGAAGGGGTATTCCTTCCTTGTAGAGGCATGCATGCCTTGCAAGTGCCTATTCTGGAGCCGTCGATAGTGCCAGAACAGATGTGAGTGCTCACTTTTGGATCGTATGTGCATTTGTCACCGATGGATATTAACTGGCCTTGGAAGTCTCATTCAATATTTCTCAATTGTTCCTGCACCCTTTATGGGATGTGATTGGAGTGACGAAGAGAACTAATACGTAATAGGAGACAATCACCAACTGCTTGCTATAATTTCTTAGCAAATCATTGATCCTGTTATTTGCAGACGCCATGGAATGGAACTTCAAAAAAAACTCAAGATTAGAGATATACTTTGTTATGGAGGACCTAATGGGATTGATGTGAAACTGCTTCACCCTTTTTATATATTTCTACATAATCTATATCCATCCTCCAAGTGTTTCCACATCGCTTTTGGTCACGAAGGAAAATCTGGGCTCACGGTTTTGTTTCAGACCCTTATTTCTAGGCTTGCTCCTGATTTCAGAATAAAATATAGTGTAAATACATTGAATGATTATACAAAAATCTAATTCAAGAAAGGTATTGATTATACAAAAATCTAATGCGAGAAAGGAAGCCTCGATTTGTAAGGTATTTATTAGCCTATGGAGAGAGATATCATCACAAAGATACAAGAGGAAGAAACACTTAATAATGTGTTCTAATTGTTTGAGCTAGAGGAATCTCAAGTATTAGACATGATATATCCTAAGAAAAGTGGATCCAATCCAAACCAACCACCCTATGAATTTTAAAAACCTAGAGGTAATCCCAACGTTTTATTCTACTTTTGAATTGAAAGAAAGTTTTCTTAGTAGTTTGGGATATAGTAGTGGTGAAAACAAAATGAAGGTGGGAATACAAGTAGAAGTGGCATATGTTATGTTTGAATTTTAGTTCAAGTAGGGGAGTAGGCCTAATTATTCAAACATGTCCATAAGGTTTTATCTTAGTGAACAACCCAACCAACGATATGGTTACAGTAGTTCCAAGAACTTTATGAAGAGTGATGGTGATGAAAAACCACATCAATTCTTCCGTGGATTCATTTGGAGGGTGAAAAGGATTGTAGTGCTAGTTTCTAAGTTGATAAAGTTCCTAACCACAAAGTGGGGGAAGCTTCTCTAATGGTGCGTGAAGTTCATATAGATTTATCCTTAGGATGTAGCTAAGTCCTTAAACGAATTAAAGGAGATATTTATGTCTAGTTTATATAGGCTAAACATTGAACAAAAAAAAAATCACTAAGTTGAAGGATTGTGCGATGTGGACCACTTCATTTGTGAGGGAAATCTTTCAGAAGCTTTCAGTGTACTGTACTAAGCGTAGAGAATATATGATTAAACAAGTAGTATTTGGAGAGCCAAGGTGCGCAGGGGCATAGCTTATTGTCAATATAAGCGCACTCAAGAGCTTAGGTTATAGTTGAGAGCTCAACTACCAGATTCAAGGAGCCTACACTCCAATTGGTTTAGCAGGAAATTACTCAAGCAAAGATGAAATCAACAAATGATCGACACTTCCTCATGAATACTTCATGTTGACAAAGGTAATGGATTAAGTTCTGGATTCCAAAGATACCATGATTTTGTTTCGAATCAAATTTTTAAATAGTGAGATATACATTCCCAAATTTTAAGACCTGATAACTATAATTATAAGCGATTATAATTATAATTATTTGACAAAGGGATTGACTATTAATTGATTGGTTCAAAGGAAAATATGTCAAGTTATTTATGATTAGCACCTTCTGGTGCACTTTCCTAGAGACTCTGGCTCCTGATATTACTGGAATGGATGTGATGATACTACATATCCTC
Source organism: Pinus albicaulis (assembly GCA_034641835.2). Classification (NCBI taxonomy): domain Eukaryota; kingdom Viridiplantae; phylum Streptophyta; class Pinopsida; order Pinales; family Pinaceae; genus Pinus; species Pinus albicaulis. The sequence continues at coordinate 1,638,466,699 of CM076575.1, read as the reverse complement.
TTGTTCAAGTTGGTCAAATCCATTACAGAATTAAAATACGGAGGAGATGATCTTGAAGACCTTTCAAGGAAAGTTGGTCAAATCCATTACATAATTACAATATGGAAGATCAAGGAAAAAATGGTGTACATCAAATACAACATAACACGTGCTCCCTTCTTAATTTGTATATTTTAAAATACCTTGTTAGAAGCAGCTCTGTGGTTTCACCACACTAGTCTTTGTGCCTTTTACATCTTTACACTGAGCCTGTGCAGATTCTACTCCATGAATCTTGTAGCTAAATTGCACATTTTGCAACTCAATTCCTTGGCATGGTACACTAGGGCCGCATGAAAGCTAAGGAATACCAAGGTGTGGCAGGGAATGCCTAGAAGTACTAACACATGCTAGGCAGTTCCAAGGCATGATAGGCATTCCAAGATGTGCCAGGTGCCAGGGTGTGGCATGAACACATCCTAGGGAGTGTGAGGGCCAAGTGTCAGGGAAACACAACGGAGCACTAGTTTCAAATGCATGGAAATGAAGTATTAGCCAGTTCCAGGTGTGCTAAGAAGGGAGTGACACAGTATTCTAGGAAGTGCCAAGGCATGTTAGAGTGCTAGGGAAGAATACAAAGATGTTCCAAGTTCCAAGGTATGCCAATGTGTGCTAAGGAGTGTTAGGGAGTGCTAGGAAAACATAACAGAGCACTAGGTCAAAATGCATAAATGAATGAATAAGAGTGTGTGACAGGGAGTGTTAGCGATTTTTAGGTATCTCGAGGAGGGAGTAACATGGTATGATAGGGACCCTGATAATTTTTTTCCATGGATAATTATTTACGTTGTATCCATTGCATTAAAGCAAGAGGTCTGTCAATGATTTTTTGTATGTGTTTATAAATTGGAAGAGACCTTAAAATCTACCTCACCAATCTGACCACAATTGGTGAGTGCAAGCATTTGCGAAATGGCATCATGAGTGGAACCTTTCCCAAAAGAGATTATTCATTTACATTACAATATATAAAACATGTAGCTAGAGTTCCATCCATGTTAGCACACACACCTGATGGTATAAGTCCTTAAACTAGTACAAAAAAAATTATTTTATGTATTCACATACGGGACATTCACAAGATGTAAATAAAATCACATACTTATCGAAATCCTCAACCAGGAATATGCTAAATTGCTTCAAAATTTTCTTGCAACTAGGTAGGAATCAATGACAATCATAACGGATTAAGGGGATCTAAGAGAGAATTATGTAAGGAGCTTCTTCTAGGTAAAGGAAATTGGTATTACTATTGTTAAAGGGGGTGGCCTACAAGGATACATTGGTAGCTATTGATGCAAGAGCATAATTTCATCAATTTATTTCAAAATTTGTATTTGTCCTCCAGAAGGTCTTAGAGATTTATAGGAGGAAGTTGGTTTCCTTGTTGCCCTATAATTTTGTAGAATTTCTAATTTCATATTTGGGATAGGAATTTTTAGTAATTTTAGGCATAAGTTAAGATGTTGTTTTATTTTTAAGGCCTCCTAGTCATTAGGAAAGTTGAGTCTTATGATTAGGATTACTTGTGGCATCCTATGTATTTTTCAAACTCCAATACACAAAGGAAAATATGTGGAGGACATTTGGGGGAAGTGTGATTGTCCATAAAATTTAGATCGGATTTGGGGAACTTGTAGCTCTTTTCCTTGGACCCTACTAGTTATTAGAGGTTGTATTTGGAGTGGTTAGCAAGGAAAAGCATAATATTCCCAAGAATATTAGTGTTGGAGCATCTGTGGTTTGGGAGAAAGGATAAGGGGTTCTAGGAGTTAAGGGGTTTAAAGGTTTAGGAGCAAGGGGTTAAGGGTAAAGGGTAAAGGGTTAGGGCTTATGGGATTTAGAGGTTAGAGGGTTTAAGGGTTAGAGGTTAATGACTTAGTGGTTAAGGGATTCAGGGGTTAAAGATTAACCATCAAGGGTTTACATGTCAGGGGATTTAGGGGTTAAGTGCCTAAGGGTTATGGTATTTAGGTTTCAGCGAGTTAAGGGGTTAGGGGTTAATGATTTTAGGGGTTAGGGGTTATGGGTTAAGGGTCAAGGTTTACGAGGATATGGGATTACGTTTTATGGGGTTTAAGGATTCTAAGTTAGGGGTTAGGGGTTAAGGGGTTAGTGGCTTTGGGTTTAAGGGATCAAGGGGTTAATTTGTTATGAGTTATGGGTGTAGGGGTTAAGGGATTGTGGCTTTGGGGTTAAAGGGATATGTATTTTAGTGGTTATGGGTTAAGTGTTAATGGGTTGTGATAATGTGGCCCCTAATCCCCTTGTCAAAACTATTGGGGTTTCCCTTATAAATTTCTCTCATTGCCTTACCTATAGGTCCCCTACCCCCTATTTCATAAGGCCCTAAGGCTCCTTCTCATTCTCTAATGTTAGGATTATAGATCTCAGTAAACCATGCACAAACCTCTCACTCCTACCCATCCATGCTACCCTTATGTCCCCTTGCCCCATTCAGTACACCAAAAGATCCCCTTCCCCCAAAATTCATGATAATTGAACATTTGGAGGCAATAATTTAACAACAGCTTCACAACTAGTCCATTTATAATGGTGTCTTGGAGTTATTAGATGTCATTTCATTGAGCTACAGTGATAGGTGAGAGCTATGCATAGCTCACTAAAGGTGTATCAAGAGGCTATTAGTCTATTGGCTATAGAATTTGACACTTTTTATTTGTAACTTAGCGAAATGGAAAAGATGTGGAGACAATATCCATTCTTCTTCTTTCACCGGGCCATGTAAGCTAAATGAAGCAAATAGTCTCAATCCCTTGGAGAAGGAAAGTTGAGAGCAATAATTAGCATGAAAAAACAAAGAATCTAATGAGTTAAGTTTAGAGGCGTCTCCCTTTGTAATCAAGCATCCATAAGCTTGTTAGTGTTAGTATGAATCTTTACTAGAGGTTGAGTAGTCTTCACATCACCAACCACATCCAATTGAAAGGTACAAACCCCTACAATAAAAATGATGTCTTCAACTAAGGTGTAGTTAATACCAATAATATCAATTTATGAATCTATTACAATATGATTTGGAAAGTATGTTTCCATACATGTGTGAAAGAAACAATCCATGTGGTTAGCAAAAGGAAGTCTTTTTTAAGACCTCGAGAAACCCCCTTGAAGGAGACAAGAAGGTTTTGAAACCATATAATACAAGTCGATCTGTGAACCCTATTTCTGATGTGTTCTATGCATGTGTTTGTTCACTCGGTTTGACATGTAATAGACAATATATGAAGCCTTTTTTTCCACGTGTCATCTTCATTAGATATCATGTTGCTAAGAATGAAGTGTATGGATTAGAGTTAAAGTTCCTATTTTAGTTTGTTGTCTTTTTTTTGTCTTTTAGAGTACAAATCTTTCTGGTATACTGTGCTAAGGTAGTTTGGCTTTCTAATATTCAAGGAATATGTGAGCTAATATAAGATAATATTGTAATATTTGAAATAACATGATGAACTATTTAGCACAATTTATGGTGTTGAATTGATTGATATGTTTATTTTTGGATGGATGGAACATGTACATCTCTTTAGCCAATAGAAAAAACTCATTAAGCATTGTTGCAAGTATGTTATTGACATGTTGAAGTGCCATTGAGACTTAGAGGTAGAAAATTTAGACTTGTATGTTTTCACCTATCCGGGTGTGATGATACCTTGTGGAGGTAAGCGAAATTTCCATTTTTTTAACTCTTGGATATATTATATATGCTCTTGAGAGAATTTCAACCTTTTAAATAAATTACAAACAATTGTACATTCATGCAATAATTACTAATTGATTTGGGGGTGACTCAACAAATTGTAGCATGTTGGCTTGTTGAATTTGTTATTAAGTTAATTAGGGCTTGATAAATTTGTAAGATTTAGTGGGATTTATTGCAGTTGTATGTGTTTTAGAGAAGCGAGTTTGGAGTGGTGGTTGTGCTTCCTTTATTGAATTTGATTTCTTAGGTTCTTCTTCTTGTGCATGCCCACTGTGGTATCTTATTGTGCATGCCCACTCTGGTATATTCTCGTTAGTGGTTAAGGGGTTAGGGATTGGGGGCTTAAGGGTTAGGGGCACAATGAATTAGTATTTAAGGGATTAGGGATTGGGGTTAGGGGAATAATGAGTTAGTGGTTAAGGGGTTATAGATTGTGGGGTTAGGGGTTAGGGGATTTAGGCGCATTTAGGGGTTAGAGGAATAATGAGTTAGTGGTTAAGGGATTAGGGATTGGGGGCTTAGGGGTTAGGGGATTTAGGTGCAGTTAGGGGTTAGGTGAATAAGGAGCTAGTGGTTAAGGGATTAGGGATTAGGGGCTTAGGGCTTAGTGGATTTAGTAGTTAAGGATTTTAGGGGTTAGGGGTGAGGGGTTAATGGGTTAATGGTTAAGCGTTAACGGTTTAGGGGTTTAGGGGTTAAGGGGTTAGGGGTTTAGGTGTTAGTGGTTTATGGGTTTAAGGGTTTAGAGGTTTAGGGTTTAGGGGTTAAATGGGTTAGGGTTTTAGGGGTTTGGGGGGTTAAATGGGTTAGGGTTTGGGAATTAGGGCTTAAGGGGTTAGGGGTCAAGGGTTAGACATTTAGGGATTACGGGGTTAAATGGGTTTAGGGGTTTAGAGGTTTAGGGGGTTAGGGTATTTAGTAGTTAAGGATTTTAGGGGTTAGGGGTTAGGGGTTAAGGGGTTAGATGTTTAGGGGGTTAGGGGATTTAGCAATTAATTATTTTAGGGGTTAGGGGTTAGGGTTTGGGGGTTAAATGGGTTGAGGTTTTAGGGGTTTAGGGGGTTAAATGGGTTATGGGTCGGGAATTAGGGTTTAAGGGGTTACGAGTTAAGGGTTTATGGGGTTAAATGGGTTAGGGGTTTAGGGTTTAGGGGGTTAAATGGGTGAGGGGTTATAGTCATTTCTTAGGTGGACAAGGCATAATCTAGTTGTAGTAACCGTAAATTGGTCAAGTTGTTATAGTCAAGGCAAGACTTGGTTGGGTTCCCAAGTTCCAAAAAAGCAAGGGTAATTGTGAGGGCATGATAAATAAGGAGTGTCAATGCGTGCCAAGGAATGAAAAGGCATGCTAACACATGCCAAAAAGTGTCAATGGATGTTGAGGAATGTTAGGGAGTGCCAGGACATTACAAGGGAGAACTAGGTCAAAATGCATGGAAATGAACGAATAAGAGTGTGTGCCAAGTAGTGTCAACGAATTCCAAGTGTCTCAAGGATAAAGTGCGTTAGGGGAAGGTCAGAATAATACTTGTAGGAGGTAAGGCTATGGTTACATAAAGGGTTGGACAAAGTAGTTTCAGACAAAGGGATACTTTGGGTTGGGCACAACATCGATTTTCCAATGACTTGGTTGGGTTCCCAAGTCACAAAAAAACCAAGGTTATCTATGATGAAATGAAAGCTAAGGAATACCAAGGTGTGTCAGGGAATTCCTAGATGTACTAAGACATGTTAGACAGTTCCAAGGCATGACAGGCATGCCAAGATGTGGCAAGTGCCAGTTTGCGGCATGAACACATGCTAGGGAGTGTGAGGGTCAAGTGTCAGGGAAACACAAGGGGGAACTAGTTTCAAATGTATGGAAATAAAGTATAAGCCAGTTACAGGTGTGCTAAGAAGAGAGTGACATGGTATTCTAGGAAGTGCCAAGGCATGTTAGAGTGCTACGGAAGCATACAAAGTTGTTCCAAGTGCCAAGTTGTGCCAATGTGTGCTAAGGAGTGTTAGGGAGTGCCAGGAAAACATAACAGAGGCACACTAGGTTAAAATTCATAAATATATGAATAAGAGTGTGTGACAGGGAGTGTTAGCGAGTTTTAGGTGTCTCGAGGAGGGAGTGACACGGTATGATAGGCAGTACTAAGTCTTGTTATAGTGTCAGGGCGACATGCATCCAAGATTTTATATATTCACATACGAGACAGTCACAAGATGCCAACAAAATCACATACTTATCGAAATCCTCAACCAACAATATGCTACATTGCTTCTTAATGTGCTTGCAACTAGGTAGGCATCAAAGAGAATCATTGCAATGGGTTAAGGGGATCTAAGATTATGTAAGGACCGAGTTCCTTCTAGCTGGTAAAGGACATTGGTATTACTATTGTTAAAGGGGGTGGCCAACAAGGATACATTGGTAGCTATTGATGCAAGAGCATAATTTCAACAATTTATTTCAAAATTTGTATTTGTCCTCCATAAGGTCTTAGAGATTTTTAGAAGAGGAAGTTGGTTTCCTTGTTGCCCTATAATTTTGTAGAATTTCTAATTTCATATTTGGGATAGGAAATCTCAGTAATTTTAAGCATAAGTTAAGATGTTTTTTTTTTTTTTTTTTTTAAAGGCCTCCTAGTCATTAGGAAAGTTGAGTCTTATGATTAGGATTACTTATGGCATCCTATGTATTTTTCAAACTCCAATACACCAAGGCAAATATGTGGAGGACATTTGGGGGAAATGTGATTGTCCATGAAATGTAGATCGGATTTGGGGAACTTGTAGCTCTTTTCCTTGGACCCTACTAGTTCTTAGAGGTTGTATTTGGAGCGGTTAGCAAGAAAAAACATAATATGCCCAAGAATATTAGTGTTGGAGCACCTATGGTTAAAACACGAGATTCAAAGTTCAAATCCCCTTGAGTTGCCAACCAAAAAATAATATTTTTTTATCTATATATCTATTAAATTTTTAGAATGTGGTTTAATGAAAAAAGAAAAATATAATATAAAAGAAATAAATATGACATGATTAAATTTCATGTGGTTTGAATATCTATTTTCAAAAATAAAAAATGTAATTTTATCCACTATCCACTCATGGATATTTCAATGCAAACTTCCTAATGCTAATGATTTTGTCTTAATTGCTGACTATCTTAAATGGATTTCATCTTAATTGTCAGTGTCTTAAGTCGCCATTGTCTTAAATATAAAGTTTTGTCTTAAATATTTTTGTCTCAAAGTGCTTTTGTCTTAAATCTAAAATTTTGTCTTAAAATATTTTTGTTTCAAATTGCTTTTGTCTTAAAATATTTTTGTCTCAAACTGCTTTTGTCTTAAATATAAAGTTTTGTCTTAAAATATTTTTGTCTCAAATTCATTTTGTCTTAAATATAAAATTTTGTCTTAAAATACTTTTGTCTTAAATTTTTTTGTCTCAAATTGTTTTTGTCTTAAATATAAAGTTTTTTCTCAAATTATTTTTGTCTCACACTATTTTTGTCTTAAATTTTATATTTAAGACAATTCAATTGATATTAAATTTTAATATAAAATAACTAAAATAAAAAGTGACTTTTTAAGACAAAAGATTTCTTTTGTCTTAAACAAATGTCTTAAAATGCCCTTGGTGTAGTAGTGTTGAGATAGGGATTCCAAATATTCTCCCACCTCTACCCATCAACTAATTAGTAGTCAACAAAAAAAAAAGAGAATCCAAAGGCATGTTGACTCTACCCTTTAGTTGTGAAATAACCAATAAATTATAGAGGATCCAAGGGCTCCATCTCCACCCTAAATACATGTAACACAATGGTTCCACCCAATAAAAAGAGTCCAAAACCCACTACCACAAACTAGATGAAAAGGAAAAGGAGGCATAAGATCTTTCTCTTACCAATATTCCAAGGACTAAGTCTCCACCCGAGGCTGCCATAATAATATAAAGAAAACCATCTCCACCCTTCAACCCCAAGGCACCCAGAGACTTATCCTCACCTAGAGGAAATTCTTTTTCATGCTCCTATTGCTCAACCAAGATGTAAATCTTCTCTGAGTGTTGTAAAAATGTACAAAACTCCTCTCCTCTAATTGGTTCAATTCCCTTCTAGATAGAGGAGAAGAGAAACCTATCTCCTCCATGCAGAGTTCCGCCCCTTAGGATTAACGCTCTAACCAGAGCGTTCTTAAGGTGAGAACGATGAACATGATGCATACAACTCCAATCACGAAGTAAATTAAACTAAAACACTAATCGATGAAAGGAGAGAATGCATGATACATAATGATGTTAGCATTTAAGGCTAACACAAGAGGTCAAACTAAATAAGCCATTTAAGCTTAAGTGTTTTAGGGTAAATAAATTCTCGAGGCCTTTCTTTCGTATGTTGGAAAGAGCCTTCGAGGTAACAACCTTTACTTTAGTTCAGTGAGGGTTGGTCATGAATAGTCTTTATTTAGGTCTTTAAGGGTAAACCATTCCTTCATATAGGCGTGAGATAAGAAGGGAGAAGAAAGACATAACACGTCTCAAGTTCTTAGGTTGGCCCTGCAGGCAGTTGGTACTATAACTGGTACTGATAGGGTATTGAATAACGTATAGACTGGGGAATAAGGTTCGCCCAGCTGGCCGCAAATCATCCTGCATGGTAAGTACTCTCAAAATTTCTCTCTCATTATGACGTTGGATTCATTTTTTCTCATATGTCTATTTTATTTGGAGATGATAGATGTGAGTACGGTGTTGGTATCAATTGTGACATTCTTAAGCTGGGGAATCAGATCTCATTTTTTCTCCTCAAAGAAATTTGAGTGAAATTTGAGTTATTGCGGGTTCTTGATTTGAGAGACGACATTACAACATTTTTGCAGAAGGGGTACTGGAAATTATCTCCATTTGATGTGTGCATCAACATACCTGGCGATGTACCAGAACTAGAAAATAAACCACATTTGTTGCGTTGCATTCACTCAATCTTTTCCCGATTCCTGCAAATAAAAGTCGATTCCCCACCACCGACTCGATTTCAAAAAATATTCAACTTTCACGACGGGGTGTATGGTATTTTCTTTTGCATCAGTACTCGTCCCAAAGAGGATGAGCTTCCAATCAAAGGATATAACACATGGGAGTTGTCAAAGGCTGAGATTTATTCTAAGTCCTTCTCGAGGCTGCCCCATACCATCCGGTTCAACAAATGGTCCCGCACGATGTTCCTTCCACGGATGACCATATCGTCTGTGAAAACTAAAATTCTGTTGAGAAACCTGCATGCATTGGAGTTCATTGACGTTGCCCGTAACAGAAGTGCTCAGGAGATGCTCAAGAAATGTCATGTGATTAGTATTAGAAGTGTGGTAAGGAACAAGGATATAACTGATATATAGGATAGCATGTGTCAGCCCTTCTTTCATGAGAACATGGAGCCTCCCAAGGAGCTGAAATGCCCTCTCGACGAAGTGCTCAGCGCCAAGTATTGCAAGGTGAATATTAGAAGTGGTTTTTTGGAGTTATTTCGCTATTATTATGAGAAGTATTTATCAAAGACATGGAGCTTCATAGCTCTTTTCTTTGTGACTTTCATTCTGGCATTGAATATGGTACATGTTAAAATATGTAACTATCTCCCACATGCAGAGTAAGAAAATCAGTGAAGTAACTATTGAGTTAGTCGAGTTATGTGATAAATGAATTTGGTAAGCGAGTTAGAGAGTCATTTAAGTGAGTGATGGTCAAGTTGAGTTATGTGAGTGCGTGTATGTCAAGTTAGGTTAAATACCCTTCATCTAGTTCATTGTATTCATTGTGATTAAGAGTGATTGAAGATTAATAAAAAACCGCAACTCATTTGTGTTATTGTGTGAAATATTTCTGTAATTTTTTCCTTTGCTCTTCTTCCATTCCAATAAATTTGTATCAAAATGAGGTTTCAAAAAACCAGGGAAATACGGATCAGCAATCATGTGCAAGAAGATAATTTTTTTTCTCTAATAATGCATCTATTATGTTATAGACAAAGCGTTATAACACAGATTATCGTAGTAAAGAACCATGTTACAGTTGATAAAATTACGATGTTTTCGAGGCACACAACCTTGTTGAACTTTCGCCACGTTAATATTAACGCACTTCAGCAAAGCATGAGCATATTTTAATGTAGCTCCACATACCCTGCTCAGTGTTAAGCACACTGTCGTATTACACAAGAGCCGCGTTGGTAAATCCGCTTGGTATTTTTAACATTCGTATCAACTTTTTAGAGATTTACATATTCTTTGAACAATAAAAGTCAGGATATTTTAAAAAGGTTATGAGGTTTTAATAAGGTTCTTAAAAAGATATTTTTTGGAAAATCTTTTTTCAAAAGGGAGTTTTATAATAAGGGTTTTTAAGAAAGGACTTTATTATATAAGATTTTTATATAAAGATTTTTTCTTATAAAAGAAAAATTTTATATATAAAGAAAACAAAACCTAGGGTTTTATTATAAGCATATTTTTTTTGGAGCTTAGAAAAGCATTCAAAAGAAGAATTTAGGGGTTTATCAAAAAAGAAGTTTTTTTTTTTTTTTTTTTTTGTTCTTCTGAAGAAATATGGCAACAAGCAAATTCTAGCCACAACTTCCTTATTTCACAGGGAAATATTATGATGTGTGGGCCATTAAGATGGAGACCTTGTTAAAAGCGCATAATTTTTGCGATCATGTCAAGTTTGAGTTTACAAAACCTCAGGATGATGCAGAAGAACGAGCCCTCATTAATTCAGAGAGGGAACAATGGAAGAAAGATAAAATGAAGAATGCACAAGTGTTGCTTATTATCCAGCAGGGAGGGGACTGAGAAGTGTTCCAGAATATAATAATAACGTCTTCAACAAATGAAACATGGGAAAATTTTTCGACAAGTTATCAAGGTATGGAAAAAATCAATATTGTTAAATTTCAAAATACTAGGAGAGATTTCGAAATTCTGCAGATGAAGGAGACAGAGGACATTGATTCCTTCATGAATAGGGTCATGTCTGTCATAAACTAGTTAAAAATCTATAGTGAAGAAATTAAAAATCAAACAGTGATTGAAAAGGTCCTTAGATCTTTGTCTACCAAGTTTGATGTTGTGGTAGCAGCCATAGAAGAAGCAAAGGATTTGGAAAAAATGACAGTTGATTAGTTGATGGGATCACTTCTATCGCATGAGTCAATGATAGACAGAAATAAGGATTCCACTTTAGAAAATGCTTTCAAAATTCAAGTTTATATTTCAAGAGGTCAAGGCAGAGGTTGATCGAGAGGAAGAGGGCGAGGTGGAAGATATGGTGGTCATAGAGATGGACGAGAAGAGCATGAACATGAAAGTGGAAGCAGCAGGAGAAAAAGCTTCAAAAATAATTACAGATCTGACAAATCAAAGGTGAGATGTTATTATTGAAATATATTGGGTCACTATGCTCGTGATTGCAGGAATAAGCTAGCTGATCAAGGAAACCAAAGAGATAATGTTAGTACAAAGAAAACTAACTCCATGTTCCTAGCATGCAACAACATGCATGAACCGTCTGATAAGGTGTGGCTATTAGATAGTGGTTGCAAATTTGGATCAATATGTGAAAACGAAGGTAGAGTTGGGGACTAACAAGACTGTGGATGTAGATGGAAAAGGAGTGGTCAACATTGTGACCAAGCAGGGGGAGCCAAAGACAATCTCAGAGGTATATTATATTCCTCGACTCAAACATAATTTGATAAGTGTTGGTCAATTGACGCATAAAGGATAAAAAGGGGCAAGAGTGTGTTATTTATGACAAACCCCCAAGCAAGTAGCTGATAGCAAAGGTGTAGATGATGAGAAACAAACTATTTCCTCAAATTATGAACTACAACGATCAAGTTAGTTATTTTATAGCTGCATGTTCTAATGATTACTGGTTATGACACTTTCAATTTGGACACTTGCAATTTTCCGGTTTAAGATTTTTGCAGCAGAAACAGATGGTCAGAGGATTACCTCACATCAAATAACCTGCTAGTACTTGTAAGTGTTGCATCTTGGGAAAGCAACACCATGAAAGTTTTCCGAAAGGAGTTTCATACAGAGCAAAGAAACCACTTGAGTTGGTGCATACAGGCTTGTGTGGACCTATGAGGACACAATCGATTGGTGGAAGTTTTTACTTTCTCACTTTTATTGATGACTATAGTAGAAAGACTTGGGTTTACTTCTTGAAGCATAAGTCTGAAACTTTTGAAAAGTTCAAAGATTTCAAACCCTTAGCAGAGAACCAAAGTGATCGACAAATCAAGGTATTGAGATAAGATCGTGGTGGAGAATATGATTCGAAGGCATTCCATGAGTACTGTAAACAACATGGAATCAGAAGATAGTTTATGACCAGATACACATTGCAGCAGAATGGTGTAGCAGATAGAAAGAACAAAACAATCATGAACATGACAAGGAGCATGTTGAAAGAAAGACACATGTGTAATGAGTATTGGGAAGAAGTAGTTGCATGTGATGTTTATGTGATAAACAGATTGCCTATAAAGAGTGTGATGAACAGAGATCCAGAAGACGCATGGTCAGGTATTTCATGTAGTGTATCTCATTTCAGAGTTTTTGGATGTATAGCTTATGCACATGGACCTAAGAAGAAAAGAAGAAAATTGGATGATCAAAGTGAAAAATGTATATTTATTGGTTATAGTGAGCAGTCAAAAGCTTACAAATTGCATAACCCTGTCACCAAAAAGACAATAATTAGCAGATATGTTGTGTTCAAAGTACATGAATCATGGAATGGGACTGTAGATAAAACAATTGATGCACAAGCACCATTGATGGAAGAGGATGATGTAGCAGAAAAGGAGCAGCAAGAATCAAAAGATTAGACACCAAATAGAGTTACACTAGCAAGGACTCCAAGATTTTCAGAGCATCATGGACCTTCAAGTAGATCAACAAACCAGAATTCTCCAAGCAGCCAATCAGGTAATGAATCAAGAAATGGTAAGAAAAATATGAGAATTCTGAAAGATATTTATGATTATTTGGATGTTAGTTTAAATTTTGCATTGTTGTCATTCCAACCTTCTTCATTTGAAGAAGCAATTAGAGATGCAAATGGGGTGCAATCCATGGATGAAAAGATGGATTCTATTGAAAAGAATTCTACATGGGATTTGTCTAATCTGCCAAAGGATAAAACCTCATTGGTGTGAAGTGGGTGTACAAAACAAAGTTGAATGAGAAAGGTGAAATTGACAGATTTAAAGCAAGACTTGTAGCAAAAGGATTCTCGTAGCAACCGAGAATAGACTTTGGGGAAACATTTTCTCCGGTAGCTAGATTGGATATTGCAAGAGCATTTCTAGCCACAAGAACTCAGAACAAGTGGAAAGTATATCAAATGGATGTGAAAGAAGCCTTCTTGAATGGAATTCTAGAAGAATAAATTTATGTGCAGCAGTCTCCAGGTTATGAAGTTGAAGGTAAAGAAGATAAAGTTTACAGGTTTAAGAAAGTGCTCTATGGATTGAAGCAAGCACCTAGATCATGGTATAGTAGAATCGACAGTTACATGATTAAGAATGGATTTTGCAGAAGAAACATTGAGCCTACCTTGAACACAAAGGTAAATGAGTATGGACAGATTTTGACTGTTTTCTTATATGTTGATAACATGATTTTTATAGGTGATCTTGAGTTAGATGAATTTAAAGAAGCCATGATGAAAGAATTTGAGATGAAAGATCTTGGTCTCATGAAATATTTTCTTAGCATTGAAGTTGAGTAATCAGAAAAATGAATTTTTATTTGTGAAAATAAATATGCCAGAGATTTGCTGAAAAGATTCAAGATGGATAAATGAAAACCTATACCTACACCATTTGCAACAGGTACAAAGATAAGTAGGGATGATAAAGGATTGTACGTCAATCCAACTCTATTCAAAACATTGGTTGGCAACCTCATGTATCTCACAGCTACAAGACCAAATATTATGCAAGGAGTAAGTTTGATTTCCATATTTATGGAGACTCCAAAAGAGACACATTCGAGTGTTGGAAAAAGAATTATGAGATACATAGCAGGAACTAGAGATTATGTCATAATGTATGTAAGTACAGAAAAGAAAGATTTATTTGGATACACAGATAGGGATTTTGTAAGCAATTTGGATGGTCGAAAGAGCACATCTAGTTATGTGTTCCATCTTGGTTTAGGTGTGATAGCATGGGCATCTAAGAAGCAACCTGTTGTGACACTATCATTAGCAGAAGCAGAATATGTAGAAGCAACTTCAGCAACATGTCAAGCATTATGGCTAAGAAGAGTATTGGATGGACTCAAGCAGAAACAAAAAGGATAAAAAACAATATACTAACAACACTTCAACGATTGCACTATCCAAGAATAGCGTGTTTCATCAAAAGAGAAAGCATATTCATACTAGATGTCATTTTATTAGAGAACTTATGGGCAATGGAGAAGTTCACTTGAAGCCTTGTGAATCTAGTGATCAATTGGCTAATATATTTACAAAGGCATTAGCAATAGATGTGTTTGAGTTTCACAAAAGAAACTTGGGTGTTGTAAGCCTAGCTGAGACATAGACCAGTAGGGAAATTTGAGTTGTCATGAGTTATGCTTTAGTTTAGCGGCCGTAATTAAGGGTGGGTGTTAAAATATGTATTTACCTCCCGCATGCAGAGTTAGACAATCAGTTAAATAAGCATTGACTTAGTCGAGTTATGTGATAGATGAATTTGGTAAGTGAGTTAGAGAGTCATTTAAGTGAGTGATGGTCAAGTTGAATTATGTGAGAGTGTGCATGTCAAGTTAGGTTAAATACCCTTCACCGGGTTCATTGTATTCATTGTGATTGAGAGTGATTGAAGATCAATAGAGAGCCAAAGCTCGTTTGTGTTATTGCATGAAATCTTTGTGTAATTTGTGCCTTTACTCTTCTGTCATTTCAACAGTACAAGCATATAGTGCCTTGTGGGCATGCAATTCTAAAATTCTTCATAGATTTGATATATTAATTTTTTTTTTACATTAGAACAAATTTTTAGTCCAATACAACCAATTTTAATAATTTAAATTAATTGTTTCATGTTCAAGTATTTTAAGATAATTATTTCATGTTAAACTATTTCAAGCTTCCAAAGTTTTGGTTAAAAAATGGGGAACTTGTAATTTGATGAAATTGTTTTCATTCATATAAAATTTATAAATCAAATTTGTAATTTCTAAATTTTTTATAAAATTTATAAACAAAATTTGTAATTTCAGCAATTTTTTATTCAATAAATTTAAAAAAAAATCCATGACCCAAAAAAAACATATAATGGTTAAATAAAAAAACCACTACATGTTATATGAAGTTCTTTATTGATTTCTAGGCTATGTCCATTAATTCGTTGCTTGGTTATTCTTCTGACACCATTGCACGCACCAAATTCGCACATATGTGGTCACTATTCATGTATTCTTGGCCTTCAATTGAGAAAACATACATTATTTCAAAATGTTAGGAATATAACAACTTAAAGAATCTAGGAAAAGAGAAAAGATATAGAAACATCTACGTTAACAATAGTTTTTAAAAGAAAATGAAACATATAGAAGAATAAGTAAAGATCTTAAAGCAAAGTTCATTGAGATAAATCATAGAAATATATTTAAAGACAAAAATCATAGAAATTTCAAAATTAAAATTATGTTAGTGGTTCACTAAAAGACTCGTCCCATGAGTGATTTGTGGGAGGAGCTTTGCACTTTTCGGTTAGTTGCTGCACTCAGTAGCTGTGAGGTTTTAGTTCAGAGATGTGGTCTACTGTTTTGGCCAATGTTTTTTCATCCTTGGATGGCTTCAGGTTTTTCCCTTTGTGTTGCTTTCAATCAATCATTCAATCATATTTGTAAAAGTAAAGATTTAATTCTTATTCTTGATTTGGAATTTTTTAGTGGGAAGAATACTGTTATTTCTTTCTAGCAAAAAGGAGTTAAAAAGGAGTTTCTTGGTAATTTTACTAGTTTTCGGCCCTTAATCACTTATCTTTTTGTGGATGTATAACCTAATGAATAGTGCAATGGTTGACCAAATATGAATGTCCAGAGGGAACAATGCCTTTGATATATGGCCTGCTACCCAAGAACTTCCTATAGAGGAAATCCAAGGATGGGAATAACATGAAGTCACAACTACTCTATACCGTGCAAATGATTATTACGATTTTCTTTTGGAAAGCTAGGAGGACAAGTATTTTATATTCAAACTTGGGTCATACTTCATGCGCTTGAGTGGAATCATCTTCACCCAATGAATTTTGGATTTTAATAATAATGTGGAAATTTCGATAGGAGTGTCTCCCTCTCTTTTGTTAGAATGATGGTATTTTTAAAGCCACTTTTCTTAGAATGATGATACTTTTAAAGTCAATGGAGACAAATTGGGCCACTATATTACTAGTTTAAATTCCACTAACTTTTCATGTGTCAAAACTTACATTGAAATGGATTTTTCAAAAATACTCCCAAAGGAAATTTAACTTGATTTCAGGCATTGGAGCCATTAAGAGCACGTTCTTTTCAAAGGTAAATCTTGCCATGATTGAAATGGATTTTTCAAAAAGACTCCCAAAGGAAATTCAACTTGATTTCAAGCATTGGAGCCATTAAGAGCATGTTCTTTTTAAAGGTAAATCTTGCCATGAATATGGGCACTTTGGAAAAAGTTGTTCAAATTCTCTAGCATCCTAGCTTCCTTCTAATCCATAGTCATGGAGCATTCAAACAAGTTTCCAATAAACACAAGAATAATTAATCTAAGAGATCACATTCCGTTAGGATTAAGTCTAACCAACATTCTCCTTATAGTATTATATTTGAAGCCTTCTAATCTTTAGGGACATAAATCAATGTTGAAGAAGCCCAATCTCATTGACACCATATTTTGAACCTCCATTACGTAGCTAACTTTCATACTTACAACATTTAGTATTCTAATTTTAGAGGCAATGAAAATTAGTGGAATGTGTGACATTAAATGGAGCTCCTTACTATAATCTATTTAATTTAATTTGGTTGGAGAATTTCAATGTAAGTAAGAGGAGAATACAAATATTGTGTGTGAGTACATATTTACCTTCTTTGTTTTTAATCTATCTATAGTTATTTTTTTGGAGGCACTAAATGCTAATGATAACCATATCAATTGGTTTTAGAGAATAAAACTTATTGTGAGTAAATATTGAAGCACACCTATCACAATCTTAGTATATTAATGTTCTGATCATGATAAGTATTATAGGTCTTCTCTTCCATCACCAAAAGTCAATCACATTAATTTGGTAGGTGTATGTATTCTACTACATCACTTTTGTGTGTGTGTGTGTGTGTGTGTGTGTGTACAACGATCTAGTTCTCTTAACTCAAGTGACGTGTAACAAGAGGCATACTTGTCTATTTCACATTACATTATGTTGTGTCCAAATCCTTTTTCTTGGCTACCTTCAACAATATCATAGTTTTCAAATTTCTTCCATAGAACCCAATAAGGAGAAGTTGATCTTCAACTTCAACTTGGAGGTTTCTTCACCACAGCTGTTATAGATAAATACTAGCAACATGGATCGTGATGAATAAATTATTTCCTGGTTTCATACTATATTCATGAATTTTTTATCTAGTCCATGTTGTGTGAAGTCAATAAATTATAATGAGTAGTGATACATTTAGATGGTATAGTACTAGAATGATAAAAGCATTCTAGTGAATGTTTCAACCTCTATGTGGAGCTAGGGGAAGAGGCCCCAAATCAAAACCCTACAACCTATTGCATTCAGTGTTGTGATGCATTGCACAAATCACTTTACCTTCTAGGGTATCATAAGATTTTATGAGTGAATAGGAATCATGTTCTCCAATTCCCCAATTAATTAGTTTATGTTTATATTGCACAATTATATATATTTTTGGTATAGTTATCTATCATAAATATACAATATTTTATCTATATAGAATGTATTACTCATAATGTGGAATTAGAGAAATACCTAAAATATATATTTTTGCAATGAATATTTAAATTAAGAAAATTATTGGCCATCAAGAATAAACACTATTCCATCTGCACTGTTTCCAACTCGGCCCTGTGTTCCCCAAGATATGACTGCGGCTAGTCTCTTCATTTATCTCTTTGGAATCTGACTGCATCAACCACCACAAATCCATCCTGCTATTGTGTATTATGGTCCCCCGTAGCAAGGTAATGATACATGAGACAATACATATCAATGGACACTGCCCCAAATTTTTTAATATTGGGACTATTACTTCACATCCCACCACCTCTCACTTTGAGGTATGGCTCCATGTGCTCCGTCTTCCCACTTGACTCGAAATATCCCCCTATTGGAGGTCTCTGCTTTATTGGATGTCTCCACTCGATCTCCTCTCTTCTTCTCCAATTGTGGCTTCTCCACAACTTGCTGAGGATACGTCTAAGGTTGCATGTTGAGAGGTAATTCATGTTCCCTCTCAACCACCAAGTCTCTATCCTTTTCTTTGCTGCTCAAATATTTCATGCATCTTAAACTTCAAGTGAATAAAATTTCTTGAATCACACACTGATCTTCTTCACTTGTCCCATGGAGATGTGTCTAAGGTCAACCTTTCATTTGTTAAATATCACATATTAGCCACGGTCTTCCAATACCGCGACGAAAACAAGATTATTCCTTAGTCTTGGAACAAGCAACACATTTGTGAGTATGACAGAGGAGTCAGAATTCCTATTTAAAGTAAGTATACCGATACTATTAGTGCTATACCTCCCATAATATCCAAAATCTATGTTCTTCTTGAGGTCTTTCTCCTCCAAGTCACTGAAGAGATCTATATTCCCAGACACACGGAACAAGGCACCATTGTCGAGATACCACATGCTACCCATGACAGTGCCTTCCATGCATGTGATGGGAGTGAAATCAAGTTCGAATTGTGAAGCTATATTTTCACCTGCTACTACTACTACAAGCTCCTTCTTTCTTTCCTTCTTCTATGGAAATTTCGCAGCATAGTGCCCAAACTCATGATAGTGAAAACACTTGATGTTAGAAAAGTATTTATTCTTTCCCACTCTTCCTTCGGACTTATTTCCTTTGTATTTATTTCCATTACTAACTAATGAAAATTCCTCTTCTTTGGAAGAGGTCCTATCTTTGGTGTTTCTCCTAATATATTCCTACATGCAGTCAGAACAGAATTTCTCCCACTCTGGTAGCTTCTCCCTCCCATTTATCGAATCCTGGTAGTTATGCTAGCTCTTTGGAAGGGATAAAAGTGTTAGGCTCACCAGATCATCCTCGCCAATGATAACACCAACACTTCCAATCTCATCCTAAAATTGGGTGAACTTGGTCAAGTAATTTTCTATTGTGTTGTCCTCCTCCATCTTGATTTTCCTAAGCTAGCCCTTGAAACAATTTTTTTAAGGCTTTCCACATCGCACATGGAATTTTATTTCCATGGATATTCAAGGAAATATGATCTCGAACTCCTTACAATGGAAACCTTTTTTCTTTGCTATGTGCTTCTTCCATGCATCTAGATTTAGAGCATATGTAGCTACGGGCCTGGGAATATTGCTGTATATGAAATCCTTCAGAACATTTTCTTTTAACACTACCATCCTGTCCTTCCAAGCTATGTAATTCAAAATACCCTCAATGGCATATTCAGGTCTCAATCCATAAAAATACATCCTGATCCTGATGCTAGTCCTAAAGAGTAGATATACAAATTTGATTAACCTTCTCAAAACAAACTTGTATTCTTCTATTTTATATTCATTCCTTCTCTAATACCATGTAGAAAATACGTGTAGATTTAACTGATCTTGCAATATGCTAAAAACAAAATACTTGAATCTACCATGTAGAAAATACGTGTAGATTTAACTGATCTTGAAATATGCTAAAAAAAAATATTTGAATCTACTCTATAATTTACGCAAACCAGGTACGATTGCATAATAACATGAACAAGAAAGAGAAATAATTTTCATTGCACAACACAAATATTTATCTAGGAAGCCTCAGCTAAAAACCCCACTATCCGTATATTGGATAATTCAAAGAATATGAGACAATACAATGCTTCTCTCAGGCTTGAGAGATCTCTGCACTAACTATGTCTGTCTCACTAATTTCTAAGCAAGCTTGGTTCAATACTTAACCAATTTCTTATCCTCAGTATTCCTTATTTCCTTTCCCAATTTCTTGGGTATTTTTGATTATACAATTGATAGTACACTCCCCTTTAACTCTAATCTCAACTGAGTCTTCCTCAGAATTGACATGCATGAGTTATTGATGAGTGAATTATCACTTATCTGATCGATCACTGCATGTGAATTAAATATAATTTAATTCACTTGACCTCTCACTAGTTACTCCATCAATTACCGCTAGTTAAAGTGATTTTAACTCAAATAAATTAAGTAAATTAATTACAACTCAAAATAAACTCAACTAGGGATCCTAAAAAGTAGGAGACACAGTCCTACATGCCTCTAGTTTGACCCTCAACTCAAATTAACTGATGTAACTAAGCCTTCCTGAGTTATTTAACTTGTACAAGCTGTCATGTGATGTGGAATTACAATTTCCTTCTAATTTAATTAAGGAAAAAGTAAATTAGAAGCCTCCCCTTGTTTCCATTTTCAACATTTCTTGTTGCAAATTTTAATAGGCGGAAGGGGGAGCGGAAGGAAAGGAAGGATGAAGGGGACAATATATATATATATATATATATATATATATATATATATATATATGAGAGAGAGAGAGAGAGAGAGAGAGAGAGAGAGTAAAATTTGGCGGAAGGGGGAGCGGAAGGAAAGGAAGGATGAAGGGGACAATATATATATATATATATATATATATATATATATATATATATATATATATATGAGAGAGAGAGAGAGAGAGAGAGAGAGAGAGAGAGAAGAATGACTTGGTGAGTGAGGGAAAAAGCGGTGGAGAGAAAGGGTGAGTGGGAGTTGAAATGTGGGAGAGATTTTGGTTTCTTCTCCTCGGTGTTTTTTTTTTAATCCTTATAAGTCTAAGGTTTGGTTTAGAGATAAAATCATGGTACATATGGTCATTTTCATGATAGTGATGGCAACCAAAGGGGACATTTTAATAGTCTAAGGTTTTCTTCCACTCTTCATTACGGATCCAAATGGCTACATCCCTTTCAGTGAGCCAAATGCCTATAAACTTGCGAAAAAGAGTGTGATATTTCATGTACTAAATGTAACCATAAATTTTGGTAGAACTTACCTAGTATATGGTGTCCTTGGCTACTTTTGGAAAGCATCTACTCTTAAACTGATACTTCCATTGTGCTCCCAATGGAGTGTTCTCAATATTTTCCTTGTTGCTACTTCAACCTTGATATTCCTCACCCGAGATATATTTTGGTTGGTTTTTTCTTGACAATGTTTTTATAACAGGGGCTCACACCCCTCCCTCCAAGGGAACTCATATCGTTCACTTAGAATAGGCTCTCGTAATTTTTTTTTTGGTTACCAAACTAGTGCATCTTTGACACATTGGCTATTTGGTTGCATGAGAATGATGTACAGTTCATAAAATCTAGCGAGAACCATTGCAAGAAAACGCTACATCAAATAGAAAAACCTTTTATATATATATATATATATATATATATATATATATATATATATATATATATATATTTCTTTTTTCATAATTTTTTTTCTTTGTTTAAAATAGTTAGTCTAGGTTGAATTTTATTATTGTACATTATATATTATTGATATAAATATTTTAATATAAATTATTTAAAAAAAATATAATGTCTAAATTAATATTAATTAAAATATAGTGATTGAAAGCATGCGGTTGCAGTTTGAGCGCTTCTACAGCTAGCCAAAAATCACCTTGCATGGTAACTACTCAAATAATTTCTTTCTCATGATAACATTGGGTTACTTATTTATTGTATATTTTTTCTTATTTGGACATGATCGTGCTGAGTACAGTGTCCACATAAATTGTGGCATTCTCAAGCTCGAGAATGAGATTTTGATGTTTCTCTTAAAAGAAATTTTTGTAAAATTTGAGTTATTACAAGTTCTTGGTTTCGAAGAAGACATTACAACATTGTTGTAGAGGTGGTACAAGAAATTATCTCCATTTTGTTTCTAGAAATAGTTGAATAATTTGTATTACCAATTCAGAAACAATTACAAAAACAAAAACTTATATCAATTAAACATAATACAAATAAATACATAAGTACAAAAACTCAGATAAGGTAAACATGGAAAACAACGCTTGAATAGTAATTAATCACCAATTAAAATTGCATTGATTGAATCTTAATCATAGGTCATGGATGTTATAAGGGTAACATAGTTCCATATCTGTGTAGAGAACAATTACACAACATCTGAAACAAAAATGGTTATTTTATAGAGTATAAATCATGGTACATATGGTCATTTTCATGATAGTGATGGAAACCAAAGGGGACATGTTCACAGTCTAAGGTTTTCTTCCACTCTTCATTAGGGATCCATCTCACTAGGTCCCTTTAAATGAGCCAAATGCCTATAAACTTGCAGAAAAGGGTGTGACATTTCATGTACTAAATTTAACCATCAATTTTGGTAGAACTTACCTGGTATATGGGGTCCTTGGATACTTTTTGCAAGCATATACTCTTAAATTGATTCTTCTATTGTGCTCCCAATGGAGTCGTGTCAATCTTTTCCTTGTTGCTACTTCGACCTTGATATTACTCACCTGAGAAATATTTTGGTTGGTTCTCGCTTGAAAATGTTTTTATATGAGGTTCTCACACCCCTCCCTCCAAGGGAACACATACTGTTCACTTAGAATAGGCTCTCGTAATGTTTTTTTATTACCAATCTAGGTTGCTACAAAAAGGGGTATCTAGTGGTTGCAACAGATGAGGTGCATGGGTCATAAAACCTAGTGGAACCATTGCAAAGCTTTAAATGAAACTAAAAAACCTTATATATATATATATATATATATATATATATATTACTAAATGGTTTTTTAATTCATAATTTGTTTTCTTCGTTTAAAATAGTTAGCTTAGGATGAATTTTATTATGGTACATGAAATATATTATTGATATAAATATTTTAATATAAATTATTTAAAATAAATATAATATCTAAATTGATATTAATTAATATAGTGATTGAATGCATGCGGCTGTTGTTTGAGCACTTCCATAGCTAGCCGAAAATTACACTACACGGTAACTACTCTCAAAATTTCTCTCTAATGATAACACTGGATTCCTTATTTATGCTATCTTTTTTCTTATTTGGAAATTATCGAGCTGAGTACATTGTCCACATAAATTGTGGCATTCTCAATATGGAGAATCAGATGTCGATGTTTTTCTTAAAATAACTTTGTTGTGAAATTTGAGTTATTGTGGGTTCTTGATTTGAAAGACAACATTACAACATTGTTGTAGAGGGCGTATATTG
Source organism: Pinus albicaulis (assembly GCA_034641835.2). NCBI lineage: Eukaryota > Viridiplantae > Streptophyta > Pinopsida > Pinales > Pinaceae > Pinus > Pinus albicaulis. The sequence continues at coordinate 1,638,443,375 of CM076575.1, read as the reverse complement.
ATTTCTAGCAATGGTTGAATAATTTGAAGTACCAATTCAGAAACAGTTACAAAAACAAAAAATTATATCGAGTAAACATAATACAAATAAATACAGAAGTACACAAATAATGTAAACATGGAAAACAACGTTTGAGTAGTAATTAATCACCAATTAAAATTACATTGATTGAATCTTGATCATAGGTCATTGATGTTAGAACGGTAGAATAATTCCATATCTTTGTAGAGAAAAATTACACAACATCTTAAACAAAAATGGTTATTGTGTAGAGTAGAAGGATTACCAATTGAGAGAGCTGACATTGTCAATTATTTAGTTGGGAAGGTTCATGCTCTAATTTTCGAAGTTGGAAGAATAACTAATGAAAATATTCAAATTCATTGTTTCTACTCATATTTGAATTCCTTATAGGTAAAAAAATAACCTATATCAAGTAAACACAATACAAACAAATCCACAAGTACAAAAACTTACATTAGGTAAATATGGCAAACAATGTTTTACTAGTAATTAATGACTATTTAAAATTTCATTGTCTAAATCATGATCCTAGATCATGGATGTCAGAAGGGTAACATAGTTCCATATATTTTTAGAGAGAAATTACACAACATTTTAAACCAAAATGGTTGTTGTGCAAAGTAGAAGGATTACCAATTGCAAGGGCTGCCTTGTCAATTGTTTAGTTGGGAAGCATAATGACCTACTTTTTGCAGTGAGAAGAGTAACTAGTAAAAATATTCAAATTGATTCTTACTACTGATATTTAAATTCATTGACTCGGACTATGAGTTTTTCATCTAACTCTTCCATACTATGCTCAATTTATTAATCAATGGTTAAGCTCAGTGAGGTTTGATAAAATCAACAAGTTCATACCTCTATAAATGAAAAATGATTCTGAATTTATTTCCATATTTTGGTGTGAAAAAAAGTTTCTAGATGCTATAGAGTTTACAGGGGTTTCGGTCCTTAGACACTTAAATCTGAATTTTTTTCACTCATCTAAATGTTTTAGAATATAGGGAACATAAATAGTGGGTAGTATGGAGTTTTCATATCAATTGGGAAATAATTATTTATAAATAAGGACATTTTGAACAGCCCATTCAACTTTAGAGGTGGCATTTCGAAGCATTTTTATTTATTTTCTTTTGGCTATTATACCCAAACTAAATTTCCCATCAAAATATGTAGGAAATGAGATTTCCATTGGTGGGGATCAAAATACAATTCATTTTTTGCAATAAATCTGAGAAGTTAATGAATTATTCGAAATATCACTTCACTCACTCACCAACTCACCACGATGCTCTCCCTTGGTAAAAAATATTTATTAATGTTGCATCAGGTTAATTCATTTCCACGTTCATCCCATCTGCAAATGATAAGAAAAAAATAATAAGGGAAAGCACAAGGAAACATTTACTTTCTACTATCAATTAAAAAAAGTATGCCTTACCACCCCCCTCTCATTCCCTGTCATGATAGAAGAAATAGTTCATTACATTCTTTACTCCTTTCACCTTACCTAGATCTCTCAACCCAACTTTAACAATAGAAAATGGAGATATACTGTTCATAAGGCTATTAAGAAAACCATAGGAAACGTTTTGTTTAATACAGACTTTCGATTTGATTGTTTCTAGATCCCCATGTAGACAAGCCATGTTTAAAGCTATTTCTATGTTGTCTTGAGGCTTATAGTCCCTACATTTGAATCTATTGTGGGTTATATCTAGGATTCTTCTCTTAAAGATGTTGATAGAATCAAGGTTATTTATGATGCATGGTATGGGAACATGATTGATAGCACCATTATGCAACAAAGAAAATAAAATCATACCAGTGTTCGTTCTATCTGTGTTCCAAAGGCACAAGACACTATGTTCCTTAAAATTTTTAATGCAACTCAAAGGCAATGTGTGCACTTACTATGTTATTTATTAGAGTCTATTATTTTTTAGGTGGGTGTGGTGATAATCATACAAATTGTTATCGAAAATTATTTAATTATGTTGTTAGTAGTAGCTTCTCATAGATATTTTATTATAAACCAACCTTGTAGCGTGTAGAATCATAAGAGTGATCATATTTGAGCATGCAAACTCATGGAAGTGCATTAAGTTAGCTCAACACATTTTGAAGTTTTATTTTTTTTCAATACAAAATTTGCATCCAAAAAATGTGCACAGAAGAAAACATAAATATTGAATCCATCCATCTAGGTAAGGCTGCCTTAACATCAGGTGGGCATAAACTATTTTAGATAAAAGTAAAATTTAAAAAATCATTAACACAATCATAGTCCATGATAGGTTTTTTTAGTTCCTGATCCTTAGAATGTCTCATGACTCTTTACATCTCATATGTTGTTGTAGGGTTCAAATATATGAGTATCAGAACCAAAAAGGGTCAAAATAGGAGTGGACAAGAACTAGACAAAAAATCAAATAGAAGAACCAGTTGATTAATAACAGAAAATTAGTTTTGAGGACCAAATCTTGTTATTTAGCCTTGATGCCACATGCGTGCCCCAACTGGCTAAAGGCAAGTTCAATTTGGAACTGTCCCATGTTGAATTGGGAAACAAGAAACAATGAAAATATCATCCAAAAATGGCACTTAGAAAATGGTACCATAGGGGTCTTCTGATTTAATTTTCTCTTAATTAAATTTGAAGAATAATTGTAATTTCATCTCATGAAAACTTCTATTAGTTAACTGAGTTAGGAATACTTAGTTAACTTAGGAAATTCGAGTTGAGGGCCAGAGAGGAGGCATGTAGAGTTCTCCCATGATTTAAGGGGGTCCAATTACAATTATTTTTGAGTTGTAATTAGTTAACTCAAGAAAATGAGTTAAAATCAGTTTAACTAGCTCTAACTGAGTGATAAGCGAGTGAGAGGTCCAATGAATAAAATTTGATTTAATTCACAAGTAGTGATCAATTCATTAACTGATAATTCACTATAAATAATTGTTGCATGTCAGTTCTAAGGAAGGCCCAATTGAGACTGATGTTAAAGGGAAGAGATCTATTAGTTATATAATTAGAAAATTATATGGTTCATGCATGAGGTCATCATGAAGCCTTAGATGAATTGCGTAATCATTAATTGGGATTTTCCTAATTAATAAGGGCTCAATTATCCCAAGAATGTGTAAGCAAGGCAAGCTAGGCAGAGGCAAGCAAAAGGTTAAATATTAGACCAAACTTACTAAGATCACAAGCCAGATTCGAGCAGGATCAGTGTGAAACCATCAACAGAGTGCAGAGGTTTCTCAGTGTGAGGAATAACATTTTATTTATGCAATATACAGATAGTGTCGTTTTGAGCAATTTCTTTTCCCATATACATCTTGTGTTTTACGATTTATTTTTTTCTCTTACTTTTTACGTGATTGTGCAATGGTATTTGGTTTCCACAAATTGTAGGAATGATTCAATATTTTGTTCTAGTACATTTCAAGATGAGATTGAATCCCATAGATAGATTTTCTACATCCCAAAATACGAACCCACAAACCGATCTAGTTAGCCCCTATGTAGTGTAATCCAGTCTAGCCACTTCCATTAAGCTTGCATGTAGTATGTACTTTGAGCTCGATGAGTGAGTATCAAAGCATACCAAGAGGCATTGAAAACACAATTTTTTTAACTTGTGCTTCACCGAGAAACAAATTAGTAAAGCACCACATATAGAGGAAATTGATTACGTGGTACTTGGAAAAGGTATAAAATGAATTAGAGAAAACTGTTCTCCAAATTTCCATTATGAAAGTAAGGAAAACCCAAATCATAAAGAGACTGGAATCCTATACCTAAGGGAATTACCTAAATAAAGGAACTCATCTCTAAAATTAACATGGAAAAATTGTAGGAGAAACCCTGAACTATTGATCCAACACCTCTGTAAAATTTGAAAAGGAATTTGGGAACCCTAACCCTCTTCTATGAGCCAATGAATCTGAAAAATTACATAGTTAATACATTATTATAAAACATTATTAACAATCCAAGCAGATACCGAGACAATAATTTGTCATTGCCAAGCAAGGGGAAGAATATTTTCATTCTTCTTCTTCACTGCTTAAAAACAAAACCCAAAATGTTGTTGTCTAACCCTTCTCCAAATTCCCATTTTGAAATTGACGAACACCCAAATTGTAAAGAGACAAGAATATTATACTTGAGGGAATTACAGAAATAGAGGAACTCATATCTAAAATATATTGGAAGAACTGTAGGAGAAACCCTCGACTATTTTTCCAACACCTCGGTAAAACGTCAAAAAGAATTTGGGATTCCTAACCCTCTTCCATGAGCCAATGACTGTGAAAACTGACATAGTTAATACATGATTAAAAAACATTATTAACAATCCAATCAAAGACCGAGACAAGAATTTGTCATTTCCAAATGAGGAGGAAATTTTTTCCTGCTACTTCTTCATTGTTTCAAAACAAAACCCAAAGCCTTTTTGCAGACTCCTATTAAGGGATTATTCTTGTACTTATCCTCCATCACAACCTATCAAGTGTATCACCAATAGGTAAGTTAAACAAATTTCGATGGAGCTCGAAATAATAAACAGAGAACACTGGAATATTGGTCCCACACCTCTATAAAACGTCAAAAATAATTTGGGAACCCTAACCCTCTTCCATCATTGGATGTCTCCACTAATGCTTTGAACAATAAATGCTCACCGTTGGGTTGTTCCAAAGATCGAATGATGGAAATTATTTTAATAGTCTAACACACAAGATTGATGTACAAGCCGTTCCAAAGATTGAATGATGGAAATTCTTTTAATCTTCTAACACAGAAGATTGATGTACAGTGAGACATAGTGGCATGGAGGAGAGTTCTTCCCAATGGAACACCTTACAGAGTAAATACTAGCATAATTCCTTTTATTTTCACTTGATATGTAATATTTAAAGCAAAAATATATTAACAATGAAAAAATATTCTAGTCTCGGTCATAAATACAATACTTCATGTCCATATTAGATCACATTATGGTATAATAAAGAAGTTTAAATTCAAAAAAAAATTAAGTTTAACTTGTGTGGTCTACAGAATCCATGTGCTTAAGAGACTTTCAAGAGGTTGAATCCATTTGACTGTAGATATATTAAACACCTAGAGAGATAAATCTATTAAAGACACATTTTTTTCAAGTTTTTCACTATAAAAAAGATTTATAATTCAAAAGATTTGATGTCTGTGTACTTGATAAATTCATAATTAAAATAGATTTATACTACTTTATTAATAAATATTTATTTTTAATAATAAAAATAATTAATATTCAATTAACAATTATAAATAAATATTATTAAACATTTTTGAATAAATATTATTAAATCAACTTAGAATTTTGAATATGTATGTTAAATAATTATATTTAAACATATATTTATATTAATTATAATTATAAATACTTATTTAAAATTTAAATAAATAAATTATATTAAAAAAAACTTCAATTTATTTTACATAAACAAATATTGAAATGTAATTACATAAATATATATTTATTTTTTATTTAAAAATAATTTGATCATTTAACAAGAAACATGTTAAACATATAATTCCATGTACTTTGACATGATACTCTAATACATATTGTGGTGCTGGAATTTAAGAGAATTGTTATGGTAGATTAATAAAAATATAGTTTTAATTATTCCATGTACTTTGACCTGATACTCTAATACATATTGAGGTTATGTGCCGGAATTTAAGACATTTATTATGGTAAATTAATAAAAGTATCGTTTTAGTTTGAGTAAAAGTGTTTTAAAATGTTTGGAATGTTTACATGTTAATGATTTATAATGGTTTTCAAAATTAATTTTAATAAAAATTTAAATGTTTTTATTTTTGCTAATTTGTTCTATATAGTATTTTAAAAATGTGTAATTTTAATTATGTGCGGAAATTGCTGAAAAGTATTTTAATAAATTAATAAAAGTATATTTTTAATTTATATATAAACATTTTGTATGAAAATTATATTTAATTGTGATAGTTGGCTTAAGTGTAAACTAATTATTATGTTATTTTATTTTAAAAGAGACTAAAACATTCATTTTGTTGAGAACGGGTGATGAATGATGAACATAAATTAATTATGTTTCCTTTTTTGAAATAAAATTTAATTATGGAATAATGGTTCCTTAAAAAGTTAAAGAAAAAGAATGATGATAAAATTATTCCAAGAACAGAGAGTGGTTGAACAGAAAACAGTTAAAGACAATTACCTTTCCTCTAGGGATAAAGTTACATCCTAGTGAGGAAAAATAGTTATGTTTTGTGACAAAAGATAAGAGAAAGAGAGTGGAAATTCCTGAGCTGGTGGTGACCATTCGGAAACACTCAACGTTCCTGAACCCTGGAAATGGAGAGTATTGAAATAGGGGTCCTCAGGTCTCTTCTGGGTTATTTGTCAACATACTCATATCAGGTGTGGAGCACGAGGGGAGATGAGGACATAATCGTCTCTCTCATGGTAGGGAGGACGTCATCAACAGATTCTGGAGTGAGATAAGTATACAGACTTTTACATAATAAATGTTGTAGATAAATAGTAACTGTAATTCTGGAAAATATTCAGGAAATTACAGTAGAATTGTTATATATGTGTGAGTTGTGTAATAAATTCGGATATGGAAGGTATTATCTGTTTCCAAGGAAGAAAGTATTGTGAATAGTAACTATTTTATCAAGTTTAAAACAATACATAATAGCTACTAGTTTAATGAGCCAAGGAAACTGTTAGTTCAGGGTCCATGGTCGAAACCAAGACCCTCGATATGGTTGTTAACTTGTAGTCTATGATATACATGAAAGTGATGTTGTAGGTAAATAACCCAACACTCAGATGGTTCAGACATCTATATTTTAAACTGAAAACTGGAATAGAAAAGGAAAATTAAAGAGTATTACAATGTCTGTCTGGAAAGGAAGGAATAAATGGCTCTATATTACTGGAACATGTAATAAAATCTAGAAAAAACATGCAAAGAGGAACCCAGAAAAACAATATCTACATGCAGAACATATTCCACATAGAAACTTCTAACTGTAAAGTCCATTGTAGAAAAATAAACGACTAATTTTTGTCACAGGCAAGATAGATAATAAAGCTCTTCGAGCAACCATTAAGTTTAAATGCCAGCGTCCAGAAAGTAAGGATAAAGACATTCATCAATATATAAACATCTATAGAAAATGAAGGATGAGAAACTTAATTTAGAGTACGAAACAAAATTTGAAGAAAGAACAAAGGCATTAGCACCGAAGAATTTTGGGGACAAATAACCGTCCACATTAAAGAAATATTACATAACATTTGATCAAAAACTGTTGCACGAAGGAAAAACCTCATAGGCCGAGCTGTGTGCTCGACCGTTAGTCTGAAAGGGCCATTGAAATTACAATGAGAACCCACAATATTGCATACAATTAACTCAATGCATGGTAGAGCCCTCGAATATAGGAGGAAATCAAAAGAACAACAAATTCATCGATTTAAAGACTAAGCCCTAAAACTTATAATGCTGCGCAGCACCGCAGTATCGAGTCTGGAGGGCTTATGCAAAAATCCTAAGACATAATGGAGAAGTCGATACTTGATAAGGGACGACAGCATTTTTAATGAAAAACGAAGTGCACCGTTGAAATGACAGTGCGATATGAAACCCTTTACATAAGTTTGTGTAGTTACTTGCCCAAAACAAGAACAAGAGCATCAGAAAAACTATACCCTCATATCTGTTGAATGGATGACACATGCAAGTGCAAAATAAAAACAAAAATATCTTACTTGAATAGGAATGGTTCCGCAGGTCATAATCTAAATCAATGAATAGAGATATAGTAGGTATAAGACTTAGAACCCAAGGCTTTCAACAAGGAAGCTATGATAGAGAGTATAAAACTTATATATTGGATGGTGGCCAAGTTGAGCGGAGGATGACACTGGTCGAACGGGGACAAAGGTGAAAATGTGCAGAGGAGCAGCGTTGTCGGAGCCGAGTGAATGAAGAAAATCAGTTAGGTTTGTGCCTGGTCATTACCCTAAACGGGTACCGAGAGATCATAACTGTGGATCTATGATCCTGAGATCCAATGGAGGTTGGCTGAGCATGTGTCAATCGATAACCTAATTTACCATGCTTGTACAATAACCCTATCCTAACTTATATGAAAACACACAATGAATAATACAAACATTGAAATCAACAAAATATCATTATTCTGCAATATTCGCATGTCCCTTTAGGTTTAATTATTCATGGAATGATTTCCACTATGATAAGTTCCCATCGTAATATATATAATTATATGAAAAGGTAAATCATCATAACATTGCGTATACAAGTGTCAATTGTAAGTAGAGTTTAGGATTATAGATATGTAATTAGGATTGTAAGCATGTTTAAATAGTTTAAGGAATGAAGTTCTGTGTGATGAAACTTTATAGAGTGTATAGGGTGATTATTATATAGCCATGGTTAAAAGAGGTAATGTGTATAAAACCCATGGTGAACCAGATTATTAAGGTTGGTAGATATATGTGTGTTTATAACTACATATAAATATTTCAAAAGTAAATTTCTTTTTTTATGGTTGAGTTGTTGTGTATGTTACAAGTGGTATCAGAGTGTCGTTCATACGCTGGGACCCAATAAGTGACTTAACGTGATAAATTTTTGTGTGTAAATGGTGAACATAAAATAAATAGCATATTAGAAGATAAATGATGAGGGGATCGACACAACAACCACCACAGAATGTAGGGGAACCTACACTCAAGTCCCATCCAGAAATGAATCCGGAAATGTGGATTCAGCTGAGTGTAGATCAACACTAGCAAACCAATAGACTATTATAAGAACAACAACATCAAACCAGTATACTGCTAAGCATTGTGCAGAAGTTACAAGACGAAATGGTATGAGTTAGGGGTGCTAAGTAGCGCTTGATGCAAGAGCAGGAAATGATACTCAAAAGCCTTTCTGACAAATAGAATCAAAGAGCGCTACAACCCAGTCCTGACAGAGACACACAGGAAGAAAATGAACGACAAGCTAAGGAAAAAACTAATGACATTGTGGAAAGAAGCCATTCACAACGAAGTAAAAAGAATAGAAATTATAATGAGGCTGAGGCTGGTAATGTATCAGCACAACAAGAAATTAAGAAACAAAAGGTGGAGTTACAAGGTGAATTCCGAAAGATTAAACCACCTACGTTTGATGGAGAAGCAGAGGAGGTGGTTGAAGCTTGGTTGATTAATATGAATAAATACTTTCAAGTTTATGAGTACATCAACAATATTAAAGCCAGGTTGGTCATCTATTAGTTGAGAGAAAAGGCCACCTTGTGGTGGGAGGAAGCCAACAATGTCCACAGCATTGAAAACCAGGACGTGACATGGGGTGAGTTTCAAAAATATTTTAAGGAAAAATATTTTTAGGGAATTCCATGATTTGAGATTTGGTCAAATGAAAATGGATGAGTACATAACCAAGTTCACTTCATTATTAAGTTACGTGCCTTATTTAGGGGATGAAAAGGCTAAGGTTCAACAGTTCTTGAGTAGTTTTTGAAATGACATGAAAGAACAAATTGAGTTCGTGAATCCAAGGACCATGGATGAAGCAATTCGAAAAGCGAGAATGTGTTACCAGTAGTCCAAGGCTAAAGGAGAAACATGCAAATATTGGTAGCCAAGAAAAGGGTAGAAAAGCAGTTCAAATTACAAAAATGCTAGGACCAATAAATTTAAGAATTCTGCAAGGAATTAAGTGAGAAAACAGTTCGGAAGAAACCATAAAAGAACCTGGTGGTCTACGGAAGAGAAGCCTATGGAGGCTTACAGCAAGACAAAACTTGTAATGAACCAGAAACCACCTCTACAGTGTTGTGGGTGTGGCGAGACTCACTATTATAAGAATTTCCCATAGTGGGGAAGAAATGATATAGTAGCTAATCTACAAGAAGCCTCTACAGTGGGAGATGTGGCCTGGAATATACCCAGAATTAACGTAGCTTTGGAGTATCGGCATGCAGATTATCAATCAACGATGATAGAACTGGAAGGTAAGCTACTTTCACAACCTGTTTCTATTTTGGTTGACCTCGGTGCAAGTTTAAGTTATGTCAACCCCAGAATAGTAGAATATGTAAATTACAAAGTCAAAAATTAAAAAATCCTTCGCTGGTACAGCTAGCCACTGGGGCAAAAAGAAAAATTTGTGCCAAAATTCCAAACTGTACATTGGAAAATGGAAACCAATAGTTAAATGTGGATCTGAATGTACTACCTTTGGGATCCTATGATGTGCTACTGGGCATGGATTGGTTGGAGAAACAATGGACACATGTAGATTGCAAAGAGAAGATTATATATTACAGAATGCAAGATGGAACTTGTCAAGAGATACAAGGAATCAAGAAACCCTTACAGTTGCATCCTATCACATCTTCCCAAATGAGTAAGTGTATAAGAAAAGGAAGTCAGATATATGCCATTTAGGTGGGTTTTGCTAATTCTAAAGAGAAGACCCCTATGATAGAAAGCATACCTGTAGTGCAAGATTTCATGGACGTGTTTCCAGAAGATGTACCAGGTTTACCTCTAAGAAGGGACATAAATTTCACTATTGAGTTGATGCCAGGAGAATCACTAATTTCAAGGGCACCATATCGAATGAGTGTATCAGAGCTAACCGAACTGAAAATGCAGCTGCAAGAGTTCTTGGATAAGGGGTATATTTGACCGAGTGTGTCCCCTTGGGGAGCACCGGTGCTGTTTGTTAATAAAAAGAATGGAACCCTGCAAATGTGCATGGATTATAGACATCTCAATAAATTGACAGTCAAGAACAATTATCCATTGCCATGAATTGATGACATGTTTGATGAGGTGAAGGGGGCAACTGTATTCTTAAAGATAGAATTAAGATCTAGGTATCACCAGATCCGAATCAAAGACGAGGATATCTACAAGGCTGTTTTTTGTACCCGATATGGGCATTACGAGTTTGTGGTATTACCATTTGGTTTAACTGATGCACCAGAAACATTTATGAGGCTGATGCATGACATATTTCACTGCTTTTTGGACATATTTTTTTTGATATTCATTGATGGTATTTTAATCTATTCAAAAAGCATGGAAGAGCACAAGGAGAACTTAAGGATAGTGTTGGAGATGTTACGAAGACATTAGCTATACGCCAAGTTCAACGAATGTGACTTTTTCAAAGAGAAGATTCAGTATCTAGGCCATGTCATTTCCACTGAGGGAATAGTGGTTGATCCAGAGAAAATTAAAACTATTATGGAATGGTGAGAACCCCAAAACATGGTGGATATCCGTTCCTTTATGGGGTTGGCTAGATACTATCGACGATCCATTGAAGGATTCTCAAATATTTCCTTTCCCATTACATATTTACAGAGAAAAGGGAAAATAATTAAATGGAACAGTGAGTGTGATAATAGTTTCGAGAAGCTGAAACATTTGCTACCCACTGCTCCAGCGTTGAGGGTAGTTGACCCCAATAAAGAACTTTAGGTTTGTACCAATGCTTGTAAGGAAGGTGTTGGGGAAATTTTATGACAAGCAGGGAGAGTGGTTGCCTATGAGTAGGGAAAATTAAAGGAGCATGAAAAACTATACTCATCCTATGATTTAGAGTTGACAGTAGTAGTGCATGCACTTTGGGTATGGAGGCACTACTTGTTAGGAAAAGGATTTGTGTTAAAACCCGATCACAACAGCCTAACCAACTACTTTAAGAAAGAAGATATAAATGCTCGACAGGCAAGGTGGAATGCCTTCCTAGGAAAATTTGATTTTGATATACAACATGTAAAAGACAAAGAAAATCACATGGCAGATGCCTTAAGCAGAAGACTACATTTTGTTTATAAACCTTTCTATAATCAAATCGAATGTAAATTTTTAGATCAAATAAAAGAGCAAGCCAAGAAGGATCCTGAATACCAATTTTTATGGCAGCAAGTGGAGGAAGGCGGAAGAGAAGGAAAACCTTCTGAATATGGAATTAAAAAGGATCAATTTTTAACCTTCAAAGGAAAGTTATATATCCCAAACCAATTTAAAAGAACTGATTATGGATGAGTATCACAACAGTAATTACTCAGGACACCGAGGACACCATAAAATGCTGAGAATAATTAGAAAAGTCTATTTTTGGCATGGTATGCGAAGAAATATTGTAGAATACATAAACAAATGTCTAGAGTGCCAACGAATGAAGGTGGGAAATCAACAACCAGCCGGATTGTTGCAACCTATACCAGTACCTGAATGGAGGTGGGAAGTTATATCCCTATATTTTATTACTAGTTTCCCAAGGTCAAAGAAACACATTGACTCCATTATGGTGGTAGTTGATAGATTGAGTAAATCAATAGATTTCATACCTGTACCGTCCACCTACAAAAACGTGCAAATAGAATATATGTTCATGAAGAGATTTTTAGATTACATGGTATTCCAAATACTGTTATATCAGATAGAGATGCGGCGTTTACTTTTGCATTCCGGAAGGCCTTATTTAGAGGGTTGGGAACCCAAATAAATTTCAGCACCGCTTATCATCCTCAGACGGATGGAAAAACTGAGTGGGTGAGCAAAATATTGGAAGATATTCTATGCATGTACGCGATGCAGAAACCAACGAAATGGGAAGAATATCTACACTTGGTAGAATTTGCATACAATAATGGGTACCAAGAGTCTCTTAAGATGAGCGCCTTTGAAACTTTGTATGGGCGACAGTGTCGTACTCCCATTAGTTGGAGCAACCCTGAAACCAAATTGATGCTTGGACCAGAAATGTTGGCTGAGATGGAATTAGAAGTAAGAAACATCAGAAAAAATCTGAAAGCAGCTCAAGATCAGTAGAAGGTATATGCAGATAAAAATATGACTTACCGGGAATTTGAAGTGGGCGATCATGTGTATGTAAGGATTAAGCCTAAGAAAAGCACACTAAGGTGGACCTCTTGTACGAAGTTGGCTCCCAAGTTCTGTGGATATTTCTAGATATTGGAAAGAGTGGGACCAGTGGCTTATCAGTTGGCTTTACCCAGCCATATCCGAGTGCACAATGTGTTTCATGTGTCCTTACTAAAACGATACGTTCATAACCCAAAGCATGTAATCCACTGGAAAAACATTTATGTAAGGTAAGATTAAATAATCCGACCTTAAAAACCAAGTTTTATGAAATTTTAATTCAATATTTGTTGTATCCAGGTCGAGCTAGACAACGAATTTCTGGTCCAGCCTCAACGTATAATCTATCGGAGAAAAATCATGCTCCGGAGGCGAGCCATCACCAAAGTTAAAGTGCAGTGGAAGCATTTCATCTCAGATGAGGCTACCTGGGAAGATGAAGGATTTGTGCATGAGGCTTACACAGAATTGTTTGCCGAGTTGGAATGAAACACCGAGGTCAGTGTTTACTTCCAGAGGGCGAATTTGTGACAGCTGGCTTAAGTGCAAACTAGTTATTATGTTATTTGATTTTAAAAGAGACTAAAAAATTCATTTTTTTGAGAACAGGTTATGGATGATGAACTTAAATTAATTATTTTTATTTTTTTGAAATAAAATTTAATTACAGAATAATGGTTTCATAAAATTTAAAGAAAATGATGATGATAAAAGTGTTCCAAGAACTGAGAGTGGATGAACAGAAAACAGTTAAAGAAAATTACCTTTCCTCTAGGGATAAAATTACATCCTAGTGAGGAAAAGGGGTTTTTTTCGGTGACAGAAGATAAGAGGAAGAGAGTCAAAATTCCTGAGCTGGTGGTGACTTGTGGAAAACACTCAGCATTCCTTAACCCTGGAAAGCGAGAATACTGGCGTAGGGGTCCTGAGGTCTTTTCTGGGTTATCTGTCAACCAACTTATCTCAGGTGTGGAGCACGGGGGAGATGAGGACGTAATCACCTCTCTCATGGTAGGGAGGACATCATCAACAGATTTTGGAGTGAGATAAGTATAGAGACTGCAAAAATAGTAAGAACTGGAATTTTCCATTTATACATAATTCTTTAATACATAAAATGTTTTACTTGAAATTTATGGAACGTAGACCTTTCTTACACAATAAATGTTGTAGATAAATAGTAACTATAATTCTGGAAAATATTCAGGACATTATAGTAAAATTTTTATATATGTGTGAACTGTGTAATAAATGCATATATGGAAGGTATTATCTGTTTCCAAGAAAGAAAGTATTGTGAACAGTAACTATTTTATCAAGTAAAAAACAATACAGAAATAACTATTAGTTTAATGAGCCAGGGAAACTGTTAGTTAGGGGTCCATGGTTAAAACCAGGACCCCCAGTCTGGTCGTTAACCTGTAGTCTATGATATACACAGATAATGAAGTTGTAGGTAAACAACCCAACACTCAGATGGTCCGTACATCTATATCTTAAACTGAAAATTGGAACATAAAAGGAAAATAAAAGAGTATTACAGTGTCTGTCTGGAAAGCACGGAATAAATGGCTCTATATTACTGGAACATGTAATAAAATCTAGAAAAATCATGTGAAGAGGAACCCAGAAAAACAGTAGCTACATGCAAAACATATTCCACATAGAAACCTTCTAACTGTAAAATCCATTGCAGAAAAATAAAGGACTAATTTTTGTCACAGGCAAGATAGATAATAAAGCTCTTCGAGTAGCCATTAAGTTTAAATGCGAGAGTCTAGAAAGTAAGGATAGAGAACATTACATTCATTAATATATAAACATCTACTGAAAATGAAGAATGCGACAACTTCATTTAGAGTACAAAACCAAAATTTGAAGAAAGAACAAAAGAATTAGCACCGAAGAATTTCGGGGACAAATAATTGTCCACAATAAAGAAATATATATATTACATTTGATCAAAAATTGTTGCATGGAGGAAAAGCCTCATAGGCTGAGCTGTGTGCTTGGCTACCGGTCAGAAAGGGCCATTAAAATTACAATGAGAACCCACAATATTGCACACTGTTAACTCAATGCAGGGTAGAGCCCTCGAATACAGGAGGAAATCAAAAGAACAAAAAAATCATCGATTTAAAGACTAAACCCTTAAACTTATAATGTTGTGCGGCATCGCAGTGCCGAGTCAGGAGGGCTTATGCCAAAATCCTAAGACATAATGGAGAAGCCGGTAACTGAGAAGGCACAACATCATTGTTAATGAAAAACGAAGTGCACTGTTTAAATGACAATGCAATATGAAACTCTTTACATCAATTTGTGTAGTTACCTGCCAAAAACATGAAAACGAGCATAAAAAAAACTATACCCTCATATCCATTGAATGAATCACACGTGGAAGTGCAAAAGAAAAACAAAAATATCTTACTTGAATAAGAATGGTTCCATGGGTCATAATTTGAATCATTGCACAGAGATATAACAGGTATAAGACTTAGAACAGAAGGCTTTCGACAAGGAAGCTATGATAGAGAGTAGAAAAAATATAGATGGATGTTGTAGGGCTTACCATTCGGAGAAAATGAACAGATGGTGTTGATCGACGACAGAAGAAGCCCGAGACCCAGCCATAAAGCAAGGTAGGTTACTCAGTCATGGAGCCGAGTTCTTGTGACCTGCAAACACCTGAAAGATGTTAAACCAGGGAATGTCATAAACTTATAAATGAAAATTGTTATGCCATAACATACAAATCTCACAAGACTGTATTAGCGGTCTCGCATACTTGCCGAGGTTCCATGGTGGCCAAGGTGAGCAGAGGACGACGCTAGTCGAACAGGGACGGAGGCGGCAATGTGCAGAGGAGCAGCGCTGCCGGAGCCAAGCGAATGAAGAAAATCAATTAGGGTTGGGCTGGGTCGTTGCCCTAAACGAGTACCGGGAGATCATGACCGTGGATCTCTAACCCTAATATCCAACGATTGCCGGCCGAGCAAGTGTCAATCGATAACCCGATTTTCCATGCGAAGGGTACAACAACCCTATCCTAACTTAAATGAAAACATATGGCAAATAATACGAACATTGAAATGAACAAAATATCGTAATTCTTCAATCTTCTCATGTCCCTTTAGGGTTAATTATTCATAGAATGATTTCCACTACGATAAGTTCCCATCGTAATATATATAATTATATGCAAAGGTAAACCATCATAACATTGCGTATACAAGTGCCAATTGTAAGTAGAGTTTAGGATTATAGATATCTGATAATGATTGTAAGCATGTTTAAATAGTTTAAGGAATGAATTTCTGTGTGATGAAACTGTATAGGGTGATTGTTATATAGCCATGGTTAAAAGAAGTAATGTGTATAAACCCCATGGTGAACCAAATTATTAAGGTTGGTAAATATATTGTGTTCATAACTAGGTATAAAGATTGCAAAAGTATTTATTTATTTATTTATTTTTTTATGGTTGAGTTGTTGTGTAGGTTACATTAATTTTGATAAATTATTAAAAATATAATTTCAATTTAATAAACATATTTTAAATTAAAAAGGTATTTACATGAAAAGAGTTTATCTGATTCCAAAAAAATCAATAAATGTGCAAAGAATGGGTAAAGAAAATGTTTGAATAAAAAATTATTTCGTTAAATATAAGATTATTTGAATCATGTTTTCGATCTTGGAAATTGATTCAGCACTGAATTTACAAAAAAATCACTCCCAAATTTTATTAAAATCTTGTAAAAATTTCCGTGATTTTTAAAGCAAAAAAGCAAGGGACTTGGAGGAAGACTATTAGCTATAAAAAGAAATTGTCCAAAGAACCAGAGAAATTGCCACAATTTCACTTTTCGAAAGAAAAGCTTAAAACCATTGCATCACCGAGCGAAAGCAATAAACTATTTCGAAATGGAACAGTGAGCGAAAGCAATAAATTATTGTTCTTAGATTTAAGAATATTTCAGCAACTTTATAAAAAAAATATGAAAACAAAATCGATCGCAGTGAGGTGAAATTGATAATTTATTGTCCTGTCATGGCATTATGTCCTTAAAGTGAAAGTTCTCATATATGTATGCTCACCAAAAATACTGCTCCCAATCTTTCATTTTTCCTCTATGTTAAATGAAACCGTGCGCAATCATGAAGCTTTTCAACTATACTACCGACTTTCTTATCTGCAGAGGTCGAGTTGTGAAATTACTAGAGAAGTTCTCCCACATTATTCACAATTTAAAAGTAAAAGAGCTCGCCAATAAAGAAAAGCTACTCATGGGTAACATTAACTTTCCTAACAAGGTGAAGCTTAGAAGTGGTTTTTGGGAGTTATTTCACTATTATTATGAGCAGTATTTCTCAAAGCCGTGGAGCTTCATAGCTCTTTTGTTTGCGACTTTCATTTTGGCAATGAATGTGGTACAAGCATACTGTGGCTTCTGGGTATGCAATTCTAAAAATTCTTCATAGCAAGTTGTAGGTTTGATATATTAATTTTTGCCACTTCATGTTAGAACTAATTTTTAGTTCAATATAACAATTTTTATTAATTTAAGGTAATTGCTTCATGTTCAAGTATTTTAAGATAATTATTTCATGTTAAACTATTTCAAGCTTCGATAGTTTTGGTTAAAAATTGGGGAATTTCTAATTTGAGGAAATTTGGTTTCTTTATATAATATTTATAAATCAAATTTGTAATTTCAACATTTTTATAAAATTAATAAATAAAATTTGAATTTCAACAATTTTTTAAAGCTTTTAAATATTTTCATTACCCCAAAACAAAACATATAACCATTAAATAAAAAAGTTACTACATGTTCTATGCAGTGCCTGATTGCTTTCCACGCTCTGTCCATTAATTCCTTGCTTGGTTATTCTTCCGACACCATTGCACGCGCCAAATTCGCACATATGTGGTCACTCGTGCCATATAATAATTCATGTATTCTCGGCTTTCCCTTATTGTAAATTAACCACATCACAAAGAGCCGTAGTCTAAAAAAAAATCACAAAATAACTCAAAATAACTCAAATTTTTTTATAAGAATTTTAAAAATTTAGGTTAATATTTTTGAAAATATGAATTAAATAGTTAAATTTCAGTATTTTGGATGTTCTAAGAATTTTTAATAATGCAGAATCTATTTCCATTATAAAAAAATACAATTCAAACTCTCTAATTAATTAATTTTAAATTTTTTTTTTTACCAAATTCAATAAAAAAATTACAATCAAAATTATTTGTTATGTAGATAAACGAGTCTCATTTAAAAAACATACATTATTTCAATATATTAGAAATATAACAACTTGAAAGAATCTAGGAAAATAATAAAGACAGAAACATCTACATTAAGAATAGGCTTTAAAAGAAAATGAAACATACAGAAGAATAAGTAAAGATCTTAAAGAAAAGTTCCTCGAGAGAAACCATAGAAATATATTTAAGGAAAAAAATCACAGAAATTTCGGAATTAAAATTATGTTAATGGTTCAGTAAAAGAGTCGTCCCATGAATCTGTTGGAGGGGCTTTGCACTTTTCGATTAAGTGCTGCACTCGGTAGCTACGGGGTTTTAGTTCAGAGACGTGGTCTGCAGTTTTGGCCAATGTTTGTTTTTCTTGGTCAATGTATGTTGTTCTTGGATGGCTTAAGGTTTCGCCTATTTGTGTTTTTTTCAATCAATCATTCAAGCATATTTGTAAAAGGCCAGATTCAATTCTTATTCTTGATTTGGATTTTTTTCGTGGAAGGAATAATGTTATTTCTTTCTGGCAAAAAGGAGTTGATTGGTAATTTTACTAGTTTTTGGCCCTTAATCACTTCTCTGTCTGTGGATGTATAATCTAATGAATAGCGCAATGGCTGACCGAACATGAATGGCCGAAGGGAATAGGGCCTTTGATATATAGCCTGCTGCCCAAGAACTTCCTATAGAGCCAATCCAAGGATAGGAATAACGTCACAACTACTCTATACCTTGGAAATGATTATTTTGATTTTCTTTTTGAAAGTTACGAGGATAAGTATTTTATATTCAAACTTGGCCATACTTCATGGTGTTGAGGGGAATCACCCTCACCCAATGACTTTTGGAGTTTAATTACAATATGGAAATTTCGATTGCAGTGTCTTCCTGTCTTTTGTTAGAATGATGGTATTTTTGAAGCCACTTTTCTTAGAATCATGATATTTTTAAAGTCAATAGAAATAAATTGGGCCACTACATTATTAGTTCAAAGTCCACTAATTTTTCATGTGTCAAAACTTACATTGAAATGGATTTTTCAAAATATTGTTAAAGGAAATTCAACTTGATTTGAAGCATTGGATCCATTAAGAGAATGTTTTTTTTAAGGTAAATCTTGTTATGAATATCGTCACTTTGCAAAAAGTTCCTCAAATTTTCTAGCATCTCTTCTAATCCATAGTTATGGAAAATTCAAACAAGTTTCTAATAAAAGAAAGAATAAGTAATCTAAGAGATCACATTTTGTTAGAATTAAGTCTCACCAACATTCTCCTTACAGTATTATATTTGAAACCTTGTAATCTTTAAAGACATAAATCAATGTTGAAGAAGCCCAATGTCATTGACACCTTATTTTGAACATCCATCATCTAGCTAAATTTCTCACTTCCAACATTTAGTATTCTAATTTTACAGGCAATGGAAATTAGTGAAATGTGTGACATTAAATGAAGCTCCTTATTATAATCGATTCAATATAATTTGCTTGGAGAATTTCAATGTAAGTAACAGGAGAATACAAAGATTTTTTGAGTACATATTTACCTTCTTGTTTTTAATCTATCTATAGCTCTTTTTTTTAGGCACTAAATGCTGATGATAACCATATCAATTGGTTTTAGAGCATAAAAATTATCGTGAGTGAATATTGAAACACACCTATCACAATCTTAGTATATTAATGTTTTCTTCTCTTTAGTCACCAAAATTCAATCACATTAATCTGGTAGGCATGTATATTCTACTACATCACTTTCGTATGGTGTGTATAGAGATCTAGTTCTCTTTACTCAAGTGAAATGTACTAAAAGGAATACTTGTGTATTGCACATTACATTATGTTGTGTCCAAAATTTTTTTCTTAGCTACTTTCAACAATCTCATAGTTTACAAATTTATTCCATGGCACCCAATAATGAGAAGTTGATCTTCAACTTCAACTTGGAAGTTTCTTCACCAAATCTCTTATAGATAACTACCAGCAACATGGATCGTGATGAATACATTATTTCCTGGTTTCATAGGCTATTAATGTATTTTTTATTTAGTCCATGTTCTGTGAAGTCAATAAATTAGAATGAGTAGTGATACATTTAGAAGGTATAGTAGTAGAATGATAACAACATTCTAGTGAATGTTTCAACCTCTATGTGGAGCTAGGGGAAGAGCCCCCAAATCCCTACGACCTATTGCATTCACCGTTGTGATGCATTGCACCAATGAGTTTACCTACTAGGGTATCATAAGCCTTCATGAGTGAGTCACATTCATGTTCTCCAATTTCCCAATTAATTAATTTATGCTTATATTGCATAATTATCCATGTTTTTATATAGTTATTTATTACAAATATACAATATTTTCTCTATATAAAATGTATTACTCATAATATGAAATTAGAGAATAGCTCAAAAGATAGATTTTTGCAATTATTATTTTAAATCAAGAAAATGATTAGGGATCCAGAATAAACCATGGAGGGAAATAGTTTCCCAAAATACTAATAAATACAAACAAAAAAGAGAATTATAAAAAATAAGAAGATAGACTAAAATAAAAAAACAAAATAATATAAGGAAAAAAATTAAAGGAAAACAAAAAACGAAAATAAGATAGAATTATAACTAATAATGGTAAGAATAATTGAAGTAATTGATACAAATATTATCCTAATAAGATGGCATTATCAACACATAGTTAAAAAAAAAAAATTATACTGTAAAATATTATACTGTTGGTTCTACGATATTATAGTGTTAATATTAAACAAACATTCTAATTATTCATTTATTTAATCTGTTAAAACAATATCATACTATTGGTTATACGATATTATAGTGTTAATATTAAACCAACATTCTAGTTATTCATTTAAAAATTAATTATATTTTTTTAATTAAAATCAAAACACTTAATTATATAAATAAATGTTGAAAATTAATTATATAAATAAATATTTATTTTAAATCAATGACGGTTTTATCATTTCACAGCACACATGGTTCTATGTACTTTTACATGATATTCTAATACATATTGTGGTTGGACGAAGGAATTTATGATAATTATTATGGTAAACTAATAAAAGTATTGTGTTAAGGTTGGGTAGAGGAATTTATAATATTTTTTTATGGTAAATTAATAAAATTTTGGTATTAGAGTATGGTTTGATGAAGGTTTAAAAAAAGTGGTAAGGTTTTTGAATGTTTACAAGGTTTAAATTGAGAAGAGGAGAAGGAGCATTTGAAAAATCTAACTCTCAAATTGGTTTAAGGAGGCTACAAACTCTATAAGTTATGGAAAATGAAGAAGGATAAGGGAAAGAGATGATGTTCAAGGATAAGCGAGATTTTAGAAAAACATTCTTTGATATGACTAAAGATGGTGAAAATGTTGTACAATGAGAGAACAACACAGTTCGAAGGAGAAAATTTTAATCAACCAAATGGTGATGGTGGTAATGGGAGAAAGCCTCCACCTCCACCTCCTCCTTCACCTCCATCCACACTTCCTTATTCACATAGACCTACTCCTCCTACATCTCCATGAGGACATTATAAGTCTCCTTTTCTTAAGCTTGATTTCAAGTTTGATTTGCGAAAGTATAATGGAGAAGTAAATGCTGAAAACTTATAATTGGGTTCGTCAAACTAAATTTTATTGCAAGATTCAAAAGATTGATGATGATGTTACAAAGATCCAACTTGATTCTCTTCTCTTGGTAGGTGCAACCCTCATCTGGTGGGAGGCCACAACTCTATAGGATTTGAAGAAAAGTGGTAAAATTATATTTTCTTGGAATTATTATATAGTTGCATTAAGAAGGAAATTTTATCCATTAGCTTACATGCAAAAACCAATAATGGATTGGAAAATTTTTATACAAGATAAATGTGAGTGTTCAAAGTTATACACAAGAATTTAGAAAAAGTGCGTTAATCTTGAATGTTGATTTGACCTCACAAGATAGTCTCCTTAAATATATAGGTGGATTGCATAGTTATTTGAGACATAGTATACTTACGTTTAATAAAAAAAATCCTAGATGAAGTATGTGTTCACGAAAGTCATTTAGGATTAAGAAGTAAAAATGATCATCAAGTGTCCAACAAGAAACCTTTTAAATCTAGAGACAAAGGAAAGGGGAAATTTAAAGGAAAAGGTAAGAAGAATGCTACGATCAAGAAAGAGGGAGAGAAACTTGCTTGTAAACATTGTTCAAAAAACGTCCATGATGAAGACCATTGTTGGAAATTACATCCATAATTGAGACCGAATAAGTACAATAACAAGGGGAAACAAAATATTGTTACTACAACTCTACAAGATTTAGGATCTCATTCAGGTGATGAAACCAAAATCACGGCCATGGGAAGGAAAGGTATAACTTATAACACAAGTACTAATTCTTCTAGTAAGTGTGTTGAGTTCCAAAATGATAAATAAATAAGTGCACTTTTTCATATTAGGGTCATTAAAAAACATAGAAAGGCTTGATACATTATTTGATAGTGGATCTCAAGTCAATATTATCTCTGAAGAAATTTTCAAGAAACTTAACTTCGAAACTACACCTAATAAAAAACCTTACCCTTTGGGTTGGGTATGTGATGATGCCAAATTGCAAGTGACTAAGAAAATGTAAACTCAAATTTTCCATCTCTACTAATTTTATAGATGAGGTAGAGCTTGATATTGTACCACTTGATATTTGTGGGATTGTCATAGGGAGTTCATATTTATATCATTTAAAAGACATATTCTATCGTCATGAGAAAAAATACCATATTTTCAAATATGGAGTTGAGTATATTATTAGAGCACATCTCAAGAAGATGAACCTATATATTGTTAATGAGTGTCAAATGAAAAGGCTTGTGAATGCTAGTAAAAAATTTGTGTTGTCGATGATTAAAGCTAAAGATAATGTTGACTTTGAAGCTTTCTCACGATGTGATTCTAAACTCCAGCATGAATTAGTTGAAGTTGTTGTTATTTATGACAAGATATTTGAGGATCCTGAAGTGTTACCTCCAAAAAGAGGAATCCAACATGAAATACAATTCCAGTAAGATGCACTACTTCAAAATGTTGGCAGGTATAGAATGTTAGTTTTGGAGAATGCATAAACTAAGAAAAAAATCCAAGGGCTGCTTGAAAAAGGGGTTATCAAACCTAGAACATCTCCTTTTGGGTCTCGTATTAGTTTGGTTCCAAATAAAGATGGTACTTGGTGCATGTGTGTGGATTTTTGAGCTTTGAATAAGATTGTAGTAAAGAATTGTTATCCCCTTCGTGGTATTGATGATTTTCTAGATTAGTTAAATGATGTTGTTTATTTTACTAAGATAGACTTGAGAAGCGGTTATCATTAGATAACGATTGTAAAAGATGATAGTTGGAAAAATTATTCTAAGACAAAAAAAGGATTGTTTCAATGGTTAGTTATGACATTTGGGCTTTGTAATGCACCTGCCACATTCATGAGAGTTATGAATGATGTATTGCATCCATTCATTGATGATTTTTTCATAGTCCACTTAGACAATATTTTGATTTTTAGTAAGACTCGTGAAGATCATGTCAAGCATGTAAATCAAGTTCTAGATGTCTTGAAAAAGGAAAAAATGTACTTGAAGATGTTTAAGTGTGAATTTGGGAAAACCTATTTGGTTTAATTAAGCCATATTCTAGGAAGTGGTGAATTAAAGATTGATCCTTCCAAAGTGGATGCTATTGTAAATTGGCCTAAATCCAACAATGTAACAAATCTTAGAATATTTTTTGGAGCAACCCAATATTGGAGAAAAATTATCACTAACTTCTCATTCATTGCAACAACATTACATGTTTTGGCAAGCATGAAGCCGGTATTTTAGTGGGGAGGCAAGAAACAACAATCCTTAGACACTTTGAAAGAGAAAATAAGTACAACACTAGTTCTAGCACTTCTAGATATTAAACAACCATTTGAAATTCAAATAGAAGCAAGCAAATATGTTATGGGAACAATATTGATGCAACATGGTAAACCAATATGTTATCATTCTGAATACTTTTTCAATGCAATAATTACTATGTAATTTATGATAAATATTTTTATGCTTTAGTACAAAGCGTGAAGAAATGGAAGAATGATCTGAAGGGTAACGAAACGCTTACTCATACTGACCATAAACCTTTCCAATATTCACAATAAAAAACCAAGCTACAACAAGCTAGAAATTTCTTATGGATGGGATTTCTACAACAATTTTATTTGGTTATATGTTATAAAAAAGGTATTTACAACAAAGTCTTGATATGTTTTATTTGGTTATATATGTTATAAGAAAGGTATTTACAACCAAGTCTTGATATGTTATAAAGGCTTATTGTTAATGTATCTGCCATTATTAAACATAACCCAATCATACATTAAAGTTATATTGAACATTATGCCTTAGTAAGTTGTGTATTTCATAGGGCGAAAGAATTAATATCATAAGGAAACGCACACTACTCTTATTGCTGATCATTGCTGATCATGTTGGTGTGGAAAATAATTTCTCAACTACAAAGGTATTCTTTTTTCGTCTGGTATTAAAATTACTGTAAATTAGTAGTGGGATATCATCTTGGTAAGTTGTGTATTTCACAGGGCGAAAGAATTAATACCAATAGTGAAACCCCCACTACTCTTATTGCTGATAATGTTAGTGTAAGAAAATAAATTTTCAACTACAAAGGTATTCTTTTTTCATCTGGTATTAAAATTACTGCAAATTAGCAGTGGGACTTTATCATCAGTGTTTTTAAATGTGTAAAATACATTTTTTCTTATTTAAATTTGGATGTTCATTCTTATACTTCAAGTGAAATGCTTCTTAATTTTACATTAATGAAATGTTAGAAATATGTTCTTCTTGAAACTATTTCTTTTATTAGCAAGAAAATACTCTCGAATAAACATGTTATTGTGTCCCAATTTTATTTATAATTTTTCTAAAACACAACAAACATGTTATCTGTTTTATCACTACTTTCAAAAACTTTTTGTCACATAAATACTCACACACTTCATGGGTCATTAATCTTTTCAAATCTTCAATCAAATAAAAAAATTGGAATTTCATTTTTTGAAAAAAAAAAAAAAAAAATTAATTAATTACTTTATTTACAATATTGTCATGAATATTGCATTTTACCTTAATGTATATCAAATCGGAGAGGTTTTCCAAATTCAGCTATATTTCGATTTATGTATTGGCGACTAATATTTATAATAATTATATTTTTATAATTATAATTTATTTTTATTTTTATGTATTTTCACATATTCAAAATGTTTAATAAAATATGACAAGTCATAACATTACATATGTCTTTCATACTCACTAGAAAACCCTCAACAAGTACTGAATTTACTTTCATAAATAAATAATAAATATATATATTTTTAATGACGTTTGATCATTTAACCTGAAACACATAATTCCATATACTTTTATATGATACTCCCATTGATGTTGAAGTTGGGTGTACCAGATGTATTATGGTAAATTAATAAAAGTATGGTTTTAGTTTGAGTAAAAGTGTTTTAAAATTTTTGGAATGTTTATATGTTAATGAATTATAATAGTGTAGAAAAATAATTTTTTTTTTTTTTTAAATTTGACAACATTTCATTTTCATCATACTTAATATATCACTTTGATAGAAACATTGATGGGGAGAAAAAAAATAAAAAAAATAAATAAATCAATAACTTCATACAAAAATATCAAAACCCCTGATCACCCTTTCTCCAAAACCCCGAACAATTTAGAAAATTAATTTTAATTTTAATAAAAATCAATAATAAATAGGTAAAAAAAAGAGCGCAAAAGAGCTACTTCATTAAATATTAAATTATTGAAATACCTATTATCGAATTCACTTTTCGAAAATAGAGCACAAACCAGAGAGAAAGTAATAAATTATTGTTCTTTTATCTAAGAATATTTCAGCGACTTTCTCAAAGAAAACGACATCGACGTATAGTGAAACTGATAAATTGATAAATTATTGGCCTGTCTTGACATCGTTCTGTCCTTGAGTTGAAGTTTTCATATAAAAATAATTATATGAATGTAGTACATTAACCATACTTTGGATTGTGGGGAGGGTTAAATTTGATGCTTATTTATTTATTTATTTTATAGTTTATTTTAAAACAAACATGTTAGGGCGAATTTGAAAATAATTTTGAAAAATGTCAAAGTGATGGCCTTTTAAAAATAAAAAGTTTATATATATATATATATTCGTGGAGTTCTTAATTCTTCTCACATCTTACTTGCTCATAATCCCTACATCTTTTGTGGTCAGTTCTTACTGTCAACAACCCCCATTGCCATGTATTTTGGTATATTCGAGATAACTTGTAACTTAATAGAGTGACTTAGTCAAATTACATCAAATTAAAAATAAAATTAAGATTAAAAAGAAATAAAATAAAATTATAAAATAAAATAAAATTAAAGTAAAATAGTCAATTTACTATAGATAATTTTTGTAGTCTACATTTTAAATATAATATTTTTATTTAAAAAAATAATACAATATTTTTTAATATAATATTTTTTTTTGGATAAAATTATTTATTTTTGAATTGAGTGAAAATGAAATGAAATTAAAAATAGATCTATGTGAAAATATGTTTATTTGGTCAATGTAAAATTAGATTAATAAAAAAATAAATTTAAAATAAAAATAACTTCATGGTATTGACCCATGGTATGAAAACCCATGATATTTATGTGAAATATAGCATATTTAAAGGGGGAATTAAAACAATTTATATCCATCTTAACTCCAAATCTACAAGATCAAATCTCCTTTTACTCTAAAGATGTTTGCATCTGAAGATAATTGAGATGGATCTACGATGGATATAGGTTGGTTGTAATGTAAAATAAAAATCACACTATGTTAAAATATTTTTACTTAATCAAAATAAAATACAAATAATAAAAAAATAACATTAAAATAAAAATAATTTTATGGTATTCACCCATGGTATTGACACATGGTATGAGAATCCATAGTATTAACCCATGGTATTCATGTGGAACATAACATATCTAAAGGGTAAAATTAAACCAGCCAAGATCCATCCTAACTCAGGATCTACTTAGTGAAAAGAAATTTGAACCCTTTAGCAGTGGTAAATAATTCATTTCCCCATCAAGCTAGAGATTTAAAGATAATAGAGAAATTGACATTATGGATTGCGTCCATTTTGTAAGCCTTGATGATGTATTTTATGTTATACTAGATGAGGCTTTAGAAGTGCGTAGGTTTTTTATCTTATAGATTTTACTTAAAATATTGTTAGCAGTGGTAAATAATCTATTTCCCCATCAAGATAAATATTTAAAGATAATAGGACAATTGACTTTACGGATTGGGTGAGTTTCATGGCGATATTTATAGAAATAGTTTTTTTCTTTATGTGAGTGAATTATAGCTTAGTGAGAGTCTTTATATTCCAATTTATTCATCAATATGTATTTGATGAGTGAACATGCATGCTTAATTTAATAAAGTCTTGATTAGTATTTTTTTGTAATCACTATGTGGTTAAATATTTGATCAATGCTTCAAATTAAAATTAAACATCAGTTGGACACTAGTACTAGACTTTTGTAGAGTGGACACTTCACCTAAAATATGGTAAGTTCGAGTAAATTTTAATATATTTGAATAATTTCTACATGCAAATTTTGATATCTGGAGGGTAGACATCTTTTTACCAAAATCTTCTTGTAATTTGCCCACGCTGTTCAATTTCAAGGAATATTTTTTCTTCTCTATGGATTTCTTGCAGTAATATCTAATATCCATAGGCTAGACATCATTTTAGAAAAATCTTATTGAAATTTAAAATAAAATGTTAGATTTTATGAAAAATAAATCTAATTAAAAATGAAACTTTGGAAATTTATTTTTAGCAATGGCACGCTGTTTTTCACTCTAATCTCTCCAAAGTTTAATTGTATTGGCTTCAATATTTGTAGGTATACATTGTATTTTTTTCTTTTAAGTTAAATGAAACTGGAAAAGGAAATATTAAAAGTGATATGAAGGGTCATTTAAAAATAAGATCATTATAAAAAAATTCTATGATGAGTAGGAGACTCGTCAAATTTAGTCACTCATGTTATCTTATATGGATGTGAGGTTTGGGGTTGCAGCATCTCTAAAGAATCCTGGAGAAAGGTTGAGCAAATCCAGAAGTGTTTTATAACGTATAACCTTAAAATTAAAAGAAATACACTCTATCCTATTCTCTTTATAGAAGTGGGTCTTTCTCCTATCGAGAGCTCCTTAAAATTAAAAGAAATACACTCTATCCTATTCTCCTTATAGAAGTGGGTCTTTCCCCTATCGAGAGCTTAGCTATGACTAGGCGTCTGTTGTACAAGCACAAGCTCAATAGCAGAGGAGACCATAGACTTCCTAATCTAGCTTTAAATTCCAGCCAAAACCACCTAAGGCTTAAAAGACGTTGGTATAAAGACACCAGGGCCTGGTTAAACCATTGGGAGCTCCACGAGAATGTTGCATTGAAAAACATTAATAACATTAAAAAAGTTGTTACTTGTATGTTCAAAGAAAAAATGTGGTGTGAGAAAGATCTAGCAGCTAAAAGAAAATTAAGACATTATAAGGAGGTCATCAACCCCACCCTAGAAGATCAGAAGTATCACTCTCTTTTAACTAGCTCAAAGAAGAAAATTAATATAGCCAAGATTAAAATGAACTCTCATGAGCTCCATAGTGAAACGGGTCGTTGGACAGTTCCTAAAAACACCATGGATGGAAAGGATCTGCCATATTTGTGAGAATATGAACATCTGACGATGAAAATCACTTCCTCTTAGAGTGCCCCGGGTACAACTACATTAAAGCTCAATTTCATAATCTTTGTTACAATACTAACCTTCCTAACCTTTTAAGATGTCAAAATTATAGTGAGCTCAGGAGGCTTCTCTCCAAACTTTTTGAGCACAGGAATAAAATCTTAAATCAAACTAAATAACTTTTTTTTTAGGTCTAATAGACCAAGGATTAGTCTCAGTGGACCATCATCATCATCATAAAATTTTAAAACTCATAAATAACAAGCTGTAGATTCAGTGTATTAATTTTTGCCAATTTATGATGAAAATGAAGTATTTACTACTTTAAGGAAACAATTTAATGTTTTATTAATTTAAAGTAATTAATCTATGGACAAAGGCTTTCAAATTTTGAGATTTTGGATTTTTATTTTTTAAATCGACTTGGGCTTATTGAAAATAGTTTCAGATTATGAGACTATCAAATTCTTACAATTTTATGGCCATGGCCAAAAATAATAAAAACCAACCTCCAAAACTTATAACAGTTTAACAAACTACGTCATAGCTTGCATTCCACGCTATATTCCTCATTTTCTAAAGTTCCTTAATTCATTACTTGGTTATTCTTCCAACACCATTGCCCTGCCAAATTCGCACATTTGTTGTCACTAGTGCAAGGTACGCACAAGAAACCAACCCCACATAATAGTTCATGTATTGTCTACATTCTCGTTAATAGTTCATGTATTCTATGCATTCTCGTATTGTAAAGAATAAAGCGATAAAGAAAAGACGTACGCACATGATTTCAAAATGTGAGACACATGACAACTTCAAAGAATTTAGTAAAATTCCAAACACATACAAACATCTAGAACATTAAGAATAATGTTAAAAGCAAAAAGCAAAAGAAACATCTCAAAGAAAAGATCTCACAGTAATGTTCAATAATATATATATATGTATGAATTAAAATTATGTTAATGGTTCACTAAAGAAGAAGTTCCTTGAGTGATGTGTTAGAATGGCTTTGAACTTTTGGGTTAAGTGCTGCACTCGGTAGCTGTGGGGTTTTGGTTCATACGTGGTCTGCAGTTTTGGCTAACCTAGGAAATAGGAACAGACTCTATTCATAGAGAGTCACAACTGGACAAGTAGGAATTACACATTCTAACACACCCCCTTAATGACTACTTGTCTCGATATCACTTCGCAAAATCTAGTTGTGATCAAACATAACAAAGAATATGTCGACGTCCATATAAAGGAGCAACCATCCACCGGAATGCATGGGTACCAATCGCTGCAACCGCTGGTCTCGTAGGATGTCCTTCGTATACATGGTTCTGTCAACCATTATCACTGCATACATGTACCTGTATCTACAGATCCCCCTCCAACGTGGGTTTTATCGGATGACCCGTAACCATGCTCTTCCTTCATCGGGGTTTTATCGGATGACCCGTAACCATGCTCTTCTTTCATCGGGGTTTTATCGAATGACCCGTAACCATGCTTTTCCTTCAGTGGTTTTTCACTGACCACAAACTGACACTGCAAAATGGTTTTTGGCTGACCATTAACCTGTAGTTACAAAGTGGTTTTGAGATGACCACGAACTTTTACAGGGATACACATGCCTTTATAAGGCTTACATACTCCATATCTTGGAATTACCAGGTACATAAAATGACCACTACAAACCCATCCTAGACTTGCTTACCATGCAACTGAGTGACTCATTATACAACATGCTATTTTGTCTATTCCAGAAAACTCATAAAAAATTCACACAAACTAGATTGATCTCCATCTTAGTAATTTATATTGGATTTTCATAGTCATACAAGTGTGATTTGCTAGAGTAGCCAATTCTAACAACATCACCACCCATTGAGCTGGCTAAACTCAATAATTTTGTTTATGAATAATCCAAAAAATACTTACCAACTTGTAATATAGAAATGCCAATGAGAAAAACAACGCACAACCTTCAATGCAACATGGGGGCGCATTCTCAAATTCCAGATTCAAAAAAAATGAAACATGTCGTCTCTTTGGATCTCCTTGTTCTCAAACATCCTTCCAATCAATCGTTTCACATCAAAAACTGTCCTATCGGGGTTCATAGCTGCCCGGTTTTTGGCAGCTAAGCACCATGGACCTCCATTAGCTGCTCTGCCTTAATCTTAGCTTCAGCTTGAGCTTTTAACATCATAATTTCTTTCTGCAATATTGTCACAGCTTTGGACTTCTCTTATAATAATTTCTCTCTTTCAGCAACGAGTGACTCCTTTTCCCGTAAGGCAGATTTTTTCTCCTCAATCATCGACTCTAGTGAGGAAGCCTTTGACTTGAGATCCTCCAGCTCCTTTACTAGATCAGAAACTGGAGATATCTCGATTTGGGGCTCCTGGGGTTCGAGTCCCGCATCTCCGCAGGCCCCGAGGGCAAGAAATCCTAGCAGACACACCAACACGATATACTTCGCCATTGCCATCGATTCAATCCGCGCTCACTCTTTCGCTCAAAACCAATCGACAAAACAAACTAAATATATTCTGCAATAGAATGGGACGACGGTTCAGTACTCCGCGCACCTTTATGATTGTTCAACAACATTCACCGTTTACGCTTAGGCAGAGCGTAAACCACAACCAGAATAAAATGTGAATACTTCAAGCGCTGGCTTGATTGAATAGCCACTCACGCTGGCAAACTTAAACAAAAATTCCACGCACTGTTTTAATAAAAAACTTAGGCCAGCAATGTTTGAAAAACTTCGACCAGCAAACTTCAGCTCAACATATATATATAAAAAGAGCTCAGCAAACTTCTAAAGCTTCACGCACTGGCAAAAAGAAAACTCGACCAGCAAACTATGAAACTTATCGGAGGGGCACCACAAGAGATGTTTGTGGAAGAACGAGCGCAGCGCAGGACGAGTATCTCTTTTCGGGCTTTGATGTCACTTGCTTTGTCCGTGAGTATCCAAAGACTCGCAGCAGGTGCAATACTAGTTCCCAGTGCATATCTGTGATGCATACCAGTTAACGGCTCCAAGACTACGGCTCCACGATCAGCCAGCTTCTCCAGCACCAATGCTTAGCCACGGGCGATCATCACTCAACAATCACGGACTGTATGACTGAGATTTACGACCGCTGATCCCAAAGCGCAGCAATCCGAAAATAGTGGACTCGTCCAGCCACCAGGAAACCCTCTCTGCAAACACTTGTTGTATCCGATCGAATTCAATATGTGGACAAATCCACTCTTCAACGGCAAGCTGATCCACACGCTCACAACAATCTACCAGGAAATCGACAAAAACAAATGAAATATATACTCTTCGTTTCCCTCGGCCCAGGAGGGCCGAGGTCTACCCTTAGCTCTGATACCAAAATAAAATATGAATATGCAAACTATATTATTGATAAAATAGATTACACACATTTATACAAGAATTAGTCTCAAGATAGGAAATCTATCTTGGACGTACAATAAGTTGGTTGAGGGAATATCTCAACCTCACACCAAATAAGGAAACTAGTTTTAGCTAACCTAGGAAATAGGAACAGACTCTATTCATAGAGAGTCACAATTGGACAAGTAGGAATTACACATTCTAACAATTCCAAACACATACAAACATCTAGAACATTAAGAATAATGTTAAAAGCAAAAAGCAAAAGAAACATCTCAAAGAAAAGATCTCACAGTAATGTTCAATAATATATATATATGTATGAATTAAAATTATGTTAATGGTTCACTAAAGAAGAAGTTCCTTGAGTGATGTGTTAGAATGGCTTTGAACTTTTGGGTTAAGTGCTGCACTCGGTAGCTGTGGGGTTTTGGTTCATACGTGGTCTGCAGTTTTGGTTATTGTTTGTTATTTTTGGATGGCTTCAGGTTCTGAAGCCTTGGTGTTGTATGAGACATTCATATCTGGGCTTTAAGGTGAACTTCATCTTTTGTTAGGATGATGGCATTTTTAAATTCATTATTGAAAAATTAGGTATGTTTTTTTAAATATAATTTTTTTTAAATGTAATTATTTTTATGTATATGAAGATTTTGAAAAAAATTATTTAAATGCTCTAGCATTCTAGATTCCTTTTAATCCATAATTATCTTCTCAAATTAATGATTAATAGGGAGTATGCAAAAACTGTTTCTAAGAAACACAAGAATAAGCAATCTAAGAGATTGGATTCCACTCTGCCCGAGTCGTCTTACCAATGTTATTCATACACTAACAGATTTGAAGTTTTGTAATCAGTAATAAATTTGAAGTTTTGTAATTTTGAAGATTTGAAATTTTGTGATGAGTAATAAATTTGAACTTTTGTAATTTTTTAAGGGCTGAAGTGAATGTTGAAGAAGTTTAAATTTATTTATCACCTTATTTTAAATGTCTAACTGTAAATTAAGTGCTATCAAATATCTCTAATTCATTTATTTATTAGAGAAAATTTTCAGGATGGAAATTTATTTAAGGTTTAAAAAACTTGGCTAATCTCACTAGTACATAATATTTAATTTGTAAAATGTTTGGTAATGTTTTTGTAAAAGTATTCAAATTTATAATAATTTTATATAGCCTCTATATAAAATTTTGGTGATTTTTAAATTCAAAAATTTTACACTAAAAAATTTGGGCCAATTTTTTTTGAAATAAATAAAAATTACAATTTTTTTTATTTTTTTTGGAAAAAGCATAGAAAATTAAGATGAGGAGGTGCTCATTCCTTGATTTTTTCTTGTTCCTATTTACATGCTTTTAGAAGCAATCAACCTTCTCTCTCCTTTAACAATAAGTAAAAAATAATAAAGCATGAAATCACAAAAAAAATTGTGTCTCTTGTGTTTTTGTATCATTTTATGCAAGCGATTTGTAAGAATTTACTCTACTCTACTCTACTCCAGTAGCATGTTTAAGTTTTAGTAAATCTAGTATAAGACTTCTTTTAGATATATATATATATATATATATATATATATATATATATATATATATATATATATATATATATATATATATTTAAGAATATTGAATTATTTAGCCTTTCCTTTTAAATTTAAAAAAAAATATTTCCATTATTCATTTAATGTCTTTATAAGTACAAATTTTCATTACAATTAAAAGAAATATATTAATAATTTATTTAAAATAGTCATTATCATCCTTTTACATTTGTTTAAGAAAATTCCTTTCGATTGTTCATTTAAATGTCCTATATTTTTTATCAATACAATTTATTTTTACGTCTCTTATATTTTTATTAATTAAATTAAATCTAAATCTAGTTATTTTATAAATATCTGATTATTTTATAAATGTAAGCTCTGAGGAAAAAGAGACTGAGGTGTAAATGGTCTAACTTTACTTACTAGGACAACTAAGATACTAAAATTTTTACCACTTTAATGACAATTGGCTTGGAAGCGAGTTTTAGAGATTCGTGGAAATAATGTTCAACAATTTTTAAGATCAACATTTTTTATTTTTTCTTTAACTTAGCACTTCGCTTAATCAAGAGTTATCTTCATGCTCGAAATGTAGCGGTACAAAATTAACGTTCCAAGGAAATTGAAGATCAATGTGTGGCATCGAAATGTTTTCCATGAACATAGAGATTTCCTCTCTTTTGGGTTATAGCTTAGATTTTAAATTCAAATGATCCATGCCCTTGCTATAAAATGAGACAAGATCGATCCCGTTGCAATAAAATGATACTGTATTATGTATCCATTGTGTGAACATAGATTAATAAAAGCATCGCATTAAGACAACTCAGAAAAGCGTTGTTATCCTGTTGTCTTTTATTTTTTTTATTCAATTTCATGAATACATAATCGATTTGTAAAGAGGGTTGTGGCTTTGATGGCACCCTATAGGGTTATTTTACAACTCAATGTGACTCTCATGTGTAAGTATGTTTATAGTTAAATTTTAATTAATATTAATTAACATAAACATAAAAAAATAGAAATCTAAATAATATTTATGTTCAATGAAAATAAATAGTATAATTATTTTATGAGTTTAGATAAAAATATTAAACACACTTATCTTAGGCATTTAATATATTTTTCATGGGATACGTTGAATTTGAATTTGAAGGATCATAAATTTACCTTCAACAAAATATTTTACTACCATTTCTTAAATCAAAGTAAAAAGCTATTTCATTACAAAGAATCAAAAATCTTGTAGTAAAATCTTTTAATATTTCTTTTAATTAATTATTTTTAAAATGAAAACCATATCCTATGAATATATAAAAATATTTATTTGATGTGGTTTTATTACAAATTATGTTTTCATGCCATGTAAAAAACATCATTAAATATAATATTAATATTAATATGCTATAATATTAATATTATTCCACTTAATAATTTTTAATTAAATACAACGTTACCTTTAATATCACATTATTATTTTTATATTATAATGATATATATTAACTCTAGAGAGGTGCAGAGATACACCAAGTGGGAGATAATAGAAGAGAGGAAGGGATAGAGAGATGGAGTTGGAAGGAGAGAAAGGGAGGGAAGAAAAAAGACATAGATAGAGAAAAGTGGAGAGTGAGAGGGAGTGACAAAGAAGAGATGGAGAGAGAATGTTTATACTTGGGGTGAGATAGAGAGAAAAAGAATGAGAGACAGAGAGAAAGTGGGGAGAGGAGGAGAGAGAAGGAGAGAGGGTGGGAGATAAAGACAGAGTTGGATGGAAGACAAAGAGAGAGAGAGAGAGAGAGAGAGACTTGAGGGTGAGAGATAGATAGATGTGGGAGAGAAAGGGAGATGGAGGAAATAAGAGAGAAAGTCTATGAGAGAAAAAAAGAGAGAGGAAGGGAGAGAGAGACGAAGGTAAGAAGAAAGACACATGGAAATAAAGGTGGATAGAGTGAGAGGGAGTGATAATGGATATGGAGAGATAGGGAGAGACGAGAGCAGGATGGAAGAGATATAGAAGAAGGGAGAGAGGGAGAGAAGGGGAAGAGAGAGAATGAGGGAGAGGAAGAGGGAGGGAGAGATAGATATATATGGAGAAAGAGTGTGTATATTTTGGGGGTGATATATAAAGAAAAAAGAGATAGAGGGAGATAGAGATATATATGGAAGGTGAAGAGAGGGGAGAAGAGATAGATATATAGAGGGAGAGATAGATAAATATGGAGAGAGAGAGAGAGAGAGAGAGAGAGAGAGAGAGAGAGAGAGAATGTGTATCTGGGGTGGGGGGGGAGGTGAAGTAAAGAGACAAAGAAGTAGATATGGAGGGGGGAGATAGGGAAGAATATTTCTTGCACTAGATGCATTGATTTTAGTGTAGATGGTGATTTTCTAATCTTATTTGATTTCTTCAATTGAAAGAGATCAACTGAATTAGAGGGGAGAGGAGGAATGAAGAGAGAGAGAAGGAGAGGAGTGAAATAGCTAGAGAAGTATAAGAGAGAGAGATTGATACACAAATATGGAGGTGGGGAGAGGAGGTGAGAGAGGAGAGAGGGACAGACAAAGTGACAAGTTTAGAGAGAGAGAGAGAGAGAGAGAGAGAGAGAGAGTGAAATGGTTAGAGAGAGAGAGAAAGAGAGATATGGGATGAGAGAAAGGGATAGAGGAAGGAAGAGAGATAAGAGAAGAGAGGGAGGTAGAGAGAAGAGGAGAGAGGGAGAGAGAGAGAAGAGAAGAGATGGAGGGATAAAGAGATGGAGTTGGAAGGGGAAAGAGGGAGGGAAGAAGAAATACATACAGAGAGAGAAGTGGAGAGAGAGAGAGAGGGAGTAACAAGGAAGAGATGCAGAGAGAGTGTGTGTATGTTTGTGGGTGAGATATAGAGAAAAATAAGGAGAGATGGAGGGGGACATATATATGGATGGAGGGGGGTGAGAGGGAAAAATATTTTTTATAGTAGATGCATTTATTTTAACATACATGGTGATTTATAATACTATTTGATTTATTGCACTATATGCATTGATTTTAGTATAGACGTTGATTTATAATGATACTTGATTTCTTTCACTCGATGCATTGGTTTTAGTGAAAATTTTAATTTATAATGATATTTGATTGCTTGCACTAGATGCACTGATTTTAGTGTATTTGTTTTCTAATTCTATTTGATTTCTTGCACTAGATGCATTGATTTAAGTGTAGATGGTTATTTATTATCCTATTTTATGGCGTGCACTAGATGCATTTATATCATTGTATATGGTGATTTATAATCCTATTTGGTTGCTTGCACTAGGTACATTGATTTTAGAGTAGATTTTTTCTAATTATATTTAACTAGCAATTGCATCATATATTGCAAAGGAAACACTGTAAAGCAGTAACATAAATGTCCACCACAAAAGATCAAATCAGCTTCCTAAATGATGAGGCTCCCAACTAGTATGGAAACTGATGGCAATAGAAGCATATTTAAGTTGCAATGCTAGGAGGATGACATCTCAGTCAAATTATACTAAATCAAGAAACATTCTAACAAACAATTTATTTAGCAGTGTGTGAAGGGTGGTTGTGTCAATTCGCTGTTAATGACTGTAAAAAAAAAAAATCTTTCCTCAATAGCTATGACCAAGCATCACTCATATACACAGTTTTGTTCAAAGAATGGATATATAATTTCACCGAATGCGGAAATGCCAATGACAATATCAACCAGACAACAAAGAATGAATTTTTTTCTATGACTGGCATGGCAATCCTACTCAGTAGCTTCTCTGTCGTTTAGTTTCAAAGAATATTAGAAAAGAGGGAAATTATGTTGAAGCCACTCACATTAATGTGTGATGTAGAAACGTAAGATATTATAAAATATAACTAAAATTACACATATGCAATACTTTGTCGAGAATCGACAAGAACTATCATGCTGATACGCGTGGAAACACTGATATTCACATATTCCAGTCTTTTTGCCTGATGTTCAAATATTCCAATATTTTTGTAATTATTTTTATCTTATAAGAGAGATCCCATATATGTCCTCGTTTGCTGCTGCAAGGCATCATTTCAAAAACTTTATTGCAGCTTCAAGCGCATCAAACGTCTGCATAAAGAAATTGAATTAGTCATTCCAGTAGATCTTAATTAGCAGGAACTGCGATATTTTAAACTTGCAAAAGAAGTAGCATATTTTAAACTTGCCTGCGCTCCCCTTCTATAGAATTACTGTGGTTGCTAGAGCCCATAGATTTGTAGTTGGGGAAAGGAATCTAGTTTTTTTTGATGCGATTCAAGTCCTATACCAAAATCTCATAATGCTTTTTCACTTCCTGTGGGGTTTTGTCGCCAACCATAGCAACCACTTTATGATAATGGTCAGGAGTGTCTTTGTCATGGATAGCCAACGAATTCGCTGGAAGAATCCGATTGACTAGCCATATTAGTTTTTAAACCCAAAGTACACCTACAAGGACAATGTTCAAACCCAAAGTTTAAGGTATGTTTACCAACCTTTCAAGTTTCAACAATAGTATATTCATGTAACAAACAAATGACCAAACTTAATAAATGCATAAAATTATACTCTAAAATCCAATAGATTTATTGAAACAATGAAAAAGCCTGAAATGTTTGAAAAGCTACATGAGCACATAAATAGGTTGGGAGTTTCTATAGAATTTTACCAAAGCGTGGAACCCAATGAGAAAATTCAATATAAAACTGTTACTACAGTTATGAATGTACTAAATTCTATTGAAAAATGAAGTTAAATTAGCAAAAAAATACTAAATTTAGAAATCAAGACTAAAACAAAGTGCCCACTTCCTCCAAATGATCTGGTAGGCAGTAAAATCAGTGTGATTCTAAGGAAAAGAACAGTGTTGTCAGAGGACGGGACACAGGAGGGGCACTCCAATTGAGGAATGCAATTTGCATTGGACACCACGACCTCGTGTGTTCTTATAAACAGTGAGCAAGTTGTCAAATATTTGATACTGTACTCGAATGAGTAATGAGTAAGTCGTCTTAGTGTATACGAACCACACGATGAAGTCTGCATCGAGACAGTAGAAATAAAAATCAAAAGAATGTCACTTTCAACAATCAGAATCCACCAATGTGATTCTCTCTAAGCTGCAAAGAAAGAAAACGACTTTGGTATTATTCATCCTTTAATGAGTCGGGCTGTAATTGCTTAAATCTAATTGTAGACATATAATAATACAATTATAAAAATGAAAACGATTACCTTTTTATTGACCAATTAATGAACTAAGTTGTATATGTCATTGACCCATTAATGAGCCAGGTTGTATATATCTATGAATGGATAATGTATTTGCTTAAATATAACTCTAAATTTCTTAAATCTAACTCTAACTATAAAAATATATAATCCGGAGCATTAATAAATGAATAACACAATATTGATTGCTAAATAAAACACCATTTACAATCAAACTCAAGTCGTTGAATTTTTTAGAATAGGAATACATGTAACTTCCGAGGCAATTGCAAAGGCAAGCTTAAAACAAGCTAAAACTTCAATATCATATATTTTATTTTATTCTTATCAATCAAGCAGGCCAAACAGAATTTCCAATCGGATAGGAGAATAGTGTGAGAATCATTTTATGCCTTGGATAGTCACACCATCTTACTTTACACTTACATGAATCTTCTACAAATTGATAGATATTGTTTTTTGTTCTCAGAAATCACTTCATTTTAGGTGGGGCTTGGTCAAAACTCTTAGAACATTTGGCTTTGGAATTCTCAGGTAAAACTTATTTTGGACCTAGTAATGCTAAAATCCCGTAGCTTTAAAGCTATAGCACAACTCAACCAACAAATGGATGTTAAGCATATTTACATTGCACTGCTAGGAGGATATCATCTCAGTCAAATTATACTAGAAATCATGAAACATTCTAACAAACAATTTTTTTAGCAGTGTGCAAAGGGTGGTTGTGTCAATTAGCTCTTAATGACTGTAAAAAAATAATATCTTTCCTCAATAGCTGTGACCAATCATCACTCATATACACAGTTTTTTTCAAAGAATGGATATATAATTTTAATGAATACGACAATGCCAATGACAATATCAACTAGACAACAAAGAAGGAATTGGTTGTTGTGTCTGGCATGGCAATCCCACTGCCAGCAGCTTCTCTATCGTTCAGCTTCAGAGAATATTAGAAAAGGGGGAAATTATGTTGAAGCCACTCACATTAATGTGGGCTAGTTGCAAAGACGTAAGATATAGACATTTCAGATAGTGAAAAAGTTATATCCACGCTAATTGTCTTTAGCGCAGCCATGGCCACAATGCATGCAACCATTGCCACTGCCCCTCCATGCAATGTATGATATTTATTCTTCCATAATTTATCTCATGGTATTAATAATAATTTGTCCCATAGTATTTGGCCTATGGTATGAATAACAATTTGTCCCATGGTATTTGGCCCATTGGCTTCACCTAAATAAAACCATTTTTTAAGTTTTTCTAAATATAGAGGTTTATGGAGTAAATATATAAAAAATAGGTTTTATTTATTTACCATACCTCTAATTTATTTATATTTTATTTATTTACCACACCTATGGAGTAAATATAATTTTTTTTTATGTATTTACCATACCTCTAGTTTATTTATATTTTTATTTATTTATCATATTTTTTTTAGTGTTCATAAACCTCTTCATATTTTAATAAATTTATATTTTAATGAATTTTTAATTTTTTATTTATATGGCTTTGTAAATTATTATCTAAGCCAACATTATTTAGATTTTATTTTTAAAATTTTCTTTTGTTTTTACATTTGTATCATACACCACAATAAATAAAAAAATATACTCTTCCAAATTATAAATAAATATAAAATGAATAAGAAATATAAAATGATTTATAATAAAAAGTAAGATACGCCATTTCATGAGAGGAATCATTGTTATTATCTACGTTGAAGGTCAAATACCTTTTTAAAAATGTTGTCAATTCTGCAATTTATCCAATGCATTTTGCTCACAGTCGCCCATTCATGAAATATATGAAATATTCGTTTATAGAAGCTAGTTTAATCTATGATGTATTATGCATATTTAAACTCATGCAGTTAAACGGAAGTGACCTATTGAGGATGAAGCTTCCTCTGCAAAACCTCACCGGTGCAAGTTCTGTACGGAAATTTTTTCCTCAAGGCAAGCGCTTGGAGGACACATGCATGTCCATGGCAAAGGTAAAACGTTGCTCCCATGAATAATATTTCTGCATTTGAATGTACCAAAAAATTCAAATGTTTTTCACAGCTGTAGTTTGTGCGAATTCATGGATTGCAGAAGATGAGGAATACATGGAATCCAAAAGAATATGTGCATGCTTGAGGTTGTGATTCTATGACAACAAGATTATATCTTAATATTTCTCTCACAATGAGCATGCAGAAAAACAAAATGAAATCGATAAAAGGCCATGTTCAATATATCTATCATAGTATCTCCATTAACCAAATTCATGAAATCCATGATCTTAAGGAAGAGGAGGAAGGTGCCTCAAAATGCAGAGAAAATTATGCAAAGATGTTCATGGAAAAAAACAATGATAATGGAGATTACTGTGATGGGAGGCTTGACATTGAGGGTAAAAAGCACAAGTCCGGGCTCCACTGGATCGACCTTCAAATGATGGAGAATTAAGGCCACTTCCCTGACATATAGAAGGTAGAGATGAATCTGCACCCATAGCCTGAAGCCATTCGTCTACGAGGTTAGGCGAGAGCATCAGATCAATTGGTCCGTCTCGCTCGTTCCTATGCTTTTGCACCATATTCAAAAGCTAATGAAATGAAAATGATCAGTGTGTCGTTGATAAATGTATATCTATAGAAACTTCACCCTCTGCTTCTGCGCCATATTCAAACCCCAATGAAATGAAAATCAGTGCGTCGTTGATAAACTTCAACAAAGAAGATACTACACATTAGAGGAGATGCGGTTGCCAATGGAAACTGAAAATCTAACGAATGGTTATTTGATTATTTCTATAACTTATTAATAACTGTATTTAATCTAAAGGTGGAAACACTTTCAATCGTCTAAAATTAAAATTAATGGTTTATAATCATACACGTAGCAGTTTAGGAAAGTTGTTTTCAAATAAAAACGCTTTACAACGTAATTACTTACACTAAATGCATTTATTTCACTGTAGATGTTGATTTCTAATTCTATTCGATCTCTTGCACTAGATGTATTGATTTCAATATAGTTTCTCATTTTTTATTATATTTTATTGCTTGCACTAGATGCATTGATTTATGTACAGATGTTGATTTCTAATCCTATTTTATTGCTTGCATTAGATGCATTGATTTCAATGTAGATGTTTTTTCTATTCACATTTGATTGCTTGCATTAGATGCATTGACTTCAGTGTATATGTTGATTTCTGATTTTAGGTAACTGGATGTATGATGGTACATTAATTTTAAAGTGATTGGATAGATAGTGTGATTGATTTTAGTGTAA
Organism: Pinus albicaulis; assembly: GCA_034641835.2. NCBI lineage: Eukaryota > Viridiplantae > Streptophyta > Pinopsida > Pinales > Pinaceae > Pinus > Pinus albicaulis. The sequence goes on along the minus strand of CM076575.1, from coordinate 1,638,400,707 downwards.
GCACAAAAAAATATTGACAATGTGCATTTATTTTTGTGTTATAGTAATTTAACCTATTAATATTTGAGATAAAGGGATAAAAGGTAATATGTATACTACAATAGCTTGAGTTAAATATTTGAATGGTTTATGATTTCAAGTGCACTTTTCATATAATCGATATGAAAATATGGAAAAAATAACATGGGAAAAAATAAGAATAGTAGAAGAAAATAGTTGAGATTGATCAAGGTAATAAACATAGATTAAACTAAAGAACATAATTATATGGTCATTTGATGAAAATAAAACATGATGTAAATATAGAAGTATTAAGTTTATCTCAAACATATACATAATAATGATAATTTAAAAATATGAAATTGTTTCCCTTATGTGGAAGTAGCCTAGATCCATCTAACTTTGGATCTATCATGGACTGAGAGGGATCAAATCCCTCAAGGTGGAAACCTTTCCTCAAATTCTACACTTAAAAAATATGATTTTCACCTCAAGGGATTTGATCCCTCTCGGTGCATGATAGATCCGGAGTTAGATGAATCTAGGCTAGTGTTAGTTGATTCATTCACCGAATAGATAGATAATGAATTTTTGAATCAAAATTGTATGGTGTGGTGATCTATGGTAAAAAAATGAGGTCTATAGGTATCATTTGTTACTCTTCGAAGGGAATCAAATGCATATCATAATCAAGAGAGGAATCAAGATATGAATTTTTGAAGTGAACTCAAATGTAGGTGCCTTGGTGCTACAAAAAAGTTTAGGAGCCTCATTTAGGTTGAGAATTTTTCATATTAAAGCATCCCACTCTTGGTTTCCAAACCATATTCTATTCCAAAAACATGTTTCCTGGAAGATGATAACATATATATGCAAATACTTGGCCTCTGGTTTGAAATTAAGCTAGTTATCTACCTCCAAATCCAAATCATCCAAGAAATCTCCCAGATTAGTCTCTCCAACATTACAGAATATTTGAGAACATTCTCAAACTAATCTTGGGAAAACCAACATTTATTTACCAATTTTATCACTAGTATGAAACAATTTATTGGTGCAAGTGATTCTAAGTGGTGTGTTGCACCTAGGCTAGGCTTTTTTAGGGTGTTAATGTCAGGGTATATTTGAACTGACTCTTGTATACATCTTTCCCTACCTTGGAACATACATGAAATCCTTAACCTTCAACATTGCAGAAGCTTGTGGCCAACATAGTGAACTTGCAATGGCTCAAAATAAGTAACTATTACCAAGGTTTGAATCTAAATATTTATTTGAACCAACTCTTGTATTCATATTTACTTACCTTGGAAGGTACATGAAATCCTTAACCTTCAATTTTTAGCACCTTGCATCTAGCATAATGATCTTGAAATGACTCAAAATAAGTAAGTATTTTCATTTAACTCTTAAAATTTCATATCATGTGAATTTTTGGCAACAAAAAATTAATGCGAATAAAAATATAGTCTTGTTAAGTGAAAAATAGAGCCCTATGTATGGAAGAGCATTTAGCTTATGTTTTTGGTAAAATGGTTTTAACCATCGGGAGCAACGGATTTGACGAATTGACGAATCTTCTTGATTTTATGTATTTCAAAGAAATAGAGATATAAGGGATCTGGTGTGTGGGATTTTTGTTTTCAGATGTAGCATGTATTCACTATCTAGTATTAAAATAAATATGTGATCTATCATAATTTGTTGAATTAAATTCAAATCTAGTGCATTCTCTTTGTGTGAATAATATTTTAATTAGGGACATTTGTGAGAGATACATAGTATTCTGATATTTCTTATGTAAATATGGCGAATCAACTAGTGGATTCATATTTAAATGAGTCCAATAAGCTAGATGGAGAAAATTTACAAAAACTGGAAGTTTAAGATGCAAATGTTAATGGAAGGCTAAAATGTTTGGTTAATAGCATCTAGAGCCAAAACCAAACCACACCAGTAACCTCAATTCAAGATTGGGAATGTAGAGATACCAAGGAAGAGGTACTCTCGAGAATATTTATAAGAATAACATTATTCCAAACACGATGGAGTGAAATAAATCTCAATAAGCTTGGGATACACTTAAAAGGTTGTATGAAACTTCAAATACAAATTGAGTGTTTTTCCTAAATAAGAGGTTTTCTTCAATTAAGTGGGGGTAAATAAAAATAGTAGTGACTTTCTTTCTAGAACCACAAAAATTAATGATCAACTTAGTGCTAATAGTGAAAACATTTCTATTATTGATCTAGTAAAAATTACATTAAATGGGACTTTGTATGATTATCACATGTGTTAAACATAAACAAATGATATACCGAAATTTTCTTCATGTGAGTGATTTTTTTTCAAAATATGTTGATTCAAATTGGATTTTTATATTGTTTATCATCCATATCGATGCATTTGGATTGAAAAAAGTGGAGGAATCAATTCACAAGACCGTTTTTACCAGTGGGACCTTGTTTGGCGAAACAAGGTATGAAACCTTCTAGGAGCGTTTTGAGGCATGAAACAACCTTTTTTTTTTGGGTAAAAATTTTCCGCTTTGTCCTAGGCCCATTTATTTAAATTATATACTTAAATAAATTTCTAACGATGCAAGAAGCATGTCAGTCAGAGTGTGCATGCAAAATTTATGCCACTCAGAAGTTGACCATCCTATTTTCACACCTATACTTCGGGAGGATGTCGGAAAAACCCCCATAATTCATGGAAAAGGGGCTAATCAAACGTTTTTGATGTAAAAGAGTATAGAAGAATATATTTTGAAATTCTAGTTAAGAGTTGATGTAGTCAAAATTAACCACTCATAGGTTATCAGGATGTGTTATCACCAGGCCACTAGGATGAAGAGGCATTCCATTCTTTAAAGAGAATTTTGTTCCATAGCTGAGCAAGGATAGCCAGGAAATATAGGAGGTAGAGCACATAGAGAGGATCTATGCACTTTAGCATCCCATGGGCCACAAACATTACTTCTTTGTAACTGCAGCCATATTTCCAGATTGATAAGGAGAGCGAAGTGACCTCACCTTCCAACTAGGTTTTCTCCCGAAAGGGTTTCCCATAGGGCATATATTGTTTCTTATGTGTGTGTGGGGTTATTTTGTAGTTCTCTAATTTTATGCATAATTTATATTCTCAATCATGCATTAGTTAGAGTTGAATATACAAAACTTAATGTTTAATAAAACTATAATAGTGTAGAATCTCAAATTTTTAATATAATATTATCAAATCTGTTGTGACGAACTATAAAGTGGAATATCCACGACAATTTACGGATCATTCAGAATCATAGACATGTTTATTTGGGTTTTTTTTTGAGATTTCATGGATCTAGGTTGGTGAGGTCAAAAATCTTAAAACCCTAATCATGGGCGACGAATCTGTAAACAAAGCTCATGATCCTACAGAGGTGAGATTTTTGCGGTTCAAAAAACAAGTCTCATATATAAATCACAATGTAAACCTCCTCATGGTTGTCCTAAGAAATAATTTAGGGATATTTGGAGAAGGTGGCAGTTCGAATAAAGAGGAGAAATAAGAAGGGTGATTGGGATATGGGGAAGATATTAAGAACGAGTTGAAGAAAGAGTTCGAAAAAAATCAACCGAGTTTTGAGTGCCATGAATCAATCATAGTCCCTAGTTAAAGTGGAAGAAAAAGTTGATATCAAGCCGTACCGAGGATATATCGACACTCTGAAGGACTATTTTTAGAAACTGGAAATTTATTTCAGTGTCCATTAGATCGAGGAAGGGAAAAAGAACTCATTTGTGGGACTGAAATTAGAGGGCCATGCTCTAACTTTGTGGGAAAGCAACACAAAAACCCTGAGGTTGGAGGGAGAAGATCCAGTGACTAAGTGGGAGTATTTAAAAACCCTCATTAAGTCACATTATTATCCCATTGGGTAGGCAGAGGACCAGTGGATCCGATGGAATTACTTCAAGAAAAATTCAGGCCAAAGCGTGTAGGAGTACACCACACAATCTAGAAAGATGGATATAATGTCGGGTGTCTCTACAAAGAAGCCAGATGTACTTCTTAAGTTTTTAGGGGGTCTGAACCGCCATATGCATGATAAAGTGATGTTATTCAAGCTAAAACCAATGGATGAGGCTTGTGTACATGCATAGTACTTGGAGAACATAGGCCTGAAAAGTTCTTAATCAAGTGGATCGAAGGAGAAGTAGAAACATGATGCTTCTAGGGAGGGTAAGAAGAAGCAAAAAGGGAAAAAGATAAAAAGATGAAAACCACATCTCACCAGTGCAAATATCCTAGCAACCATTACAACCACTTCAACCTTGATGGCCATATAGAAGAAAAGTGATGGAAATTTCATCTAGAGCTAACCCCGAAGAACAAGAAGAAAGATAGCAAGAAGAAGAATATCTTGGCCACTAATTCGAGCAACCAAGTTCAAAGAAGCTCGGATGTGGATGAGAATATCCTTTGTACATCAGTATATGAGGAGATGAATCTGAGTAGCCTTTAACAATAAGAAGAGAAAGAAATGACCAAACTCTTCCATATAAAGATAAATGTCAGGAAGACCAAGATTGATGTTTGGTTTGACTCCAGATCACAGGTGAATCTCATTGCACTAGAGTTGGTCAATAGGTTGGGGTTGAAACTTCATCATCATCCAAACCCATATCAATTGGGATGGGTAAATAAGGATGAAAATCTGAATGTAAAAAAATACTATAGAATTATATTTTCTATGATTCAATGTTTATTTTATTGATGAAGTAGATCTATATGTAGTTCCTCTTGATGTATTTGGAGTCATATTTCAGAGTCCAACATTTACATGCAATATGAAATATTCATGAGGAAAGCCAATAAATACCAAATTATCAAGGATGGAAATTCGTTCATCATTAACACGCACAAAGGAAGGTAAAAAATTTCACTGGTTTGTGCCAATCAAGCCAATAAATTGATGTTTTATTGTTTTTACAAGAAGGTCAGTTTGAAGAGGAGTAAATAAGAGGAAAGGCATCCCTTGAGGGGTGCACTAAGCAAATAAAAATAAAAGTTGGAGGAGTTATTACAGGCATACAAGGGTGTGTTCCGAGAGCCTAAAGGGTTACCACCTAAGAGAGAAGTGGAACATGAGATCCAACTTTTGCAAAACTTCCCATTGCGAAATATTGGGTTGTACGAGAAGTTTGCTATAGAAGCAAGTGAGGTGAAGAATTTGCAGGAGCTACTGGAAAAGTGTGTCATTCCACCAGGGACATCAGTATGTGGGTCACCCATCATCATTGTGGAAAATAAGAATTGGGCTTGACATGTGTGTATAGATTATAGGGCATTGAATAAAATCATGCTCAAGAACATATACCCACTGCCCATGATAAACAATTTACTAGATCAATTGAAGTAAGAAAATTACTTCACCAAGTTGGAAATGAAGCTTGGATATCACCGGGTTCGATTCAAAGAAGAAGATACATGGAATACTTCCCTCAAAACTAGTCAAGGTTTGTATGACTGGTTAGTTATTCCATTTGGCCTATGTAATGCACCAGCTACATTTACGAGATTAATGAATGGTGTATTGCACACTATTATAGATTCATTTGTTATTTCTATTTGGATGATATACTGGTATATAGTGCTACATGGGAGGAGCATATGTCGCATTTGACGCCACTGTTAGAAACATTAACGAAGCACCAACTGCTAGAAAATCTCAAGAAGTGCGAGTTTGCGCAACCGTATTTGATGTATTTGGGGTATGTGATCAATGGAGGAGAGTTGAAGATAGATCCTTCCAAGATCGATTCCATCATGAAATGGTCAATGCCTACTAATGTTTCTAAGGTCAGGATTTTCATCGAGGCAGCAAAGTACCTAAGGAAATTCATAGCCTCTTTTTAAGCGGTAGCATCACCCCTCTGCATGATAACAACAAATGCCAAGATTTTTTAGTGGGGAAAAGGTCACCAAAGGTATTTCGAGGAGTTAAAGAAGAAGATCAGTCAAGCACCAATTCTGACATTACCAAACCTGTAGTGGCCTTTCAAAGTGGAGAGAAATGTGAGTGTCTATGTTATGGGAGATGTCTTGATGGAGGGAGGAAGGCATGTATGTTACCTTTCTGAATTTTTCCATGGCGAATTTCTTAACTACCCTACCTATGATAAGGAGCTCTATGCCATGGTGCAAGTTGTGAAGAAGTGGAAGAATTATCTGATGGAAAAGGAGACAGTAATCCACACAGATCACCAGCTGTTACAGTACTTGCAGGCCCAGAATAAGCTATAATAGACCATGCACTATAGGTAGATGGGGTCTCTAAAATAGTTTCATTTGGTGATCAAGTATAAGAAGGGAAGCACAAACAAGTTGTTTGACATGCCGTCGAGGTCACCCACATGAAAGATCAAAACTTTGGGTACTCCTATGCACATGGAGCCATTCACCGATGATGCATATAGAGAGGAATATTTAGAGGGCGAGGACTTCAAGGAGGTGTATAAACAGTTGTAGAGTCAGATTCATGTGAACGATGGTGACATCATTGTTTACTACCATCTCTGGTATAGGTTACTCTAAATCTAGGTAAGTTATTTGTTCCTAAAAGTGGGTGATTGTAGTTGGTTGTAGGGAACTTTGCGATAGGGAAGACCGTCAGTAACTTGTAGGGGTATGTGTATTAGCCCAAGATGATAAATGAAGTAGCTAGGTTCATAAGAGGATGCATGATTTGTTTTACCATCAAGCGTAATAACAAGAAAAAAGTTCTATATCATCCCTTACATGTACCTACTTGTCATTGGGAAAAAAATTCCATGGAATTTGTGGCAGGTTTTCTAACAACCAAGAAAGGACAAGATTACCTGTTCATAGTAGTTGATAGGTTCAATAAGATGTGTATTTGGATGCCATGTAAAAATACCATCACCGAACAAGAAGCAGCAAAATTATTATTTGGACAAGTCTGGGTGCATTTTGGAATACCAAGGAGCATCATTTCAGATAGGGATACAAGATTTCTCAATGCATTCCGGACTACATTGTGGGAGAATATGGGCACAAAGTTGAAGAGATATACAACATTCCATCCATAGATAAATGGGTAGAGAGAAGTAGTCAACATGACTCTCGTTCAACTTCTAAGGGGATACAACCAGAATCATCTGAAGACTTGGGATGAAAATTTGGTTTATATACAACATTCTTATAATAGAGCAATCCACCATTCTAAAAGAAAGTCCCCATTCGAGACTTATTTTGGATATTTTCCACCTTCACCTTTAGATATTGCATATGGGTAGTGAGGAGGAGTGAGGGAAGATCTTATAGGAGATGCTTTGAGGGCTCAAAAAATTATATAAAAGATCAGGTAGATCCATATATAGATACATGAGACACTGCGTAAGTCACATGAGAAGTACGAGGCTAGGCATGTTCAACACAGAATAGAGAAAACATTCAAAGTGGGAGACTGAGTATGGTTACAGTTGAATAAGGAGAGGTTATATATATATATATATATATATATATATATATATATATATATATATATATATATATATATATATATACGTGCGTGAAAAAGCTTAAATAAAAATTGGTAGGAAGTGTAGTAAAATCTGCAGATCGATAAGGTTAGTCTGCCGACCAAGCCTTGTGGGTAGCCTAGGGACAGTGCAGACTTGAAAACTACAAAGAAACCTCTATTGAATATACAAATTTTAGAGTGTATATATAAAAAATAATCCAAAGAGGAAATATCAACTTTATACAACTGTAACAGTTAAACCCTTGCAGTAAAAAAATTTGAAGCAAAAGAAATCATTATAGAATGAAGAGTAACAACTAATTTTATCCAACTAAATGATGCAGAGAACCTCTTTTTCTGTAGAGAAAGAGTAAAACCACATCAATTGCCGAAAAGAAACTCTTTAACATTAAGATAAAAACTACATAAAATATGACTGAATATGTCTTGAGGGCGGAGCTACAAGTCTACATTAATACCCTTAATAAACTTGGGTATTAAGATAAATAATTGCTAACATGGAAGAGTATTCCAAAGAAGAAGTAAACTTTAATTAGCGAGTAAAACCCCATTACAAATATTCAAACTTTGGAGTATGAGAGTGTTGAAGTTGGAATTTCATTCCGAGAACTAAATTAACTACGGATTAACGTGAGAGGAAAATCTAAGAGGAAACTTAAAATTCGCTTCACACCCATGAAAGAATAACCAACACACTTAAGTACTAGCACAGGGGAAGGAAGAACTCTAGCGTGGAAACCAAAACCCTGGAATTACTGTCGAGGTAGTGGAATGATGGCACATCCCGTACATTCCCTCGAGAGTAATGCTATCGAAAAGACGAAAAAAAACGTCGAATTACCTTAGTGCGAATATAACAAAAATTACAGAGAAAGCCTTTATGGATTAACATAGGGTAGAGTTCAATATGTTACCCAGGGTAAATTTAGGCTACTCTTAACTTCGTCTTCGTCTCACTGAGGAATTGAAACTGGACCATAAACCTACAACAATGAAGTGTTAGTTTCTGCAAAGGCAATCATCCAAAAATTGAAAGGAAAAGAAAACACAATTCCATGGAATCTGGACCATAAACCTACAACAATGAAGTGTTAGCTTCTGCAAAGGCAATCTTTCAAAAAATTGAAAGGAAAAGAAAACACAATCCCAAATCATTTTTTTACCTCTTCTAATGGCAGGTAGAAAAAACACTGGAACTGACGCATAGAGAAAAGGTTGAAATGTTATCTACACCAAGAACCCTCTTCGAAGCAGGACGAAGCAACCCTAACAGACCAAGGTTTGGTAGCAGTAAGTTCTCTCTCCACTCGCGAAAGCATTAAATCACCGATTGAGATTGCAACAAAGTCGACAATTACCAAAATCAACACGAATGGACTCGAGCCATCAGATAGAAGGGCTAGTACATCGATGGATGAAGTGTAACCAAGTTTAACGCAGAAGATTTGGGAAGGCCTGAGGCACCTGGAAGCATTAATTACTAACTGACCTTCATCACTGGTGAAATAAAAACCTAAAGCCTAATGTATTCATGCCTTCGAATAGGTTATAACAATAATGGGAGATCAATCAATAAATTCATATAGCGAGTTAATAAACCAAAAATGATATACAACATATATATATAATAAACTCGCAATGAATGCATGAATATAATAAACTCATGGTTGATGCATGTATATAATGAAATCGTAATGGGTATTGTCTCGTTGGTAGTTTTATTAAATATAGAATGCAACAGTTTTTTTTCCTATGATGAACGTGACACAAGGTAGTTTTGGTGACTGAACAAGTTGAGGAGGAGGTTAGTTCCATGGATTATTTTTTGGAAATGAGATAGGATGTGATTAAGGTTCTGACCATCTAAGAGAAACTACTTTTCATCTTACACTTTGTTAATATCGCAAATGAGGCATATTCTCTGGTCCCAAGGTATATTGAGAATAGAACAACATCGGATTTCACTTTGGAGATCATGGGAATTAGTTCTAATTCTTGTAAATATTCCTTCTTTTAGTAGCACTAGTTAAGACAGAAAGGTGATTTTGGTTAGCCAGTGTGGGGTTCATAACCTCTTTATAGGATGTTAACTTTCTTTGCCCCTCTAACTCCTTATCACTCTACAACTTATCCTTAAATTTGGAAGTAATGACGTTTTTAATATTATCCTTATTCCCTAAGATGATATCCTCCTTTAACTCCCAATGATCGAGCGAGGACTTGGCATCGTTATGCCATCCTCGAAGGTGGTTGGGGAAAGGTTAGCCTCAATTAAGAGAATAAAGTAGGGAACATTACTTTTAATCTTGAGGTTGTAGGTTATTAATTTCTTCTCGATCATTTCAATCTTTCTCCATAAATCTCTAAATAGACTTCAACTCCATACCTCACATTCTTACCATTGTTTTTAAACTCAAATTAATCTTTCCAACATCTTATAATATTTTTTTCAATTTAAAAGCATTATAATCATTTAACAACCAACACATAATCCAATGTACTTTGACCTGATATTCTGATATATATATTAAAAAAGAAAAGCATAATATCAGGTACTTTGACTTTATATTTATATATATATATATATATAAACTTACCATCTTAATATATTTGAAATTAGGCGTAGGAATTTAAGATGTATGGTGGTAAATTAATAAAAATAAGAATTTGGTTTGAGTAAAAATATGTTAATTTGTTTTTTAAATGTTTATACGTTAATGAATTATAAATATATATTTTTTTTTAATAAAAATAATATTGTGAATTTATAATAATTAAAAAAAAATTACAAAATGCTCGCCAAAAAAGCTCCTACCGATCTTCTATCCTACTCATGTCAAATGGAAGCATGCGCCGTCACGAAGTTTTCTTGCTGGAGGTGGAGCTTTGCTTCGTTTTCGAGTTTATTTTGGAAATAGGGTGATATAATGTTGAGATGCATTGTCTTTTAAAATGGATTTTTAATAGAGAAATGAATTTATTTATTTTTTTAAGTCATATAAATTTATAAAAATTCATAACTTAAACTTATAAGTTTAATAAATTTTAAAAAGTTTCAAACCATTCTTAAAAAATTCAAGCCAATTCTTAAAAAAAGAAAAAAAAGAAGCACAAGAATATATAACAGAGCAACTATGGCGTTGCGACAATGCTGAAGTTGTTGTTCCCGCCCAAAGAACTCCCCCAATAAAGAAATAATCTACTCTCTCGTCCCGCGCCCTCTATCTTAAGAAAAATAGTTCGAAGCTTTTTTATTTTCGAAAATATTTTAATATAAAATTCAACTTCTAAAAATCTATATAACGAATACACTTCGATTTTAAAATTTAAAATTTTATATTTATATGTATATATAATATATTTTAATAATTTTATAAGTTTGTATAATATATTTTAATATTAATTTTATAGATTGAAAGTCTAATGGTTCAGAGTATGTGTTTTTTCTTAAAAAGTCACAGGTTCAAAACCAGAGAGGTACAGCATGTCTTGCTAGACTTAACAGTCAAATAGCTCAAAAGAAATAAGTCCCTTGTCTCACAAGCAAAAAAATCTCATACACCTATTTAATATCAATAAAATATTTTAATGTCAATTAAATATACATTATATATGATTAGAACTAATCTATTCATATATTATATAAAGTAATTAAATTACCAAACATAAAAATTGATAAATTAATGTAATAAATGAATATTTAAAAAAATTATTTTTATATTTAAATTTATATATATCATCATTTCTAAACCTCTTCTATAAATATGAGTAAGATGATGTTTAATAATATTACATCCTTAATACATAATTGAAGGTATATAATTCATTTTATAATATTATTAATATTATATGGTGTTTATATTGAACCAACATGTAACAGTTGAAACAAAAACAAGAATATATTATTAAGAATGATATTTTAATATTAAAAATGAATAAAAAGTTTCGATATTATCATTAGATAATATTGATTATTCAATATTTATATTAAGTAACATAATTTCATATTATATGTGTAATTGAAAATTTATTTCAATTATTAATATAGAGTAAAGAATATTTATAATTCTTTTATTGTCAGAGTATCTAAAAATAGTTTGAATACGATGCTGACTTCATGTCTTATTTTATTATATTTGAAAAACTAACAAATTTTGAAATTTTGATTAATCATTTCAATATATTTTCATTTTTCTTGCATTCTACCAAGAGAAAAACTAAGTACTAATTTGACACAACAATCCTTATTCAAAAGTTCTAATAATTATGAACTCTTAAATTTTCTTATTAACACTTAAATTTTCTGTTATACATCAGACACGCTCTCCGCCACAACCCGGTGGACCCTTCTTCTATATTCTTTGCGATCATTCAAGTATAACTCAGCAGCGCCTCTATTAGCAGGAGAATGTGGATTTGGGTCACACAATAATGACTGCACCCAGATGATACAAACACAAGTATTGAGAATCAATATTATTGCCACTAAAAGCATTTGAAACTTAGATTTCCTTCTGTTAGAATGTCACATTATACTTTATGAAGAACACCTCAAAACCCAAAAATGGTACCTGAATTGAAATGAGAACTGCCCAGACATCGTAGACTGGGTTCCAACGATGTTGCAAAATATCCAAGCAAATTTCACCATTACTACCATAAACTGCATACAATGAACCAAAGAACGCTTCGTTGATGATTACTAAAGATCTTAATTATTAAATCTTTCGGTGAAAATCATAATGGAGAATTTTGTGTCTAGGCGTTTCGAACCAGCCAGTGTGGTTTATTATCTTCCCCTGATGATGAACCACACAGGCTGGTTCGAAACGCGTCGACACAAAATTCTCCATTATGATTATTAAATCTATGGATCACAGAAGTCATATTCCTAATACTAAAGACCTCTTTAAAACTAGGATATGATATGTCTGGTAAGAGTTTGAGAAATTTGTATTTACCGAAAAATAAGAAATTTAAGTAAACCTAATGAATAATCAGTTTGTATTTACCGAAAAGTAAGAAATTTAAGTTTGTATAGACATCACTTACCATTCGGGTGAAAGATTTTGGACACAAACCTCACATTTGGAGGTGTGTTAGGATAATCCTCCCTGAACTCGAGCGTTAGCTTGAACGCGCCTACAAAATTAAGATACAAAACTGATCAGTTTCAGTCAATTGAAATCGAAATTTCTGAAGTAGACAGAAAGTCTTATTTTCCGGTAACACTCACCGCCATCCCATTGAGTGTTTAGAGGCCTGAAAACAAATGTGAAATTTGTAAGGTGACTTGAAATTTTAGAAGCAAAAACCCTAGTATAAAATAACAGAAACCCTAGTATACATACCCGAAAATAATAGCATCCCAGATCATAATATTTTCCTCTCGGGGAGCTCCGCTAACACCATAGGGGGAGTCTTTTTCCAGCCTCTTCAGATCTTCCATCAGTCTCCTCATGCACGCAATAGACTTACTGCCTCCCTTCGTCCTGGTTCGCTTCATGCACCCAATAGTCTTACTGCCTCCTTCCATCCTGGTTCGCTAGATACCACAATTGCTATGAGGCAAGCGAAGACAAATTCAGAATTACTGCTTTGGGAGCGAAGAAAAGTTCAAGAAGAATAAGAAAAGATCTTCTATTATGGATCTCCGTGATTATAAACATGTGAAAACCCCTCCCTTTTTCCTCTTTATTTATAAAGATTTTTCCGTTAAATGTAGGCGACGCGTCCTACATCAAAATCCTTGTTTGTGTTCACAAAAATAAAGTTAGTATTTTGCATAGTTGCCAAATTCGCCCTACGCTAAAAATTCAGAAATACGTCAGTTCGATTCGTACACCGAACAGTTCGATGAAATTCGAAACGATTCGCGCGATTGATCGAACTGTTTCTAGTTTATCCACACGTCCTTCCGTATCATGCTGACGGTTTCTAGTTTATCCACACGCCATTTCTTATGAACACAATGGATAGGAGGATCGCTTGCAAGAAGATAGCCGGAACCTTGTGCATCGGGTGCAGGCGGAAGGAAAGGAATGTGAAGGTCATTATGGTTTTGAAAAAAAAATAAAATTTGATTTTCAAATTTTTTTTTTTTTTTTTATAAACAAACATAGAAAAGTTAATAAAACTTTGAAGGAAATAAATCAGACATGAACCTTAAAAGTGGAAATGAATGGGAAGGTTATTATATATGCTGAAATGTTTTTTTTATTTTGATTTTATTTTTCTTTAAAAACATGGAAAGTTAATAAAACTGTGAAGGAAAGGTTTAAAAATAAACAGTAAAAGTGGGTAAATAAATTTGATAAAGAAAAAATTGATTTTATAATATATATTTCTATTTTAAGAAATGAGTTTTGAAAACCGAATTTGAAATATGTATTTATTATTTTTATGAATGGATTTAAAAAAAAATTGAGAATTGATTTTTTAAATATATATTTATTGTTGTTGTTAATTTATATAAATAAATGTTGAATACTTATCTTTTAAATATGTATTTATTAAGACTATGTTTTTTGAAATAAAAGGTATATTAAATTTAAGTTTTGAAATGAAAAGTAATTTCAAAGGGAAGACGTGTTTTTTTTTGGTGTTGTAAATTTTTTATATTATTTATAATTATTAAAATATTAAAAGATTAAAATAAATAGAATGTATTATTAATATAGTATTTATTTTTGATTGAATTGAAAAATTTTACTCTAATTTTTATTGTATTTTATGAACAATTTGAATTCGAACTTTGGTAACTATAGTATTTTGTACGTTCAGATCCTAGTTATTAATTTTTATATTTTAGTTTTACCTTTTATTTGTCTATCTAATTAGATTAATTTATATAAAAATTACTTTATATATAATTTTACATGAATATGGTGGGGGAGATGTGTAAGTTTGTTTATCTTCGCTTTAACAATAAACTTACATACATATAAATAAAAAATATAGATTTAAAATACCTATTTACTCCAAAAGCATGGTAAATAAATAAAAATATAAATAAACTAGAGGTATAGTAAATAAATAAAAAACATCTTTTTATATTTATTCCATAAACATTTTTATATTTACAAAAACTCAAAAAAGAGGTTTTATTTAGGTGAAGCTGTGCCAAATAACATGGGACAAATTATTATTAATATCATTGGACAAATACCATATTTATAAAAGAGGCATGGTAAATAAATAAATATAAAAGAGGTATAAAGAGGTAAGGTAAATAAATAAAAATATATGTAATAGGATTAGAAATCAACATCTAGTTATATACCAACCCTATGGGTCAAATACCATCCACCAAATTATTATTAATATTATGAAAAAAAAATAATTAACACTAATATTAATATTAAAATATTAATATTAATATTATCATTACTATTGTTATTAATCTGATGTTCATATAAATGTATTTTATTATTAATATTATTAAATTTAATAACTTTATATTAATACTATATATATATATATATATGGGAGGGAAGAACAAAGACATATGATAAAGGTGGAGAAATAGCGGGAGTGACAAAGGAGAGATGGAGATAAACTAAAGGAGAGGGGAGAGGAGGAATGAAGAGAGAGAGAGGGAGAGGAGTGAGAGAGGTAGAGAAGGGTAAGAGAGGGAGAGGAGCGAGATAGGTAGAGAAGGGTAAGAGAGGGAGAGGGAGACATAAATATGGAGGTTGGAGAGAGACGAGGAGAGGGATGGAAAATGAGAGAGGATTGGATGGTAGAGGGAGGAAGTGTTAGAGAAGGGGGAAGAGAGAGGGAGGTAGGAGAGAAAGGGAGAGAGAAGAAGGATCGGAGGAGGAGGAGAGAGGGAGGGATAGAGAGATGGAGTTGGAGGGGGAGAGAGGGATGGAAAAAGAAATACATGGAAGAGTGAGAAGTGGAGAGAGAGGGATTGACAAGGGAGAAATGGAGAGAGAGTATGTATGTTTAGAGGTGAGATACAGAGACATAGAAGGAGAGATCGAGACAAGAGGAGAGAGAAAGAGAAAGGGAGCGATATACTAACATAGTTGGAGAGAGAGATAGACTAATGGGGGGATAAATATGTTAGAGAGAGAGAGAGAGAGAGAGAGAGGAGAGATAGAGGGAGGCAGGAGAGAAATGGAGAGAGAGTAAGTATGAGAGAGAGGAAGAGAGTGATGGGGGAAGAGGGAGGATTGTAAGGGAGAGAAAGAGAGAGAGAATGATGGGGGAAGAGAGAGGTAGGTAGGAGAGAAAGGAAGAGAGAGGATAGACAAGGGAGGGGAATTGAGAGAAAGGAGGAGGGAGGGAGGGATATAGGAGGTGAGAGGGAGGGATAGAGAGATGGAGTTGGAAGGGGGCATAAGGAGGGAAGAAGAAATAAATAGAGAGTGAGAAGTGGAAAGAGAGAGAGGGAGTGATAAGGGAGAGATATAGAGAGTGTGTGTGTGTTTGGGGTGATACTAAGAGACAAAGAAGTAGATATGGGGAGAAGGGGGGAGAGAAGGAGAGAGAGTGGCATATAGCAACAAATTTGGAAGGTGAATAGAGAGAGAGAGAGAGAGAGAGAGAGAGAGAGTAGAGATAGGTAGGGAAAGAGAGATGGATATGGATGGAGAGAGAGATGGAGGTAAGAATAGAGACATATAGAGAGAAAGGTGGACAAATAAAGAGGGAGTGATAAGGAAGATGGAGAGAGAGGGAGAGAGGATGGTAGGAGGGCAGAGAGATAGAAGCAGGGGAGAGGGAGGGAAGGGGAAGAGAGAGAGAGGGAGAGGAGGACATAGTGATATATGGATAGGTTGGAGAAAGAGAGTGTATGTTTTGGGATTCATATAGAGAGACATAGGGAGATAGAGATATTTACGGAAGGTAAAGAGAAAGAGGAGAGAGATAGAGAAAGGAAGGGAAGGACAGAGAGATTGATATATATGGAGTGATAGAGTGTCTGTGTTTTTGAGGGTGAGATAAAGAGACAAAGAAGGAGAGATGGAGGGAGATATAGATATATATGGAGTGGGGAGAGAGGGAAGTATATTTCTTGTAGTAGATGCATTGATTTAAATGTAGATGATGATTTATAATCCTATTTGATTGCTTGCAGTAGATGCATTGGTCTTAGTGTAGATGTTGATTTCTAATGATATTTAATTACTTACACTAGATTCATTGATTTCAATGTAGATGATTTCTAATCCTATTTGATTTCTTTCACTAAATGAATTTATTTCCATGTAGATGGTGATTTCTAATACTATTTGATTGCTTGCACTAGATGCATTAATTTCAATGTAGATATTGATTTCTAATTGTATTTGATTTCTAGCACTAGATTCAATGATATGAATGTAAATGTTGATTTCTAATCCTATTTGATTATTTGCATTAGATGCATTGATTTCAATGTAGATGTTGTTTTCTAATATTATTTGATTTCTTGTATTAGATGCATTGATTTCATTGTATATGTTGATTTTTGATTTGATGTAATTCGATGTATCATAGTACATTAATCTTAAATTCAATGGATTAATAGTGTGCATTGATTTCACTGTAAGAAAAAAAAATTATTAACAATGTACATTTATGTTATAGTAATGAAACTCATTAAAATTGGAGAGCAAGAGAGACAACGTATAATGTTTTTTTTTTTTTGTTAATTCCGTAGGACTTGACTTTTTCTATTATTTAGAGCAAGTTGCTAAATAAATAGAACAATAAATTTGTGCCTCAACCTTCCCAGGGGAAACTAGGTCTGTTGGCCATCTTAAAAAGTTAATAGCCAACGAAAAGCAGTACTATTTCAGTCTATCAGTAGCTGGGATTACTACTCGGCTATGTCCATAATATTTACATATGAAGCAACAACTATAAATTCAATTGACAAAAAGCATACAAAAACTAGAAGAAATAAAAAGTGCCTAGCCATCTGAAGAATCCACAGGTTCTGGGTATTTAGCAGAGGACCCAGACAACTCCACCCACTGCAAATCTCATAACTACTCCTCAATTCGTCCAATTTTGGCATTCTGTTGCATTTGAGTCTTTGTCATGGACTTCATGTCTTGTTTAATGTGATTAAGGTCAAAGTGAATTGAAGTATGAGCTTCTTGTTCCTTCATAATCATTAGAGCTTTGGCAAGAACACATTTAAAATTCTAGTACATTTTAACAGTTTGCTGAAAAAGAGAGACCCTGCCCCTAGTACTACCAGGGTCAATTAGGAAATCCATTGTAGCTTGCTGCTATTGAATATCTACCTCATCATCAGAACTTTGTTTCTCCCATCCCTGGATGTATTTTTGAATATGCAGAGGAGTATTAGCTGTATAGGTGTTGACCAAATTTTCGACGACCTATGTATTATTTTTTCGACCTTGCTTGCTAGAGTGTGGAGAGAGATTAGTTTGAGAAACCTTAGCTCTTGGTTTGCGAGCTGACATTTTGGGTTTAGTCATAATTTCACTCGACAAGCCTGTGAAATACAAATAGAGAAATAGAGTAGACTGATGATGAAGGGAAACAGAAATGTGCGTCATAGAAGTATCAATTAGCTGCATGTTGGGAAAATGCGAGAATCCAACCCATTTGAATGACAAATGAAAGATCCCAGTGAAGAACAGAGACAAAAGTGAAAATAACTGAATGCCAGGGGTCATATCCGGCAGATAAGAACAAAAATTTGGAAAAGCCATTCGAGGAACATGGAAACCTACAGGGTCTATGTTCCAAAAGACAAACCCCTTGCTTGGAAACCAGATAGGAATATGTTGAGATGTAAAGGCAGAGAGTCGATGCAGAAACCAGAGAAAACCCTAACTCCTAAAGAAGAGCTTGACACAAACAAGCCTCCCATAACAACCATAAAAAAGCATGCAGATATATGATGAAGAATTGCAAGAGTGGCCAAGGAAACCAATAGATAACGCCTTAAAAACCCAAATCATGAAACTATAATAGGCAGGGAGACTTCTGAAGCAACGATCTACCTTAGCATCATCATGAGAACTACAAAAAGGAAGAAATATAAACGAACCCATCTCCTTTGAGAAATTCAGTGCATGTTGTGGAGAATTAGCAGAGTTTAAAGTGTAGAAGTTAGACATAACATACCAAAACCCGCTCCTCCTGATCTGGAATTGTGAGAACCTAGTAAGTAGCCATTGTAGCCAACCCTAAGCACCACTGTAATGAATTCCTACACTGTGCCAAACAGAAGGAATGTACAAATGAATAATGTAGGAGAGCATAAAACCTGATAGCAGTATGCCTTGAATAGGCATCGCATCAATGGAAGGTGGCATGGTAACAAGATATCGTGCCTGCATGCGAAGGACTATTTCCATTACTGCTAAGCTGACAGCCAACTCACACCTTAAATGCATCTGACAGCTGAGTTCCTGACCCACTATCCTTCCGCAAGGTGGCACCTAGATCGGGGTTTGTCTCGTATATCTCTATCTAAAATGAGTTGCAAAGAGTGAAATTAAATATTCCAAGGCCTTGCAGAGGGTGTTATATCAAGATGTTTGTCAAGATTTTGACATCCCCAGTTTTCTAGATAATCAACCGTTTCATTGCATGCTCTCCGAATATGAGAAGGAATTATGTAATCCAATTGATTGACCAAAGTCCCAATATCTTGCAGTAAGGTTTTTGTGTGCCAAATTTTGCTAATGTTATCCCAGTGTGTGCCTTGTTGAAGTTTAGTCAAAGCTCCTATAACCATAGTAGAGTCTCCTTCAACGATGAGACGTTGGAAGTTTTCTCGCTTGGCTATGATTAACCCTTGTTGGAGGGAAGTTAGTTCAGCCTCATTATTTGTTGCATAACCAAGATCCATAACATATACTCTGTAGACTTCACCTTGGGAGTTCCTGAAGACACCTCCTACGCCTGCTTGACCTGGATTGCCTTTAGAGGCACCATCAAAATTAATTTTGATGAAGCCTATATTAGGCGGCTGCCAACACTAATGGAAATTTTTCTGAGGAACTTTGAATTTCCAGAGATTCAAAGCTAACATTTGTGGGTGTAGGTTTAAGTTATTCAAAATTTGTGCTTAAAGCCCTTTTGCTTGCCAATCATCTTCGAGCCATTTTTCTACTAGGATAGTTTCTCTGATATTGTCAATCACCTTCTCCTAGACCTTGTTATTGGGATTTTCCTCGCCTTTGAAAATCCGCTAATTGTGTTTCTTCCAAATATCCCAAATTAAAAAACCCAATGCTAGTTTCCATGCTCGATTTAAAACAACACATTTATATCCGCCTTCTATGATGTTTACTACAATAGTTTGAGCTAAATATTTAAATGGTTTACAATTTCAACTCTCACTTTCATATAATCAATATCAAAGGATGACAAAACTAACAAGGTGACAATCAGAATAGTAGAAGAAAATAGTTTGAGATTGATCACAATGAAGACTCTTTGTAATAGAATACATTCTTATTATTCACATTTTCTATCATTAAACACTATTTCATTGTTATTTTTCATTCAGAACTTTTATTTTATCATTTTTCATCATTGCGTGGAGAGGCACAATCTATAGCCCAGTTCTACAGCCCAGTATGACCCGGATGTTGGGTATGTCACGTTCTCAAAAAGTAATAAATTTTACCTTTTCTAATGTAGACCAAAGCATTAACCTAATCTTGAATTTTATATAACTTAAATATTTAGATTATATATAACTTTTTTAACCTATTAATGGGCTTAGATTAACTATTAAAATAAAGCTATATATTATTTATATAATTTGAATGGATAGTAAATTATATACGTGAATTTGAATGGATCATAAATTTACCTTTAACAAAAAAATTTACCACATTGAATTTCCAAATTAATTAGAATTTTAAACATCTTTACTCTTTACTAAAGTCAATACCATTTCCTAAATCAAAGGAAAAGAGTTAATTCAACAAAAAAAATAAAAATCCAAAATCTTTTAATATTTCTTTTATTTAAATATTTGTAAAATGAATCTTCAAAAATAAAACCCATATTCTATGGATAAATTAGAATACTTAAAGACATAAATATTTGCCCATTAGAGTTGCAATATTTTAAAATTTAAATAAATAAAAATATAAATAAACATGAGGTATGGTAAATAAATAAAACCTATTTTTATACTTACTCCAGAGCTATGGTAAATAAATAAAAATATATATAAACTAGATGTATGGTAAATAAATAAAAAAATATTTTTATATTTACTCCATAAACCTTTTTATATTTAAAAAATCTTAAGAAAGAGGTTTTATTTAGATGAAGCCTATGGGACGAATACCAGGGACAAATTAATATTGATACCATAGGCCAAATACCATATTTATAAAATAAGTATGGTAAATAAATAAATATAAAAGAGGTATAAGGAGGTATGATAAATAAATAAATATAAAATAGGTATAAAGAGGTATGGTAAATAAATAAATATAAAATAGGTATAAAGAGGTAAGGTAAATAAATAACAATATATCAAATAGGATTATAAATAATAATCTAATTATATAACAAGCCTATGGGCTATATACCATAGTAAATAAAAGAGGTATGGTAAATAAATAAAAATATAAATAAACCTCTTTTCATATTTACTCCATAATCTACTTTATATTTATGAATGTTTATGTTCATTAGTTTACATAACTAAGAAGAAAGAGAGAGAGAGAGTTATAAGGGAGAGATGGAGAGAGAATGTGTACGCTTAGGGGTGAGATAAAGAGACAAAGTAAGATGTATGGAAAGAAGGAGAGTTGGGGGGGGGGAGAAGTAGAGAGGGAGGGATATAGTAATGTAGTTGGAGAGAGAGAGGGGTAGAAAGAGAGAGATAGAAAGGGAGATGCGAGAAGAGAGAGAGAGAGATGGGGGAAGAGAGGGGATTGGATGGAAAAGACAGCAGGAGGTAGGAGAGAAAGGAGAGAGAGGAAGGATGAGAGAGATTAGGAGAGTGATGGTGGAAGAGAGAATATTGGAGAGAGAGAGAGAGAGAGATCAGGGAAGAGAGAGGGAGTTAGGTGGGAGAGAGA
This sequence comes from Pinus albicaulis, assembly GCA_034641835.2. NCBI lineage: Eukaryota > Viridiplantae > Streptophyta > Pinopsida > Pinales > Pinaceae > Pinus > Pinus albicaulis. The sequence continues at coordinate 1,638,379,131 of CM076575.1, read as the reverse complement.
GAGAGAGAGAGAGAGAGAGAGGAAGGATGAGAGAGAGGAGTTGAGAGAGAGGAGGAGAGAGTGATTGATAGAGAGATGGAGTTGGAGGAGGAGAGATGTAGGAAATAAGAAATATAGAGAGTGAGAAGTGGAAAGAGAGAAGGAGTGACAAGGGAGAGACATAGAGAGAGTGTGTATGTTTGGGGCTGAGATAAGAGACAAATAAGGAGAGATGGAGATAAGGGGGGGGAGAATGAGATATAAGGAGAGAGGGAGGGATATAGTAACATAGTTGGTGGGTGAAGAGAGAAAGAGAGAGGGAGAGAGAGATGGGAGAGAAAGGAAAAAGAGAGGAAGGAAGAGAGAGGAAATGAGAGATTGGTGAGAGGGAGGGAAAGAGAGACGGACTTGGAGGGGGAAGGGGAGGGAGAGGGAGGTAAGAATAAAGACATAGAGAGAGAAATGTGGAGAGAGAGAGAGAGAGAGAGAGAGAGAGAGAGAGTGAGTGATAAGTAAGATGGAGAGAGAGGGAGAGAGGACAAAAGGAGGAAAGAGAGATATTAGCGGGGGAGAGGGAGAGAAGGGGAAGATAGAGATATAGATGGAAGGTGAAGAAACAAAAGAAGAGAGATACGGGGAGAGGAGGGTATTGACAAAGAGATTGATATTTATGGACTGTGAGAGCGTGTGTGTTTAGGGGGGTGAGATAGAGAGACAAAAAATAAGATATGGAGGGGGATATAGATATGGATGGAGGGTGGAGAGAGGGAGGAGTATTTCTCACACTAGATGGATTGATATAAGTGGAGATTGTGATTTCTAATCCTATTTGATTATTTGTACTAGATGCATCTATTTTAGTGTATATATTTATTTCTAATGATATTTGATTACTTGCACTAGATGCATTGATTTCAGTGTAGGTGGTGATTTCTAATACAATTTAATTCCTTGCACTAAATGTGTTGATTTCAATTTAGATGTCAATTTATAATAATAATTCATTACTTGCATTAGATGAATTGATTTCAATGTAGATGATTTCTAATCGTATTTGATTGTTTGCACTAAATTTATTTATTCAGTGTAGATGGCGATTTCTAATCCTATTTGATTTCTTTGAGTAAATGCATTGATTTCAATGTAGATGTTGGCAGAAGTCGATCGAGAGTGAGAGGACAAGGAAAATGGAGAGAGAGCTTGTACAAGGCAAAAGAAGGAAAGAGAGATATTAGGTGGGGGAGAGGGAGAGAGAAGGGGAATATAGAGATATATATGGAAGGTGAAGAGGGGGAAGAAGAGAGAGATGGGGAGAGGGGGTGATTGACAAAGAGAATGATATATATGGAGTGCGAGAGCATGTGTGTTTAGGGAGGTGAGATAGAGAGACAAAAAAAAAGATATTTAGGGGGATATAGATATGGATGGAGGGTGGAGAGAGGGAAGAATATTTCTTGCACTAGATGGATTGATTTAAGTGGATATGGTGATTTATAATCCTATTTTATTATTTTCACTAGATGCATCGATTTTAGTGTAGATGGTGATTTCTAATCCTATTTGATTTCTTTGAGTAAATGCATTGATTTCAGTGTAAATGTTGGTTTCTAGAGAGAGAGAAAGAGTGATAAGGAATATGGAGAGAGAGGGAGAGAGGACAAAAGGAGGAAACAGAGATATTAGCGGTGGAGAGGGAGAGAAGAGGAAGATAGATATATAGATGGAAGGTGAAGAGAGGGAAGAAGAGATAGATTGGGAGAGGGGGTGATTGACAAAGAGAATGATATATATGGAGTGCGAGAGCATGGGTGTTTAGGGGGGTGAGATAAAGAAACAACAAACACGAGATGGAGGGGGATATAGATATGAATGGAGGATGGAGAGAGGGAAGAATATTTCTTGCACTAGATGGATTGATTTTAGTGGAGATGGTGATTTATATTCCTATTTGATTATTTGCACTAGATCCATCGATTTTAGTGTAGATATTTATTTCTAATGATATTTGATTACTTGCACTAGATGCATTGACTTCAGTGTAAGTGGTGATTTCTAATACTATTTTATTGCTTGCACTGGATGTGTTGATTTCAATTTAGACGTTGATTTATAATTATATTTGATTTCTTGCACTAGAGGCATTGATTTCAATGTATATTATTTCTAATCCTATTTGATTGTTTGCACTAAATGCATTGATTTCAGTGTAGATGGCTATTTCTAATCCTATTTGATTGCTTTGAGTAAATGCATTGATTTCAATTTAGATGTTGGTTTCTAATATTATTTGATTGCTTGCATTAGGTGCATTGATTTCAGTGTAGAAGTTATTTTATAATCTTATTGTCCATGTTGTAGTTGTACTTAATTTACATGTTCGTGATCATCATGATGTGTATATTGTTAGTTCGTGTTAGATATGTTCATTTAATGTGTATATTGCAGATAGATGTGTATGTGATAGCAGTTATTTCACATGAGATGTATATTTGATGTTTCTATTGTGATGGTGTTATACAATGCTAATTGTGTTTTGTTAGATGATCATGATCACGAAGATGTTAGAAAATTTGAATGTCCTTTTTAGTCGAATATGATGTTTGTATGATGGTTATCATGATCGTGATGTTTATTAATTAATTTAATATTAAATGATCATGATATTGTAAATTTGTAATATTTGTAATTCTAATTGTATGTAAAATTCTAAAATTGTAATTGTAATTTTAATTGTAATTGTATGTAAAGTATTTGTAAAATTTTAATTTTAATTATAATATTTAATTTATTGTGAAATGATTGTAATTGTAATTTATATACTTAAAATTGTAATTGTAATTCTACTTATATGTAAAATTCTAAAATTTTAATTGTAATGGTATATATGTAAATTTGTAAAATTGTAATTGTCCGTGAAATTGTAAAATTGCAATTGTAATTCTAATTCTATGTAAAATATTTTTAAAATTTTAATCATATTACTGTGAAATGATTGTAATTGTAAAATTGTAATTTTATGTAAAATTCTAAAATTGTAATTGTAATTTTAATTGTAATTGTATGTGAAATTATAAAATTGTAATTATAATTCTAATTTTAATTGTAATTGTATGTAAAATATTTGTACAATTTTAATTATATTAATGTGAAATTTTCAATTGTATTAATGTGAAATGATTTTATTAAAATTTTTAAATTTGTAAAATTTTAAATAATTGTAAAATAATATGAATTTTTGTAACATAATAAATTTTAGAAAATAATGGAAATAGATTCATGTACATTATAATTATCATTATTTTATTATGATCTTACATAAAAAAAGAGCTTTATACAGTAAACCATTGTTTTTGAGATCAACATAATTGCAAATTAGCAAGTGAAATATTGATTTTAACATTAACACAATGTAAATTACCAATTAATTCAAAATACATATTATAATGTTTCGAAAAACCCATTTTAAAAAGTATAAATAATGATGAAATAAAACATGTACCATATCACTTCCGGTTCTCATGATCACCCTCATTATCTTCTAGCTCGCATGGCATGATACAATTATGGTTCTAACAAATATGTTTTGATCTAGGGTCATGTCTCAATACGAACCACCAATCCATATCCAACACATATGGGTAAAAAAACACCTAGTTGCAGTGTTTGGAGAAAATATAGGGCTCCTTAGCTTCATCCCACATCTTTCTAGAGTTGATACATATCAGCCTACTATCACGATCTTGCTTTACATTATTTCGATCAAAGGTGTCCCACCACTTGCACTTAAAAATAACACATTAGAAAGAAGATAAATCCACTTCAGTGATCTCTTGTATCTTTCCGACATAACCTAATGTCCCTCGTACAAGGTTTTGATCATGGCGGCTAGATCGACTAGATTGATTGAACTCGAATTCCACTCACAGTCTTCTATGATGTTTCTAGCATCGTCATTTTATGTGCGAAAATGGTGTCCATATGCCCACATATATGGGATCCAATGCACCTATTATAAAAAAGTAAAAAAAAAATCATAGTGCCATGTGTCTTATAATAACCCAATAGTTAAAATATGAAATATAGATGTAATTACATTTCAAATGTGCATTATTAAGTTTCAAATGTACATATAAATTAAATATATTATTACCGAGTTGTTGCACCGAATCGCTATGTTTAGCACATCCTCTTCAGCACACGGGTAACGACCGGTTGCAACATATTTCTCTCTGACTTGGTCAGCAACCTAACTATTGGGGCATATTTTTGGCATATTTTCTTTTAAATGATCGAGATAAGGCACACTTTTACAATTCAACCATCTGAATTATTTCCTGTCGCTATCCCATTTCATCCTCTTTTGTTCGTACAATGCAACCCATGGTTGTGTCGCTTCAGAATTGTAAAGAACGAATTTACTGATTGCTTCAATTTCTGCATTTTATGATGAAATCAAACCAACATTATATAATACATAGAGATCAAAATATACATTATATTGAAGTTCAACATGAATATTTACTTTGGGTAAATTTGAGAAATTATAAGTTGCTTACTCTTTAACAAGTGCTTTTTTCCACTCATTTGGGGTAACTCCCCTTCTCTTTTTTTTTCATCCCTTTCATCGTCCCAATTCACCATGCCTGGTCTATTGTTTATCTTCTTGATGTACTCAATGGCATAATAGAAATACTAATACAATATGTACCCCTCTACCATAGACCCCTCGGGTTTTTCCCTTTGTCGAACAAAACCTTTCAATTTCTTCTTGTACCTCTCTAAGAAGAACATAAAATAACAAGAAACCACCCAAATAATTCAACCTCATCTACTAAGTGGATTAGAAGATGAACCTGCAAGTCCGTCAAAATCATCAGAAGTTCCTTCTCAAACATACAAAATATCTCAACTATCTGTTGACGCCACCATGGAATTCTAGCCACATGAATCTCCTTTAACGTGATCCAACGTAAAAATACAGATAATTTAGATATGGCATGCCCTACGTCTTGAGGTAATTCATGTTTCACACACCCACAAATGAACAAAGGATAATGACACTATAAGTTATAAACACGTGCAATAATATACAAAATTAGTTATCTTTTATGATCCCTACATGGGATAAAATTTATTAATATAAAAAATAATAAAATCATGCTTTTGACATTATACGTACTCTTAGAGGATTCATATGGTGATGCGATCTCAACCCCGAAAAATGGTCATCCACGGTGAAGCTGATCCATATTTATGCAGGAATGCAATAGAATAAACATATAATGATAAATATAAAGAGGAAACGGAAATAACACTTCATTTCATTAATATCAAAGAGCTTAAATTTGCTTATAGACAGAATGTAGATAAACTAGCTAGGGCATTGGTAGCTATCTCTGATAAGAGATGTGGCAGCTATAGGCCTCTGAACTAAGTTACAATGAGGCTCTAGGGCCAATTTATTATTTAGAAACAATGGAAAACCCTAAACATCCAAAACCTTAACCCTAGGAGATAAAGCGCCAAAACTATGAGCACTGTTTGGGTAAATTGGTGTTTCAATTTCCCAGGGACGTAACTTTGGCATACGATCACTGTTTCACGTGAGCCATACCTCGTTAGAAAGATCTATCTGAGGACTAAAAATTTTTAGTGAGAAAAATTAGTCCATGAACTCATTTTTCTCCCAGTTTTCCAAAAATATGTCGTCTAGGGCCTCAAAACGGCTCTAGAAGTTCAAGACCCGAAAAAATGCTAGAAATAGTAAGTTGTGCCGAAACTAAAAGAGACAATGATGGGGCCCCAAGTGGAATAGTCGGGTGACCAACAATATCCACCTGGATCAGAAACAACATCGTAGTAAAGACCCATATGAAGATGGAACCCTCACACCCATTATAAATTCCTTTGCCAAAGAAAGATCATCTTTTTTAATAATCCATGGGACATCACCTTCTTTGAAATACCATGAATTAGAGGGAGAAGCACCTGCCTTTGATCCTATACTTTCTAATCGTCTTGGCCAATGTTTAAGTAATAATATATTTCCTAATAGTCAATGTGTCACTTTGTTGCGATGATATGTTCCTCCATAAAGAATATGAAACATTTTTTAATATATGCAAGGGATCTAATAAGTCTGTAATCTTAAGACTCTACCAATATGGAAGGTTATATAAGATAGATTTCCTTTTCATCCCAATGGGCAATTTCTCAACATAGGGTCGAAGAATTCTAGATCATCAAACATAGGCTCCCCATTTGAATCAAACATTTCTATGAATTTCTTCTCCTTCTATCTCTTATATTCTCTAATCCATTCATCTGGTGTCATTATTGGAGGCCTTTCGGTTCTCTCTTGTTTACCATTGAAATCAAATGTTGCTCTTCTGTAAGGGTGTTATTTTGGGAGGATTACCCTGGAGAAATCATAAACTAGCTTCTATAGGTCCTTGGACCATCTAGCTTTCAGAGAAGGTCCATAAAATTTACATCCAAAATACCCTTTTGTTACAAGACCTGTGAGATTATTGTATACAATTAATATGAATGACATGTTAAAGAATATCATGAAGATTAAAACAATTAAAACAAATTAAATAACTAATATGTGAAAGAATATTGTTACGTATATAAAAAAACAATAAATTAAACATCTAATTTACCAGAGAAAACTCCAAAGCCTAGATAATCATGTGTTGTGTAAGCACATATTTCATACAACGTAAAACTCCTCTCTGCTGCGATGGGTCTTGATACATCGTATACTTTTATCCCATCCCATAATTCCTTCAATTCATCTCGTAGTGTTTATAAGTAGACATCCATATTCTTCACTTGTCTTCTACCAGGGACTATGAGAGCCAACATAAGATGTCCATTATTCATGGAAAACCATGGGAGGATATTGTTATTTATCATTACTACAGGCCAAACAGAATAGTTGGTGTTCTAGAGGGAATATGGGTTGACGCTATCCATAGCTATTCTGAGTCATAGACTTCGTACTTCATCCTTGAATTTTTCGAGCCATGTATCCTCTATATGCTTCATGGCTATTGAAATAGTTGGGATTCACATAACTCCCAACTCACTTCTGTGTGAGGCATGCCATCCCTGAAACATAGCTAATTCTTTGCAATGAACCAGCCTTTGAATCCTTGGGATTATAGGCATGTGCCTCAATATCTTAAAAGGAGGACCAGTACACGATTTAGCCTTATTTTTCTATTTATCGTACCTGTCATGCCCACATTTCGGACATATATCTTTGTCTGCATTTTCTCCTCTATATATAATACAATCATTTGGGCATGCATGATATGATATGTACTCAACACCGAACATTTTCAACAATTTATTTGCCTATTCGCAACTACAGGGCAAGAAATTATCACTCGGAAGGACCTTATCTTTGAATAACCTATAGTTGGTGATGATGGAAAAATATATTAATAAATGTACATTAATGATGATATATTTATTAACATTCATATAGTTTACCATTTGTAATTTTCATTGTCTACTGATTATATTTCTCAAATTTATATAAGGGAGGACTTTATGGTAACTTACCTCAAAATTTCTGAGCAACATGCATTCGACAAGCCAAACCTTTCTTTCAAATTGTAGAGTAACATCATTTTCTCCAACTGGGTAGACTTTGAATAGCTGCCAGGTCCAAAGAGAGGGGTGGTGGAAGCAAATTTAAGGCTTTCGAAAAATGTGTTAGCAGTATGAACATCATCCCCTAGTTGATAATCGTTTTGGAATGCATCTAACAACATTGTCTCCATGGCAGTTGTATCTCTTAAGTAATCATCCATACCAACCTCTATTTGATTTCCTCCATTGCCAGATTGTGAAGAACTACTATTGTTGTAGTCATTCCTAATTGGTGAATCTGGACGTAGTGGGAATTGAGTGAGTGGTTGATTCAACCAGACATGGGATCATTACTCTCCGATTTTTTCTCTTACTTCAGTATTCTCTCGATTTGACATTTTCATGGGGTGCAACTGAATATGTTAGGTACGTCACTCATCATCACTAGAATCCTATTAATTAAAAAAAAAATGAATATGATTAATACAAAATATATGATATCAATTAGTAATCATGTTGACAATACTGCATGATTAATTGGTTTGACATTGAAATAATTACATTAATCGATATACCAAACAATTATAATTATTACCATCATTGTCCCAGGATTGTGGCTAGAAGATACAATATTTTTACAATTGGATGGGTGAAGTGGTTTTCCATTTTCATTAATATACCAAAAAATTATTATTACCATCATCGTCCCAGGATTTTGGCTACAAGACTCAATGTTACAATTGGCACTGTGAAGCGGTTGTCCATTTTCATCTACCAAATGTGCCTTACAGTATGAGGCTCATAATAAGAGCTTCCGATATTTTGGAGTTGTTTGAATATTTTGTGCATATGAACTCTATTTTGAATCTGCATGAACCTGCAAATTTGTATACATTGTAAATTTAGTTAAGTTGTGCATGATTGACATGGATAAAAAACATAAATTCAATTAGATAATGAGAATATAAATAAATCTGAAATAGATATTACGTCTTGAGATGGATTGGGAGAACTCCGCGATGGACTTTGAGAAATATTATGGAACAAGCTGGATTGTGAAGAATTTTCCATTCGATATAATTACAATATTTTCTCCCTCCAATTGAGAAAAATCAACAATAAATTTTGGTGTACAGACATAAAAGTAATTTCGGTGCCTTAAAAATGGACTTCCTATAATCGGTGTTAATGTACAGATAACCGCACCAGTGCATTTTAGTTACTCCGCACTGGTGCCATGTTATCAACAGACACACCGGTGCGGTGCTATTAAGTGACACACTGGTGACGAATAACCACAAATAAAAAACTGTGACTCTATTTTCTTTAAGTGAAGAAAAAGATGTAAATTGAAAAATGGGTGGGAAAATATTTTCAAAAATATAATTTCATTAAAAAAAAATCTTTAAATACTAAACACTTTTCATTATTTCACTATTTTTGCAAAAAAGTTCAGCCAGAGATTTGCAGGAGACAAACCTAGAGCAAGAGAGCACGAGAGAACTATGGAGCAGCGAAATACGTTCAAACATAAGTATTTAGACAATTAGAATTCCAAACCTTTGGTGATTCAAACCCTGTAGCATATAGTTTCAAAAGATCTCATGATTAGATTTTATTGTTTTCTTTTAATTTTTCTGTAATTTTTCTTTACGCAGAAAGAAAAAAATTTCAATTTGTTTTTCATTTTAAGACAAAAAAAAAAAATCCATTTTTACACTAAACCCTTCATTCTTTTTTTTTCTTCCCTTTCTACTCCTTGTTTCTGTGATTTCATAATTAAGGCTTTTCATTTTACATTTATAGGGTTTATATTGCTATATATATGCCTATGACATCCAATCCACGAGACGACTTGCATAGTCGGATCCCAATCCATGTCAGTCCTTACATGAATTTTCGATTTTCTTTTTAATTGGTGCGCCTGATGTAACGTAATGCACTAGTGCGTTGGATTATCTCATCTCACCGCGAAAGTACTATGTGATAAAAAAATTCAAATTTTTTTTTTAATCAATGCGCCATATGTAAAATAGAGCACCGGTACACTATTTCATTATGGCACACAATGCACGTGTTGTTTCGCAAAAAAATGTTTTATTGTGTTAATCGGTGCACCATGTAACATATAATACACTGCACTGGGTCTCCTAGTTGAAAGAGAGCACCGTGGGGCGTTTATGCTACAAAAACTAACGCTAGATGATTTTTATTATTTTGTCTTTGTTAGTCAGTGTGGTGGTTAACATGTAATGCACCAGGGCTCCTTGTTGACAAAGAGCACCATATGGTCTATTATACTATTTTGGCAGTGCGTTCATAAGACCCCCATGCACCGATGTTGCTGTATACACCATTAATGGCGCACAGGTTTCTTGAGAATTTTTTTTCACATCAAAATTTGACAATTTATTTATTAAATATATTAATGAATGATGTGGTATAGGTTTCATATTGATAAATAAATGGCTGACAAGAGGTCAAGTAACAAAAATACTGATAACACATCAAGAAAAACAAAAAAGGCAAATTCTTTGTACATTCTTTATAAAAAATACTATTTTTGAACTATATGTAAGTTTCACTAATCTGTATTGTTCACTGTGTATCATACAAAGCCACAAAATGATGAAGCTTGATTAAATTATTTTTTATCTAAGACCAGAAGAGCGTAAAAGCTTGATGGAAAAATTGCAAAAGGTTGAAATGGGTGAACGAAAAAATACTATCTATCCAATATGAGTTACTTTTTTAATTTTCATTAATAATATATTTAGTGTAATTCATTTAAAGTCTTCTTCCAGTAATATTGGAAAACCTTAAACAATGTGCTCATTATTCCTATTGTCCAATTGGAAAACCTTAAACAATGTGCTAATTATTCCTGTTGTCCAAAGCAATCTACCAGTGTTGTAAAATTCTACACTGTAACCTTAAACAATGTGCTAATTAGTCCTATTGTCCAAAGCAATCTATCAGTCTTTTAAAATTCTACACTGTAATATTGGACCATTTCTGGATGCCTATTGCCCAAAGCAATCTGTCAATATTGTGAAATTGTTGTACATTCTAATGTTGAACCATTTCCGGATTGTGGATAACCCTTTCTAGATTATGAATAACCTGGGAACGAGGTTCTTAACATTCAGCATTTTCAAGAAAACACGAGGTTCTTAACATTCAACATTTCCAAGAAAAAACAAAAGAACTATTGAATAGTTGGTATTGCAGTAGCAGGGTTGTTAACTGTTACAATATGAGGGTTGTTAATTTCTACAGGTTTTTATTTTTTATAATCTCGTATGCAGAGATAAACGTCATAATTTTAACAAATATATTTTTTTTTTTATTTTACCATTTTTTTTTCAGAAATCAAAAAACGTTGTTTACTACTATACATAGTCTACACAGAAAATCACTGGCATCATTCAGGTAGCCCCACACACACAACATTTTTCGAAAGAGGCGAGAATTTTGGTCACATACCTGAGTTCTACTAGTTGCAAAGTAACTCAACAAGCGAGGACGGCAGGAGCACCACGGCGGCCGGGAGTAGCAACAACGCACCTAGAGCGAAAAAAAACGCGCGTACAATGAAAAATATAAACCATCAAACTTCGCGGGTGACTTATTTATAAAAAATAGTTCGGCCGAACTATTTAAAAAAAAAAAAAGTTCAGCCGAATTAATAGTTCGGCCGAACTTTTGATGCTGGTTTTCCAATTCCTGGCAAAAATTCTGTTTGCCCACGCCGTCAGTGTGCCGTCAATCTAAACAGAATCACGAGTTCGACCGAACTTTTAAAAAATGTTCGGCCAAACTATTACAAAGTTCGGCCGAACTTTGTAAAATGTTTGGCCGAACTATTGTTGAAAAAAAAATTCGGCCCCCGATTCTTACAAAAGTGTAACCCAGCTTCACGTTTCCGCCCTAATTATAATATTATTTTAAGTATAATATTATTTCATTTTTAATTATTATGAATACATTAACTACATTACATTTTTTTAATTATTACATTCTAATCTTAGTTACATGTTTCAAAAAGCTTTATTTATTTTTTTAATTATTATTATTAAGTATATTAACTATTTTATATTATCATTATATTTTCTAATTTCTAATTGACATTTTTTTCACCTGTTTTTAATTAAATTTGGTAGACATAAGACTTTTAATATTTTATATTAATCACTATGTATTTACACATTTGGTTAACTAAATAAATAAAATATTTTTCTGTGGATCTCCTAAGGATGAGTTGTGATACTTAGCCTGAAGCTGGAATAGAACAATTCTCCACAGAAGATTCCAAGCACGCTTTAATCATAGATATATTTAACTTATTTAAAATTATCAAAATAATTAGATGTTCAACAAACCTTGTGTGTTCTTGCATGACAGAAACGAGCCTAGATCTATCTCAACCCCAAATATATCAAACACTAAAAAGAATAAAATATCTTGAAATTCAAACCTTTTCTCATATTCTACACTCAAACAAAAGTTTACATCTAGAGAAATTTGACCCCTATAAAAACTTACTTGTTAAATCTATGGTTGAATTGGGTATAATAGTTAATATAAATTTTAAATAAAGAAAATAGATCATCTTTTTGAAAATAATATAAAAAAATATATATTATTTATAAATATTTATAATTATTTATTTGGACATATAGAAAGTTACAAATAATATAAATGTCAAAATTTGTAAAATTTTACAATTTTAGATGAAAAATGCAATCTTATAAATGAAAATACAATTTAAGTTGTATTAATGATTAATGATTATATTTCCAAGATATAACTCAACGTAAAGAATGTATTCAATTAAGTATATTTATTAATGAAATTGGTAAGAACAATGCTTTGATTGGCTTTTCTACATTCTTCACTAAGCCCACATTGATTGGAGCATTGAAAATTGTGTGGTTCATTAAGCGCTTCACTTACTAAATTATTTGCCAAGGCAGCCCTTGGGATTACATAGTGGAGGTTTGTTCTTGATCTACTAACATCTAGTGTCTCCCTGCCATTTTTTTATTATTATTGGGATTACATAGCGGAGGTTTGTTCTTGGTCTACTAACATTTAGTGTCTCCCTGCCATTTTTTATTATTATTAAATTTTCTAACAAATTCTTGTAACGAAAGCTGCAAAAGCAGACTGAAAACTCTAAAGAACCGGAAAAAAAGAAATTTAGCACAGTTACCTAAGCCCCGGATCAATATACAATGAGCCACCTTTCATTCAATCCAATCGCATGTCGAACGAGAAAAAACCAATATCACTGCAAAACTTAGAAAAGATGAGAAATTCTTGCCATACAACGTGCCATCAACCACTTGTGCACCCTGTTTTAATGGCGCCTAAATGAAACCAGCACGACGAATCATCCTGCAATATGCAATTAGCACGGGGGATTGATGACTTAATGGCCGCTTATCCCTGAGTAGACGAATCTTAGATTGGCGGAGGAGAATAACAAACATCTATTCAATGAAATTGCAAATAATAAATTACATATTATATCATGACCTACGTACATGTGGCTAACCTCAGACACACTCGGTTAAAGCTCAGGACAGAGGTTACCATTGTGTTTTTCCAATGTTTCCATTATATATTATTTTTAATTTTTAAAATCTATTAATATTAAAGCCAATCAAAATTTTCCCTATAAATCCACTTAGCAATAAACCTTACCTCGTTTTCAAAATGTTGAATATATGCACTTTGCTTATTCAAATTATAATAATAACAAACCTTACAACCTGCCAAATTTTTGTTTTTTCACAATATTATCTAAAACATTTAAATTTGAATCGAATTTCACATTTTTTATAAAATGTACCACCAATATTACCAATGTATCACCAATATTCTAATCTAAATTACCACCAAATCAAAAACCTATACTAACCCATTAAACGAACCCTCCAAATTTATCATATCTAAAGTAAATTTATTATACGTGCTTTAAATATGTATACCAGCACAGCCACATATATACGTATAGGAGTGATCTTAATATATCATATGTGATAAATTTAATAGGTTAAATTAATAAATTAATATATCAAGATTAATATAAAAACATAATATTTATATTTTGATTTGGATATTAATAAACATTAATATAATATTAATCTTTATAATATAATGTCATAATAATAAATATATTTTAAAATATCATTATTATTATATTATAAATATGACAATAATTATAACAATAGTTGAAAATAATAATAATTATATTATAATAATATGATAATATTATTGACATATAATTAAGTGATTGCTACTCTATTAATATGATAATATTATTGATATATTAGTAATATTAGAAAGCTAATGTATTATAAATTGAAGTAAGCTACATAAAACACAATAGATTAATATCATAAATCTAAGATATTATTATTATAAATCCAAGAGATTGGTGTTATAAATCGAAGGAACTAATAAACCCAAGGGATTAATATTAAGAACCCAAGGGAATAATATTAAACCCAATAGATTAATCCTATAAATGCAAGGTATATATAACCAAAGATAAATATTATAAACCCTAAAAAAACATGGTTTATTGTTGATGTTGATGGTTCATTTTCATATTGAGACAACCTATGTCACAATGTCACGTTGTATCATGGTTAACCATGATTCATTATCATATTGCGATAAAATTTGTCACAAAGCAATGTTGGACCATGGTCGACCAAGGTTGATTTTCATATTGAGACATTATTTGTCACATTGCAATGCTAAACCATCGTTAAGCATGATTTTCATAATTAAATATCAAAATGTGACGTTGGACCATCAGACAATCCTTGTCAAAATGTGACCTTGGACAATGAGACAATCCTGGCCAAAATGTGACCATGGTCGACCATGATTGGCCATGGTTAATGTCCATATTGCAATAGTCTTTGTCACAATGGAATATAGGACCATGTCTAACTATGGTTGACCATGGTTGACAATGGTTGACCATAGTTAATTTTCATATTGACCATGAAAGACCATGATTGACCATAGTTGGCTATGATTAATTTTCACATTAAGACAATCTTTGTTACAATGCGACGTTGGACAATGCTCGACCATGGTTGAACCGCTAGATTAATAAATTCAAGGGTTTGATATTATAAACTGAAGGGATTAATACCCCAAGGGATTATGAACCCAATAGATTAATGTTAAACCCAATAGATTAATATTATAAACCCAAGGTATATAAACCCTGAAATAAATATTACAAACCCTGAAATAAATATAGTTTACCATGGTTGATTTTCATATTAAGACAATCAATATTAAAATTATGTATTAATGATTAATAATTATATTTTTAAAATATAACTCAAAGTAAAGAATGTATTCAATTAAATGCATTTATTAATGAAACTATTAATAACATTGCTTTGATGAGTTCTACATTCTTCTCTTAAAAGCTACTTTATAAAAAAAACTAAACAGTCATGTAACAAAATATAAAAAAGATTCTGCAAATCAAGATAGTGACCATTGGGTTCCTGCAGCCTATAAATCTTTAAGCCACCTATAAGCCTCTAATTTAACACTGTCAAAAAAAGGCCAAAAACATTCACAGAACATCAAGTTGAAGGCCTCGTTACACTCTTAATACTAAATTGTACAATAACCCACAGACATGACAATCCGAGTTGTACTAAAAACTGCCCCTTTCAATAATAAAAATATAATACGACCAATCACGTTATTTGTGTGGAAAACACCGTGGAAGCCTACAAACATCCATTAAAAGCAAATCTGTACTGATGGTTACGCTCAGGCACCAAACCGAGGAATTAATGTGCGTGTGGCTGGAATGAAATGCCAAATAATTCAGTTGTGCGTTGGACGGTTTTGCTCATTTAAATCAGAGCCATTCTGATATTGGATCATTTCATCGGGGCTTTTTAATTCTGTTTAAAATTTAGGTGGAATAGGTTGGAATTAATGATAAATTTCGCGGAAATAGGTTGGATTTATAAGTTTAAGTTATAAATTATATACATTGCAAAGCCAAAGCTATTTAAAAATAAATTCACAATAGTCAGATGCACTAAAATTATATTAATTAAGACATTGTCTATTTAATCATTAATAAATAGAACCAGGTGTTTTAATAAGAATAATGTCACTGTATTTTAAGAATAAAGTGAGATGGAAATGTATATATGATTAGGAGATAAATTATGGAAATATGATAGTTGACCAATTTGCAAAAGAGTGAAGGAAGATAAATATGAAATAACGAAAAAAAAATATAACAACGAGTGTATATTTGCATAGCACGGAATTATGAATCCTAATTCCATAAGGGCATCAAAATCTGTATGCCCATATTTTGATCCATCCATCCTATTTGGCTGGATAAACTGGATCAAACACATTTTGGACTCTCATATCTTATACTATAGGAAGATAAATAAAAAATATATATATAATAAGATAAATAATAACAAAAAAAATATAATAATGAGTGTATATTTGCATAGCACTAAGGGCAGTGAATTATGAACCCTTATGTGCATAAAAATATGTATGCCCATATTTTGATGGCCCACCCTATTTGGCTACATGAACCGGATCAAACACATTTTAGACTCTCTCATATCCTATACTATTTCTCACATATACAAGGAAGCCAACATGGAGGAGGTTGTGAAAGGAAAGTTTCAACGAGGAATATGGAGTCATGAAGTACAGATACAGAGTAGACAATACGACCAGGGAAGCGGGCCTGATCAACTTTCCATAACATCGCGAGATCTTTTTCCTTATATTGTGATATTTGTATGGGTTTTTTTCATTTACATAGGCTGACCAGTGGATCGACAAATCCCTTTCTCTATCTGGTTTGCATAAACTTTCAGTGTTATATTATGAAGATAGGTGGGTACGTGGAGGAACAAGCATTTTCCTTTTTATGCAGATATTTATCTCTTAAATAAGTATGGTTGAACATATACGAATACTGGACCTTTATCATGTAATAAAAATAGACTTTTTTTTTATATATGAAAAAAAATATTTATAAAATAGGTAGATAGTAGTGAGAGTACACTTAGATGTTTTCATGATTGAATATGACCATATTTGCTATAAATTTTATCTATATATACACTAAATGTATATGATTGTTTTAATATTATTAATTAATATTTTATTAAAGGTAAAAGGATAGAATCAATTAAATAAGTACCAATTTAAAATCAAATGGTAAATATATATAAATTCATTTTGTAATAGTTGTTTATTTAGGATTTTCTTAACTCAAGACTTATAAAGTAACAAGAGGATCAAATCTTTTGACCTGCAAATCTATCTTAGAGTTAGAAGAGATTTGATCCCTTTTAGTACTTGGTAGAGTTCAAATGGATGTAGGTTGATTTAATTATTAATTTTTATTAAGACTATTGGGTATAAATTGTTCTATGTTTCATATTTAAAAGAATTGTTTGAAATTTTCTTTAAAATATAAATTTATATATGTAAATTTGTTTTATTGAAGAAATGTAGTAATGGCATGTGCTATATTTTTGAAACAAAAAATCATTGGAATTTTATGTCTTTAAATAAGCTACATTAGAGAAGAATATTGTGATGGCCTACTCTAGGTCTTCATACTAAACCAAATATATCATTGAAATTAAACAAAACATGAAGGAGAATAGCATATTTCTATCTCAACATTTATTTCATGATAATATACAAGTAAAATTTATTTACAACATATTAAACAAATAATTTTATTTTTTTTCAGCAATTTATATAAGTAATTAACATTCGAAGAGTACCTGTATCACTAGCTTGGTTGAGTTTCTCCTGGTTTTGTTGAGACGCTCCTGCTGGGGTACCTGACTAGATTTACCTCCCAGCCAACTAGGAATGATTTCCTAGCACATGGAACCTCCACAGGCTCCCTAGCCCTCCCAGCCCAAGTCCAACCAGTTGTAGTGTGCCCAAGTGGGAATCAACACCCTCCAACTCCAAACAAGACCAATAATCCTCCTCAATGCCAAAACAAGACCAAGAATCCTCCCCCTTCCTCTCATCCTCCTTCCCTTTTATATCTTTTCCTCTCATCCACTTCAACTACTTGCCATTAATTTCATGACTACCCCTCCATCCTTTTCATCTATTAACATTGAATTTCCTACCATATATACATATTTTATTCAATAATAAATGGGAGAAGACCAAAACGTAAATTGAGATGACATATTGGATGTACAAAATATAGTTATCTGATTTTAGAATTAAATGAGGGAACAACATATCTCATCTACAAGTTAAATTGAGATGACATATTGGATGTACAAAATCTAGATATTTGATTTTAGAATTAAATGAGGGAAGGCCATACCTTATCTACAAGTTAAATTGAGATGACATATTGGATGTACAAAATCTAGATATTTGATTTTAGAATTAAATGAGGAAAGACCATACCTCATCTAAGATTTGATTTGAGTAGACATATTAGAAATGAAATAAATAATAAAGGTCATACCAGTAAAAATAAAATAAAATTACAATTTCACAATTGTAGATATTACTCAAAGATTATAAGTCATTATTTACAGATTAATTAAAAGCTAATCAAAATTTTCCTTATGGGATCAAGTGGGGCATAACATACACCCCTCCTTCAGAAAACTTCGTCCCGAAGTTACAGTGAAAATGACACAATGATGTTGAAAATAAGGCATAAAAAAATAGAGATAGATTTAGTAGTCAAATTAAGTCAAGCAATGATACCACCTCCCATCAAGAGTCCTCAATCTAACTTATAACCTCCTATCCTTCCTAACCTACTTCCACTCCCATCCTATCCGTCCTCTGCTGCAATGTACTATGGCATCGGCTATACTGATCTAACCACTGATAAAATCAATATGGCAGAAGCGTCGACTATATCGACCTAAATTTCCCAGTAGGCAACTGGCAACCGTCATCACACATCTAGGGGAGTGTGTCCATCACTGTCCTCCCACGATTCCAGGCTTGGAGGTTACAGAGTGGGAAATTCCTCCAACCCTCCTCAAAACTAGGGTCAACACCCTAATATGGACCACACTACAATGTTGGTTGGATAATTGTCATCGAATAATCCAGTCAGGTAGTCTTGTCACTTGTATCATTTACACTTTACCCATGTCATAATAGTGCATATCAAGTAGATAAAAAATGTAATAGAATAATGTACATCATGCCATACCTCGTCGTATATGTCAACATTTCCCATCGGAAGCGTAGATCTTGGTTATCATATAGTTATTTCGAATCTATAGGTTAGTTCTCATTCATGCATATATATAACAACAAGACATATATAGATAAGTGATCTTAATCCTCGTGTTATTAAGTCCAACATCCATGTCTCAATTTTGCACCCATAAAAACATACTGGAATAAATCTTTAGATAAATCAAAATTTTGATAAGTCATTCGTTAGATAAATCATATCCCTTGATTCAGACATCAACAACAATGACTCTGAGAAGTTATACACTAGATAAATCATAACCAAGCAAGTCGTATATCCGGTAAATCATAAATCAAATATTTTAATCCACAATACCTAATATATCTAATGATTTATATAAGTAGTTTCATCTGTCCAACTAAAATGCAACAATATTACATAGTGTTCATAAAATAACATGGAACTACAAATAGATTCTTAGCATAGGTAGCTATCTAAGTCAAAATGGGCATGATAGATGCTCGAAAAGTGAGGGGTAGTCATGATGTATAGTCTTTGCATCCTCCCAGGTAGTAGATCCTGGGCAATACTTGTCCCACTGGACCTTAACCTGGTCTGCCATGCAACGTCTGAGATTTCGAACCCTATCATCCAATATGCGTAATGGTCCGACTATTACGGTTCCCATGTCTGACACCTGGAATTCTCTCCAATCTAGTTTGTGAGATTCATTAGAAACATAATGTCGTAAAATAGATACATGAAAAACATCATGATTTTTATGCAAATGGGGTGGCAGTACAATACAATAGGCAACTAGTCCAATCTTCTCCTTAATTCTAAAAGGTCCTACAAATCGAGGTGACAACTTTGTCCCTTTCCCAAACTGTATGGTGCTTTTTTTGGGTCGAATATGGATAAAAATTTGGTCCCCTACCTCATAACTATGATCAGTTCTATGTGCATGGGCATAACTCTTTTATCTATCTTGTGCTTCGTTTAACCTTTCTCAAGACTTTCTTACCTATTCCTCCATTTCTTGTACCAACTCTGGCCCAACTATTACTCAGTCCTCTCCAACTCAATGGCATCGTGCATGGCCTCCCATACAGAGCTTGATAAGGAGGCATACCAATGGAACTATGGTAACTATTATTATAGGAAAACTCTACCAATGGTAAGTACCTTTCCCACTGAGTCTAATTATCCATGACGTACATTCTAAGCATGTCTTCCATAACCTGATTTAATTTTTCAGTCTATCTGT
The DNA here is from genome assembly GCA_034641835.2 of Pinus albicaulis. Lineage (NCBI taxonomy): Eukaryota > Viridiplantae > Streptophyta > Pinopsida > Pinales > Pinaceae > Pinus > Pinus albicaulis. The sequence continues at coordinate 1,638,359,035 of CM076575.1, read as the reverse complement.
TTGTTTCTGGATGATATGTAGTGCTCAAGTTCAACTGAGTCCCCAATGATGACTGCAAATTTTTCCAAAACCTATATTTAAAGCGAGAGTCTCTATCAGAAATGATCTTTGTGGGTAACCCATGTATTCGAATAACTTCACTTACAAATAATCATGCCACATCAGTAACATCATAAGTATCTCTCACCGAAATGAAATGGGAAATTTTGGTTAATTCATCAACTACAACCAATATAGAATTGTGACTTTGGGAAGTGAGGGGCAAACCTACAACTAAATCCATAGAAATGACCTCCCATTTAGACATAGGGATGTCATGCGGTTGTAGGAGTCCTACTGGATGGCGATGATTAGCCTTTAATCGTGGACATTCAAGACATTTGGTGACAAACTGGACTATTTCGTGTTTCATGCCTACCCAAAAGAAGAGTTTATTCATGTCAGCAAACATATTCTTCACTCCAGGATGTGCACAATAGAGTGCTCTATGTGACTCTTCAAGGATGGTTCTTCTTATACTCCCTTCCTTAAGGATGTACATTCTTCCTTGAAATCTCAATAGTCCATCTGGTTCAACGACATAACCCTCAAAATTTGTTTCTATTTGCTTCCCACTCTGGAGTGATGATATAAATTTCAGATAACAACTATCTTCAAAGAGTTTTTCCAACACACATTCCCTTAAATTAACCCTCAAGGGTACTAAAGAGAAGGTTCGTGGCCTCCTTCTTAGTGTATCTACCACCACATTATCCTTTATCTTAATACATGAGATCCCATAATCATACTCACTGATGAATTCACTCCACCACCTTTGTCTAGTCTTCAAATCTCTCTGAGTGAAGAGGTACTTCAAGATTTATTGATCAGTTCTTAACTCAAAGCTTCTCGCAATGAGCTAGTGTCAACAGAGTTTTAAAGCTAACATCACCGTTGCTAATTCTAAATCACGGGTAGCATAAAATTCTTCATGTTTCTTCAACTTTATGGATGTGTAAGCTATTACTCTGCCTTGTTGCATCAACATTGCTCCCAACCCTTACTTTGAAGCAGATGTGCAGATAATGAAGTCCTTTTCCATGTCAGGCACTCGAAGAATTGGTGCACTTGTTAGTAACCTCTTTAGTTTGGTGAATGCGATGTCACATTCATCTATCCATTCATACCTAAACCCTTTTTGTTGTAATTTTGTTATGGGTTTTCTAATCTTTGAAAACCCTTCCAAAAATATACGGTAATAACCTACTATCCCCATGAAGCTATGCACCTCATGATCATTTTTTGGCACTAGCCAATCCATTATGGCCTTTACTTTTTCTGGGTCAACTAAAATCCCTTCTCCTGAAATGATGTGCCCAAGATAATGAATTTCGTTTTGAAAGAAGGAGCATTTCAACAATTTTCCATACAATTTATTTTCCCTTAAGCAGGTTAGCACAACCCTTAGGTGCTCTTCATGGTCCTTTTCATTCTTGGAATAGACCAGGATATCGTCTAGAAATACTTGCACAAATTGGTCCAAATATTTCCTGAACACACTATTCATGAGACTCATAAATATTGTTGGTGCATTGGTCAAACCAAATGGTATAACTACCAACTCATAGTGCCAAAACAGAGCCTGAAATGCAGTTTTTGGGATTTCACCTTCCTTCATCCTCAAATGGTGGTATCCAGATCATAGATTGATCTTTGAGAAACCTGTTACGCCCTTCATTTGGTCAAATAGGTCATCTATTCTAGGTATCGGGTACCTATTATTTATTTTGGCTCGATTCAAGTCCCTATAATCTATGCATAACCTTAAGGACCCATCATTCTTCTTTATGAAAATTACTAGTGTACCCCAAGGTGAAATTCTAAGTCTAGTAAATCCCAAGTCTAAAATTTCTTTTAACTGCATTTGTAGCTCACAAAGGTCTGGGGTTTTCATCCTATAGGGTGTCTTGGAGATTGGTTCTGCAGTAGGTTTTAAGTCGATTGTGAAATCGGTCTCCCTCAGAGGTGGTAATTCAGGCAATTCCTTAGGTAAAACATCCCTGAATTCTAACAAAACTGGGTATTGACCTAGGGAGGGTCCTTTCTGGTCACTTACAACCTCAACCACATATAGTTTACAACCTTGTCGGAGAGAACGTTTCACCTTCATTGTGGAGATGAATCATAGGGGCACTCCTCTCTTGATACCATAAATCTCAATTGTCCTACCTTCATCATCTAGACAAATCAACTTATTTTTGAAACAGTCTACCAAAGCTCGATGAGCTTCTAGCTAGTCCATTCCAATGATTACATCGTACGTCCCCAACTTTGTGACGTACGCCATAAACATAGTTGTACACTCCCAGAGGTTCAATTGACATTGGTTAACACTAGCTCATGCTGCTTGTTTTATCCCAGAAGCCATTTCGACTTGTTTAAAGTCATCGTGCTCATAGGTTGCCAACCCACATTTTTCTAATGCAATTGGTGAAATGAAACTATATGTAGCACCAGAATCAAACAAAATTTTAACTTTTACATTGTTTATCATACCTGTGGTTTCTACCACAGCAGACGAGTTTTCAACTTGGGGCTTATCAACTGCTGCATAGATTCGATGGTGGTTTCTTGCTTCCCCCATTGGTGATTTTTCTTCTCTACATTTTTTACCTATTTGTAACTCAGGACAATCACGCTGGTAATGAGGTCCCCCACATTCCCAACAAGTGATGTGAGGTAAACTCCGAACATAATTTTTTGGAGTTCTTTGGAAAGAGCTCCTTTCCCTGAGACCCCTACCCCTGCTCGTGGCTTGTTGTGTCTGACTGTGATTGTATGAGCCCTTGAAGTTGTTGCTGAAGTTGTACTGGCAACCATTTAAATCCAAATTATCGGCATTCTGGGCACAACCCTATTTCTATATGGTGGTGGCCAAAGACTTCCTCCCCTGGAAAAGGTATGAGGGGCCTTCCCCATAAACCTTGGTTGGTGTGGAAAAGTGGTTTTGTTTCCACCTTTTAAGTCTAAGTGCTCTTCAACATAACAAACATGTTCAACAACTTCTGCAATTGAGGATGGTTTCCACATCTGTAGCATTGCCCTAATATTAGGGTTCAATCCATAAATGAAACGATCTGCTTAGTGTTGATCAGTGTCCATGTAGGAGATATACTTGACCAATTCCATGAATCTAATCTCATATTCCTCCACTTTGAGGTTTCCTTGTAGAAAAGCATGGAAGGCTCCTACTTATTGTCCTTCATAAAATGCTGGTAGGTACTTCTTCCTGAATCTCTCCTCAAATAGTTCCCAGGTAATTGTGTCAGGAGTGAGGTGTAGTTGATGCTCCAAGTTATCCCACCAGTTTAGGGAACTACCTCTGAGTTGGAATATCACTATTTTAGCTTTTGAATTGGAATTATAATCTCTTAGTGCAAAGAAACTTCTCATTCCCTCTAACCAAGCTTCTGCTCGTTCACTAACATGACCTCCAACGAACTCTGGGAGCTTAATCTGTTGTAGCTCTCGCGTAATGTCCTCGATTGGAGGTTCTCTATCAGAGTCTCTTGACCGCTTGAGATTTCCTAGCCCTGGTGGAGGGTGCTCTACTTCCACCTCAGTTGTTTGGTGCCCTCTTAAGGTCTCGTTAATTGCTTCTAGGGAGCATAAGATAAGAACCAACTCTGGCGATGGAAATGGGTTATTTGTAGGAGGTCCTTGTGATGATCCTCCTCGACCTCGATTTCCCTGCGTCTTCGCCATTTTCAAAGGTTCAATTATCTGTATCATACGAGACTTATTAATGCAGCTTAGGATTTGTCCATCCCTAGTCGACTTACACACATATATAAATGATATGCATATGTTTTTCTTTTACTATGCTCATAACAATCCTTACTAATATTGATCTGATCCCGAAGGATCTCCTCTCATGTGTGAGCTCCTACAAATTTTCTCTTAATACTAGTTAGGTTACTAGTGTGATGCCCGTGTCAGTCATGCTGTAATGCTTTATTAACACCAAATTATGTTCTTGAATTACCATAATTAATGAATTAGCTTAATATACTGAATCATTAGTTTACTCTTGGTGGATTTCAAAATATTAATATAGAATGAAATTTGGAACCATTCTTGTGTATTCACACAATGAACCATTAATAAAATTTCATGTAGTAGTTTGATATAAAGAATAACTTTTACACGCTTATTTCTTTCTTCGACATATAAATATTAATGGCATTCAGGGCAAAATATTTGCCTTGGAAATTAGAAATGGGAAACCAACTCTAGTTAGGTCTTAATTGAGAAATTAGAACTATCTTGAAAACATGGTTAAGTTTATTACAATTTCAATAATTATATGAAGTTTTTGCATAAATTTCCATAAATTTTGGTGGGCACTAACCTCAGTAATATTAATAATAATAATAATAATAATAATTATTATTTTTAATCATAAATACTATAGATATTACCAAAAGAAAATCTAATTATTAATTTAACAAATTATGTTATGAAAGATATCAGAATTATTATGTAATTTCGTTTCATATATATATATATATATATATATATATATATATATATATATATATTCTTTAGACCTTGTCACTGCATGATGTAGAATTTAATAAATCATGTTATCAAAGATATCAGAATTATTATGTAATTTCGTTTCATATATATATATTCTTTGGACCTTGTCACTGCATGATGTAGAATTTTTATGTAAGTCCATTTTTATGTAAGTCCATTTGTTATATATATATATCCTTTAGACCTTGTTAATGCATGATGTATTGCGAAAAAAATTTCAGTCTCATTTGGTGGGTGTCATATTTAATGGTAAAATTCCATTAAATTTTTCCGATCATACTCTATAAACAATTCAAATCATCATTTTTATTAATAAAAATATTTATTGAAAAATTTAAATACTAAATTTTAATATGATAAAATGAACTGGCTCTAAATTAAGTTTTAATATCATTAAATGAAATGACTCAAAATTAAAGTGATATCCCTGAACAACAAATTATAATTTTATTTTATTTTTAAATATATTTTATTTTTAAATATAATTTTATTTTATTTTAAATATATTTTCAATTTTAGTAATATATTTATCGTACCAAATTTTTAAAATTTCGTGGACGAATTATCAAAACTGTTAGAACCTCTATATATACCTGTGTCGGTGTTCACAGTGGTAAAATTGATGACAACAAAGCAAGAGAGCGGCGACGAGACTGGCGCAGAGGCATCGACGGTTTCCGTCCGGGCATGCATCCGACAGAAGAGCAGGCCTATGCAGCCGCAATGCTTGACCTCGTCTTCAGCCTCGAGGCGAGTGAGGACAGCCCTCTGCCGAGGGTTTAGGCTTTGCAGGCGGTTGTTTCTGCAATTGCCGCATGGATATTGTGCACCGAGCTTCGGAAACCCCATCAGCCTATCTCCTATTGAATTCAAGCGTTACAGAGCTTTTATTCGACAGCACAATCAGTTAATTTAAGGGGAATTTGGACTATGAGTGGCGACAAGAGGAGAGCTCAAAGTTACAGGCTTTAGCCGACCTGGACGAGGAAGGGGAGGTTGTCTGCCTGAAATCATTGAAGAAACGTAGAAATGAATTAGAAAACTGTGATTTGGAGGTGGAGAAGAGGCTGAAGGAGAAGAAAAAAAAATAAGGGACTTAACTGGTGAAGAAAATGGTGGTGATGGGGTTATCGAGATGAAAAGAAGAAGAGATAAATGGAAGATGCCATGGAAGATGAAGCTTCCACGAGAAAGAAGAAAAGGAAAAGAAAAGGGAGAATAACATTTCTTATTTGGATGAAACGCCATTGAGCGCTGTTCAAAACGATGAAATCTTCGAGGAAAGCAGGGTTGCGAAGATGTGGAAAGAGTTGCAGATTGCGTTGGCTAAACTATCTTCGGCCATGTATCAAACGGGGTAATATTACAACAGATCAAGAAGAACTTATTAGCAGAATGCATGCTGTCCTGGGCAACAGATGGTCGATAATAGCAGGCGGAGTCCCCGGCTGAACATACAACAAAATAAGAACTACTGGAACACTAACTTGAGAAAGAAACTTGCTGTTAGGGGAATCGATCCCAAAACCCATAAAAATATCACGACATATGGCACGAACAGAGTCAACAGTGATCGTTTCAACCGGAGGAAAGGGGAGAAAATATATTATTCTCCGAAGGAAAGAAATGTTGCCAGGGTCAGCCAATCAACAGGGCTCGTGATTCCTAATGATCACAATCTAAAATCAGATTTAAAGAGGCAATATATTGCAAGGACAAGACAGCTTAAAATCTCTAATACAACTATTAGCTCATCTTCTCCAATTAATACACAGATTGATCTAAAGTCCAGAGAGTTGACAGCAGATCTGATATTTTGTTGTAGCTCTGCATGAGAAAAAAATTGAGAGAAATTACCACTCATCCTAATTTCGTGGAGCCTCAGCCAGTGGCAAGCTCAGATGCTGGGAAACAAACCGATGATAGTACTGGATATTATAGCAGTGATTCAGCTGGCAGTTGGTCCTTGATCCAACCCTTCTCCAATGAGGATCATGACCATCACTACTTGTCTATGGAGGGAAATTCTAATGAATGTTACAGTCAGACACTGGCTTAAGAGTATAGATCTCTGAAGCCCAGTACTCCACATAAAGAATCAGAGCCAATGTGTGATAGTAGAGAACGTGAAAATGGTTACAGCCATGTGCAGAAACATGAGCAGTTCCCAGAATCTGATGTATTCAGTTTCTTTGATGTTCGCAACGCTGAGATTGAAATTTGTTAGAGTGTTGATCAGTGGGTACATGAACAAGAAACATAATTCATGCAGCAGAAAGATCAAGAAATGCCTCAACTTCACAACTGGGACAAGAAATTGATGATCAAGAAAAAGACAATTTTAAATCTCAAGACACCAATGAGCCGGGGTTTCATCATAATAACACTCCACACAGGCAAGACTCTGGCCCTATTCAACCGGAGTTACACAGTGATGACAGTTATGGGCATAAGAACTTAAGTATTGATCTTTGTATATATCACATCATTCAAGGAAGAAGCCAGAAATGGAAAACACTGGAAACCGATTTTGTGACAGTTATGGGCATAAAAACTTAAGTATTAATCTCTGTATGGATCGCATCATTCAGGGAAGAAGCAAGATTTTTTGGAGGGTTTTCAAGTCCTACTCCATAAAGCCCCAAGGGATAACCCAAAAACCCTCCCTAAGCCGCATACTCAAGTGGAGAAATCGAACATTCCGTAGAGCTCTAATCAAGTCCACAAACCTATTGTCATCAAAGCGAGAATATTTTGAGATGCATCTTTTGGAGCGAAGGCATAGAGGCTTAATTCTTCTAAAAGAGAAGTGTCAAAATTGGCAAACCCAGTGAGACCGCATCTTTTTACAAGCAAAACAATAATTCGTGGGCTTGTTTTCTAGTAAGTCCAGAGAGGTTATGAGCAAGGCGCCACTGACGGAAATGATGAAGATTATTCTATTTCTTTAAAAAAAAGAAATTCACATTCACATTTTCTATATATATATATATATATTTTCATATTTCTATATTTTTTTTATTTTTTTATATATATTATTTGCATTATTTTTATAAGTTTGTTTGTTTTGTTTTTTTTGTTTTTTTCTTTTAATATAATTTCGCAACGGTTGATGGGTTTTAGATGGGTTTTAGGCTTCAGATTTTGAATCTGGGCTCTGATACCATATGTGATGACCTACTCTAGGTTCTCATACTAAACCAAATATATTATTGAAAGGAGAATAACATTTATTTCATGATAATATACAAGTAAAATTTATTTACAACATACTAAATAAATAAAAATAATTTGTTTTCAGCAATTTATATAAGTAATTAACATTCGAAGAATACTTGTATCACTAGCTTGGTTGAGTTGCTCCTCGACTAGATTTACCTCCCAGCCAACTGGGAATGATTTCGTAGCCCAGGGAACCTCCACAGACTCCCTAGCCCTCTGAGCCCAAGTCCAACTAGCTGTAATGTGTCCAAGTGGGAATCAACACCCTCCAACTCCAAACAAGACCAATAATCATTTTTAATGCCAAAACAAGACCAGGAATCCTCCCCCTTCCTCTCATCATCCTTCCCTATTATATCTTTTCCTCTCATCAACTTCAACTACTTTCCATTAATTTCATGAATACCCCCATCCTTCTGATTTTAGAATTAAATGAGGAAAGACCATACCTCATCTAAGATTTGATTTGATAAGACATATTAGAAATGAAATAAATAATAAATGTTAGACCAGTAAAAATAAAATAAAATTACAAATTCACAAGTGTAGATATTACTCAAAGATTATAAGTCATTATTTATAGATTAATTAAAAGCTAATCAAAATTTGTCTTATGGGATCAAGTGGGCCATTACAAATACCATGACAAAAACCATGGATTGTGAAAGCGGAGAGTCCATGAAGTAACTAAACTATTTTACATCATTTTTTTTTCAATTATTAATATTAGTTTTTTATTTTATATGTTTATAGGAAAGGGTAGGACATTAGAACATGTCTTCCATACTGGGCACTGGGCTAGAGAGGGAATCCACTCAATTAATGCATATTTCAGTTGAGAGTCTAAAAAAAAAAAATATGTTTGAAATAGAAAAATAATATTTTCTATAATAACAGAATGAATACAAGTAAAAAAAAATGTATGAGTAAAATGTTTAAATCTTATACTTTCCAAAAATATTTCAACAATAGATTTAAATAAACTATTTGAAGATATATGTTAACTAATTTATGTCCAGATCAACTTCATATATATCTATATATAGAAAAAAATTTGTAAAAATAAAACATTTTAACGTTGTATATAAAAATACTCTACATTAGTTATCAAAAAATATTTTAATAAGAATTAATATTACAATATAGTTATAATTATAATAATAATAAAGCATTTTAATTTGCTTGATAAAATGTTTAGATGTACATATGATACAAAATATTTTATAGTAAAATATGTATATATTATTTTTAAAAATTAGGTATATGTGATAAAAAAAATTGTGTTTATGCTTAAAAATTTTATTTAATCATATATATTAAAAAATACAATTTAAAAAATAATAAATAACAAATTGTATTTTTTCTTTACAATTGAAAAAACCTTGCACTTAAAAAAGCCTGATTCCTCTGAACTCATATTAAATCCATACTTGATCCCAGGCACTTGAAGAAAATGCATGGAGAGTGTGCCGTTGGTAACGCTGTGAAATGGTCAATAATAAAAGTGTGCGTGGACGGAAATGGTAAGTTGGATGACAGCCATTATGAGAATTGCGAGAAGCAATGACGATCGCAATTCATAAAAAGCAGACTGCCCGTATTTTGTGAGATTATTCAGTTCCTTTTATCAAAAGCAATTAATTCGGTGAGTGAGATAAGTCTTTGATATTATCAATGCCCGGTAATGTAGTGTCAGTTGGATATGAATAATTCCTTATCAATTAATAAGCAATTAATAATGATAGCTAATATTAACCTTACTGTATAGTATTCTGAATAGTGATATATAGGATTTGATTCAATTATTTCAAATCTGATACGAATATTACACTTCCCACACTCTTCAATACTACTCCACAAACTGAATAATATTATTCATCACAAATACAATAGCAAATAACAAATATGAGTAATAAAAAGACCTCTTTCATTTTTATAACATTATAATTATTTCATTATTTTAAAATTATTATTATTAACTAATATGGTAGATTAAGTGGTTTTAATAAAATATATAATTTATCATAATTATATTATTAAAATGATAAATATATGTCTATTAGCATCATTTTTCAATTAATCTAAATCTGTATTTAAAAGATGGAAAATGATACCTATCTAAGTATATCAACCGCATTTTTAATAGTGTTATGTTGTAATGCATGGGATTAGTGGACTATCATTAACAATGATTGACATTCCATAAGTATTCTTAAATATTGTAATTTATGATTGAAAATGGTGGATGATGGTGAGAAAGTGGTTCACTATGGGTAAAAATGGTGGTGAACATTACATTAGGGTTACCTATAATATATAATATATTACCTATAATATGTAATATATTACGTTATAAGGTTAAATGAATGTGGTTTGGGATAGTGACACAAGTTATGTATGGCAAAAAAAATGGTTGAAGAAGTTTTGAACATGGTTTCCCATGGTTAATCTGCGGTGGACACATTGAGAATGGTTGATAATATTTCACCAAAGGTAACTATAGTATGACTAAAGAAAACAAGTTTAAAGATGGAGGTCTATGATTAATCATTGTTAACTATAACTGATTTTCAAAGATACACAACGGACATATCTTTAGCTCTTTTGTAACACCACAAGTCAACTGAGAATAGAAACAATTGTAATTTGGTTATCTATATTTCCCTACTCCTTCATTATATAGCACAACATTTAGCCTCTACCATGTCAAAAATTTGGTAGATCATTAGCTAAAAAACAAGACCATGTGACGAGAATGTATTCTAAAGATACGAAAATACACCACAATGGTAGAGTCTAGGGATGAAAAAACAATCATTCTTTGATAGGTAATTTCCTTGTCATTCACATATATATATTTTTAAAACTTAATAGTGTTTCTCTATTCTCTATTCATTCCATAAAACCACCATACATATTATATCAAAATTAAAAATATATATATCATCCAAAAATTACTTCAATTAAATATATAAACATATTAAATAATAAATATTTCATATAATAAATAAATAATAGCCATATATATTATTTAAAATAAAATAACTATATAAAAAAATCGTATTTAATAAATAAAAGAAAATATATATCATTCATTTTCAAATAAAAATATGTATATGTTAAAAAAATTGTCTTATTCTCTTACCTTAGATTTTTATAATTCTAATCTCGAAATCTACTCTCAAAAATGCAATTCTCATCTCTAAATCGACTCTCAATTTAGATTTTTATAATTCTAATCTCGAAATCTACTCTCAAAAATGCAATTCTCATCTCTAAATCGACTCTCACTACAAGAGATTTAATAATTATAACATAAAAATAATTATAATATAAATAGATTTATGAAAAGTTCTAGAATAAACCTTTTGATATTCTATGAGTAATTTTAATCAACCATTAAACATGTATTAATTAATAATATAAATTCTTATTACAAACATGAAATATAATTATATAATTAAGGTTATACTAAGTATATATTATTTAATTAATAAATATTATTTTGTAATTAATAATTTTAAATTATTAATTATTAATTTAATTTTGATAAAAAAATTAATTAATACATTTTATGTATTATAGATATGTTAAGGTTAGTAACAAGTAATGATTAATTACCAAAATTACTTAATTAAATATATTTTTAATTGTTTTTTGGTAAGTTTGGTAGTGGCTTTCTATTCATTCATTTAACAAAAACAACAAGTTACATTGTCTAAATCAATACTTCATAGCCTCAATCTTCCCGAATGAAACTAGGTCCGTTGGCCAACTCAAAGGGTTAAAATCCAACCAAAATTGGAACATCTTAATCTTGTCTCTAAATGCCTTATATGGTATATTGTCTACTATATGTTTTAACATACTTATGGAAACAAAAATGCTAGCTGCACTCTTCATAATTCACCAAAAAAACTAAACTTATATGATTACCCATCTGAAGATTCAATAGGTGTCAAATCTTTTGCACTTGATTCAGGCATATCTACTTGATGCAGGTTTTGGAGCTGACATTCTATCCGTCCAAGACCCACATTCTGGTGATGCCCGTAGAGTCGAATTTTGTGAATGTCTCTGTGCACGTCATCCAACGTTGAGGCTTCCTTTGGATCTCCTCCTTCCTCTTGGATTACTACAATGGATTTGCAATGATACAATTCATCATCTAGTATAGGTGGGTCGTTGATTTAAATAGGCTCAATCGACCTCTTGTATTTCCCGGATCTATCACCATTGGTTCATGTCATTATCTGTAATGTCATCCTCAAATTTGGTGTTGAGATCTCTCTCCCAACCTGATATGAAGCCTCTTACCTGAGTAGGTGTCCCAACTACATAAGCATGGAGTAGATTTTCCATGTGTTCCATGTGTTCTTTATCAGATTTTATGCCTCTCATGTTGGGTCCTGCCTTCGCTTTTCCTTTGACCATTCTGCCCTGCGATCCGGGCTTATCTTCCCTACATTTATGATTTTAATTACAAGTTTATTTTTGAAAGTGTAGACTTCTGTGATCCATATCATATTATTTATAAATCTTCCAGGAAATCACATAGGAAATTATAAAACGACGTGTTTCTAACTACCAAGTGTAGTCCATCATCAGGAGAATGATGATTTGGCTGATCCTTTACATAAATATACAAAAAAATATATTACTATATGATCACCTGAGAAAACCAATTAATTACCAAACAAATATGACCAAAAATTTGTTCGTGTTATAAGATACTGTAAATTGTCTATTAATAGTCACATATATGTAAATTTTAGTCATCGTTTAAACCAATTAATGATCAAATAAATATGACTAAAATTTAGTCATGTTATAAGGTACTATAAATTAGCCACTAATAGTCATATATATGAAAAATTTAGTCGTCATTTGTAATCACAAATTTATCATTTGCAATAGTCATTTATCTTTTTTCTGTAGTTTCACATTCATTATATAAACAAATAGTTTAGTAGTTTATATTCATTTCATTTACTTTTATTAATAATCATTGTAAATCACTAGTTTAGTCATATATTCATTTTATTTATGTTCATTATTAATCAATATAAAATAATAATTTAGTAGTTTTAGATTGATTTCATGTGTTCATTATTAATCAACATCAATTAATTTGTTAGGTCCCTATATTACTAGTATAGTCCCTTATTGTTGTTAGTGTAACCCCCTTATTGTTATTATTGTACCCTTGTAACCCACATTTTGTTATTATTGTGCCCTTAAATTATTATTGTTAGGTCGGCTAGGATTACATCATGGCCCACTAGGATTACATTATGGCCCCATGGACTCCTATATATAGAAAGGAGGTTTTGTAAATTGTATCATCCAAGAATTGTTCATTTATGTAATGTATCGGAGGTTGCCCCCTCGAAGTGGCTGATTTCTGCGTTGATATCTATTTTCTTCTCTTTCCGGAGCTGGTTACACAACATCTGCACGTAGCTAACCATGGGGGAATATGTATTGACTAGTCCAATGCTTTCCATTCCTATGGGAGGTGCTGATGTTGTACTAGGAGTACAATGGTTACAATCTTCGTGGACGGTAGCTTTTAATTTTCAAGAACTTTTCTTGAAATTTTTTTCAGAAGGAAAGGAAGTTGAATTACGGGGTATTGAAGGGAAGCCAGGAAGGATAATAAGCTCTAATGTCATGACAAAGCTTCTAAAGAAAGAACAACGAGGCGTAATTGCACAATTATGCTCACTAGAAGTTCCAACATCAAAATCATCTATTTCTGCAGATCTCCAACAAGTCTTGGACAATCATTCCAAGGTGTTTGAAACTCCCAAAGGACTCCCACCTATTCGTGATCATGATCATGCTATTCATTTGATTCCAGGAAGTGTTCCTCCAAAACATCAGGCCTTATATATATCCTTATGTCCAAAAGAGTGAAATTTAACGTATGATTGCAGAAATGTTAGAGGATGGTATAATTCAACCTAGTCAAAGTTCTTTCTCTGCTCCAATAGTATTGGTGCACAAGAAAGATGGATCATAGCAAATGCATTTGGATTATAGGGAGCTCAATAAGTTCACTATTAAAGATAAATTTCCCTTTCCTGTGATTGATGAATTATTGGATGAATTACATGGAGAAATTTATTTTACCAATTTGGATCTTCGTTCAGGATATCATCAAATTAGAATGAAGATTGAAGATATTCCAAAAACAACATTTCGAACTCATGAGGGTCATTATGAATTTTTGGTCATGTTTCGTCTTACCAATGCACCTTCTACATTTCAAGGGTCAGATGAATTCCATTTTCAAACCCTTTCCTTAGGAAATTCAGGCATGTATTTTTCGATGATATACTAATCTGGCGCATGTCTTGGAAGGATCATGTTGAACATGCCGACAGGTGCTCAACTATCATAGGAGAAACAATTATATGCAAAAACATCCAAATGTTTCTTTGAGTACAAGAGGTGAATATCCGGGCCGTATTATATCCTTACTTAGGTGTTAAAGAGACCCTAAATAAAATTGAAGCCATTAAGGAATGGAAATTCCCCACAACCATAAAGCAGTTGCGAGGATTTCTTGGGTTAACAGGGTATTATCGAAAGTTTGTTAAGAATTATGGGAGAATAGCAACACCTCGAACAACATTATTGAAGAAAGATGCATTTTCATGGACTCTCGAAGCAACTAAGGCCTTTGAACATCTTAAAGAGGCAATGTGCCTAGCACCAGTCTTAGCTACACCAGACTTCACAAAAACCTTTATTGTGGAATGTGATGCCTCAGGAAATGGAATTGGTGTTGTTTTAATGCAAGAAGGAAGACCCATTGCTTTTGGAAGTCATCCAATCAAAGGAAAGTATTTACAGAAAGCTATTTATGAGAAGGAAATGTTGGCAATACTACATGCACTAAAGAAATGGCGACCTTACCTAATGGGAAGACACTTCAAGGTAAAACCAATCATGATAGTCTTAAACACTTTTTGGAACAAAGACTATCTTCGAAGAGAAGCAAAAATGGGTCACAAAGATGTTGGGTTATGACTTTCAAATCATCTACAAAAAAGGGAAGCTAAATATTGTTGCAGATACACTCTCAAGAAAGGATGAAGAGGTGGAAGCATTTTCATGTGACATTTCCATTATCCAACCAGATTGGATAACCGAATCAAATGATGAATGGAATAAGGATGAAGAAGTGTGGACACTAATTCAAAAGTTGCAGCAAGATCCTAGTATATCTGATACATTTAGTTGGAAAGATGATTCCTCCCACAGTACAAAGATCGCTTATATCTTTGTAAGAATTCCCAACTAAAACAAAAGATTCTTCCGGAATTGCACACTTCTCCTTTAGGAGGACACTCGGGATTTTTAAAAACTTACCACAGGGTGAAGAAAGAATTTTTTTGGGATTGCCTTAAATCTGATATTCAAAATTTTGTGATGGAATGTTTGGTTTTCCAACAGAATAAATTTGAGACAATTAAGACCCCGGGACTTCTACAACCTTTATCCATTCCAAGTCAACGTTGGGAGGAGATTTCAATGGATTTTATCATAGGTTTACCTAAGTCCGAAAGAAAGAGTGTCATCATGGTGGTAGTTGATAGACTTACCAAGTATGCACACTTTTGTGCATTATCTCATCCATTTAAAGCAAGTACAATTGCTACTACATTTGTGGATAGAATTCAAAAGCTACATGGAAGCCCGAGGGTTATTGTGAGCGACAGAGATCCCATTTTTACCGGAAATTTTTGGACGGAGTTATTTTCTTGTTTGGGTACTCAATTAGCTCATAGCTCATCTTATCATCCTCAATCTGATGGTCAAACAGAGATAGTAAATAAATGTTTGGAAGGATATCTTCGTTGTTTTGTATCTCATAAACAAACACAATGGGTCAAGTGGTTACCTCTAGTTGAATGGTGGTATAACACTTCCTTCCATACTGCAGCAAAAATGACCCCATTTATGGCACTTTATGGATATCATCCACCATCCATCACATCATCTTTAAGAGAAAATTCGAAGGTTCGGGCAATGGAAGATCACATCGAGCATCAGCAACAAGTTCTCCAACTCTTAAAGGATAACCTGAATTTGGCACAAAATCGAATGAAACAACAAAGATGAATCAACATTGGCAAATGTATAGAAACGAGAATGTAGGAGATTGGGTATTTTTACGGTTACAACCATACAAACAAATGTCCCTCAAGCAAGCTAAGAAGGATAATAAATTATCACCAAAGTACTCTGGTCCTTACAAGGTGTTGCAAAAGATTGGTACTATGGTATACAAATTGGAGCTTCCTGCTTCTTCACGAGTACATCCAGTTTTCCATGTTTCATGCTTAAAGAAGGTTATAGGTGAAAATCTTCCGGTTCAAAAAATATTGTCAGAACTTGATGAGGAAGGAAAAATCATATTGGAACCTGAAGCAGTCATGGAAACAAGAACTCGACAGCTACGGAATCGATCAATTTCAGATTATCTCATCAAGTGGAAGAACTTACCCACTGAAGATTCTACATGGGAGGATGAGAATTTTATACGTAGGCAAATTCCGTAGCTACTCAAGCGTTGAGGACAACACTTTTTTGAAGGAGGGGCATGTTAGGTACATATATTACTAGTATAGTCCTTATTGTTTTTAGTGTAACTCCCTTCTTGTTGGCTATTGTACCCTTGTAACCCCCATTTTGTTATTATCATGCCCTTAAATTATTATTGTTAGGTCGGCTAGGATTACATTGTGGCCCACTAGGATTACATTATGGCCCCATGGACTCCTATATATAGATAGGAGGTTTTGTAAATTGTATCATCCAAGAATTGTTCATTTATGTAATGTATTGGAGGTTGCCCCCTCGAAGTGGCTGATTTCTAAGGCATTGATATCTCTTTTCTTCTCTTTTTGGAGCTGGTTACACAACATTTGGTATCAGAGCTAACCATGGGGGAATATGTATTGACTAGTCCAATGCTTTCCATCCTATGGGAGGTGTTGATGTTGTACTAGAAGTACAATGGTTACAATCTTTGGGGACGGTAGCTTTTAATTTTCAAGAACTTTTCTTGAAATTTTTTTCAGAAGGAAAGGAAGTTGAATTACGGGGTATTGAAGGGAAGTCGGGAAGGATAATAAGCTCTAATATCATGACAAAGCTTCTAAATAAATAAAAACGAGGCGTAATTGCACAATTATGCTCACTATAAGTTCTGACATCAAAATCATCTATTTCTGCAGATCTCCAACAAGTCTTGGACAATCATTCCAACGTGTTTGAAACTCCCAAAGGACTCCCACCTATTTGTGATCATGATCATGCTATTCATTTGATTCCAGGAAGTTTTCCTCCAAACATCAGGCCTTATAGATATCCTTACTTCCAAAAGAGAGAAATTGAACGTATGATTGCAGAAATGTTAGAGGCGGGTATAATTCAACCTAGTCAAAGTTCTTTCTCTACTCGTGTATTATTGGTACACAAGAAGGCTGGATCATGGTGAATGTGTCCGGATTATAGGGAGCTCAATAAGCTCACCATTAAAGATAAATTTCCCATTCCTGTGATTGATGAATTATTGGATGAATTACATGGAGCAATTTATTTTACCAAGTTGGATCTTCATTCAGGATATCATCAAATTAGAATGAAGATCGAAGATATTATGAAAACAACATTTCGAACTCATGAGGGTCATTATGAATTTTTGGTCATGCCTTTTGGCCTTACCAATGCACCTTCTACATTTCAAGGGTTGATGAATTCCATTTTCAAACCCTTCCTTAGGAAATTTGTGCATGTATTTTTTGATGATATACTAATCTACAGCATGTCTTGGAAGGATCATGTTGAACATGTTGACAGGGTGCTCAAACTATTGCAGGAGAAACAATTATATGCAAAAACATCCAAATGTTTCTTTGGAGTACAAGAGGTGGAATATCTGGGTCATATTATATCTCACGAGGGTGTTAAAGTGGACCCTAACAAAATTAAAGCCATTAAGGAATGGAAAGTCCCCAAGACAATAAAGCAGTTGCGAGGATTTCTCGGGTTAACAGGCTATTATCGCAAGTTTGTTAAGAATTATGGGAGAATAGCAGCACCTCTAACAACATTATTGAAAAAAGATGCATTTTCATGGACTCCTGAAGCAACTAAGGCCTTTGAACGTCTTAAGGAGGCAATGTGCCATGCACCGGTCTTAGCTACGCCAGACTTCACAAAAACCTTTATTGTGGAATGTGATGCCTCAAGAAATGGAATTGGTGTAGTTTTAATGCAGGAAGGAAGACCCATTGCTTTTGAAAGTCGTCCAATCAAAGGAAAGTATTTACAGAAACCTATTTATGAGAAGGAATGTTAGCAATACTGCATGCACTAAAGAAATGGCGAACTTACCTAATGGGAAGACACTTCAAGGTAAAAACTGATCATGATAGTCTTAAACACTTTTGGAACAAAGACTATCTTCAGAAGAGAAGAAAAAATGGGTCACAAATATGTTGGGTTATGACTTTGAAATAATCTACAAAAAAGGAAAGCTTAATGTTGTTGCAGATGCACTCTCAAGAAAGAATGAAGAGGTGGAAGCATTGCTTGGTGCCATTTCTATTATCCAACCAGATTGGATAACTGAAGCAAGAGATGAATGGAAGAAGGACAAAGATGTATGGACACTCATTCAAAAGTTGCAGCAAGATCCTAGTACATCCGATACATTTAGTTGGAAAAATGATTCCTTATGGTACAAAGATCGCTTATATCTTTGTAAGAATTCCCAACTAAAACAAAAGATTCTTCTGGAATTGCACACTTCTCCTTTTGGAGGACACTCAGGATTTTTAAAAACTTACCACAGGGTGAAGAAAGAATTTTTTTGGGATGGCCTTAAATCTGATATTCAAAATTTTGTGGCGGAATGTTTGGTTTGCCAGCAGAATAAAGTTGAGACAATTAAGACCCCGGGACTTCTACAACCTTTATACATTCCAAGTCAACGTTGGGAGGAGATTTCAATGGATTTTATCACAGGTTTACCTAAGTCCGAAGGAAAGAGTGTCATCATGGTGGTAGTTGATAGACTTACCAAGTATGCACACTTTTGTACATTATCTCATCCATTTAAAGCAAGTATAGTTGCTACTACATTTAGGGACAGAATTCAAAAGCTACATGGAACCCCAAGGGTTATTGTGAGCGACAGAGATCCCATTTTTACTGGAAATTTTTGGACGGAGTTATTTTCTTGTTTGGGTACTCAATTAGCTCATAGCTCATCTTATCATCCTCAATCTGATGGTCAAACTGAGATAGTAAATAAATGTTTGGAAGGATATCTTCGTTGTTTTGTATCTGATAAAAAAACACAATGGGTCAAGTGGTTACCTCTCGCCGAATGGTGGTATAACACTTCCTTCCATACTGCAGCAAAAATGACCCCATTTATGGCACTTTATGGATATCATCCACCATCCATCACATCATCTTTAAGGGAAAATTCGAAGGTTCAAGCAGTGGAAGATCACATCGAGCATGAGCAAGAAGTTCTCCAACTCTTAAAGGATAACCTGAATTTGGCACAAAATCGAATGAAACAACAGGCAGATCAACATCGTAGCGAGAGAAGTTTTGATGTAGGAGATTGGGTATTTTTACGTCTACAACCATACAAACAAATGTCCCTCAAGCAAGCAAAGAAGGATAATAAATTATTGCCAAAGTACTATGTTCCTTACAAGGTGTTGCAAAATATTGGTACTATGGCATACAAATTGGAGCTTCCTGCTTCTTCGCGAGTACATCCAGTTTTCCATGTTTCATGCTTAAAGAAGGTTATAGGTGAAAATATTCCAGTTCAAACAATATTGCCAGAACTTCATGAGGAAGGAAAAGTCATATTGGAACCTAAAGCGGTCATGGAAACAAGAACTCGACAACTACGGAATCGATCAATTTCAGAGTATCTCATCAAGTGGAAGAACTTACCCACTGAAGATTCTACATGGGAGGATGAGAATTTTATACAAAAGCACCCAGAGCTACTCAAGCGCTGAGGACAACACTTTTTTTGAATGAGAGGGGCATGTTAGGTCCCTATATTACTAGTATAGTCCCTTATTGTTGTTAGTGTAACCCCCTTATTGTTATTATTGTACCCTTGTAACCCCCATTTTGTTATTATTGTGCCCTTAAATTATTATTGTTAGGTCGGCTAGGATTACATTGTGGCCCACTAGGATTACATTATGGCCCCATGGACTCCTATATATAGAAAGGAGGTTTTGTAAATTGTATCATCCAAGAATTGTTCATTTATGTAATGTATTGGAGGTTGCCCGCTCGAAGTGGTTCATTTCTAAGGCGTTGATATCTCTTTTCTTCTCTTTTTGGAGATGGTTACACAACATAATTAGTATGATTTTGCAACTAAATTAAAAAAAATGTGATACAATGTGTGCATGTTCATCTAATATGAAAACGAAAAGTTCCATATCATAATTACAATACTAAACAATATCAAATGAAACTATAGATAATTTAAACCACATAAATTATATTATATGAAATGTTAAAGTATTACAATATGAGTTTCCAACTTAATATTGGTTGCACTACAATTTACACTTTAAATGATGTTTCATCACTTCAAAACATTATAATTTTATTACCAAGGCATTATAGGTGAATTCACCAATTTTGAAGACTTGACCATTAGTCTCTATGTTTTTGTCTTATGCGGGATATTGGCTCTAAGGGTATCACTAGAATAGTTAACTTCTCACTCTCTTTTTGCATTTGTCACTGCGGTGTTATTGTTCTTATATTTATTCAATTCTTCTTTCTTACCATCAATACTGAGTTATTTTTTTGAAAACAAAAAAAAATTACAATGTAGAGTGTAAGACTTGGAAGACAATAAACAATAGAATATAAACTAAACTAGTAGACTATAAAGAGTTTACACAACATATACCTCAACATCAATAATGTCAAAAAGCCATGTTCCCCCACATAACAAGCAAGAAACTCAAACAACCTTTCTTTATTTGGGTGATAGTGGCCACTATTGTTATAGGTAAATTTCGGCATCATCCCTAAGACCAGTATGAGCAGGGTCTATCATCCCCTTATTTAATACAAACAAGTTCTAGCATCCCCTAGTTTAGTTTCTACATGCCCTAGAGAAGTCATTCCATTGATGCCTTTAATTCATGAGAATTCCAATGTTTGAAGTATAGTTAAAATGGCCTATTGAATCATCAAAACTCCTTTGAATGGGCTTAAGTGTGTTGCAAAACACTTAGCCCCATGTAAGGGCACTCAACAAATCACTTCTCGACACTTAAGGGTTTTTTCGTCTCCTGGGAGCGAAATCATCATTGTTCCTGGAATCTCCACATGTCAAGTGCCTTCTAGAAGAGCTCATAGGTGTCATACTTCAAATACATGTGTTCATACATTACCGTTGAACCTATAAACACATATCATCTATTATTATAAAGCCACTCAATATCATTTACTGAGAAACTACCTACAATTTCCCTATAAATTGAGCACTCATCTAAGTTCAAGGGAGGGAGAAATTTGTGTAGTATTATGATGTTGGATTCTTGATTCTTGGAGAGTTGAAGTATTGTGATGCTGCTGGATTGATTCTTGGTGTGATCAGGATGGAATGAAGTCGGAGAAGGTTGATGATGAATCAATCTATTGGTTGTAATCTTCTCCTCCTACTTTCTCAATAAAGATATTTGTTCTTTCTCTCATATATGCGCTTATATATTCTGAATGTATTCCCAAATGTGTATGTATTATCATATCTAATTGGTTCTATTTGGTTAATATAGATACATATTGTATATTTGTATGTCATTTTTTGTCTTATGTATTTGATTGTAGTTATTGATCTAGCGTGTTTAGTTGGATTGAGAGTGACGACAACGACTAAATAAGATGAATGAGAGAGAAGGATCACAAGTAGGTCTCTTTCCTTTCTGTTTATGTATTTGTCTTAGAGAAAATAATTATCTTTATTTTGTTGTTCTAAGTGAAGGAACACCACACTTAGGGAAGAATACTCTATATGTATATTAGAATTCCACTTTACAAATTGGTGACTCCACTGGGGATAAATCCATCATTCCTGGTGTTTATCTCTTTGTTTATCATCATCAGTAGACATTATTTCATATTTTCAGTCATTTGATGTACTTTTTTCCTTAGAAGTGTGTTTAGCCTGCTTGATTTTCAAGCTTTACTGCGCCCAACATACTGTTGGTTAGGGTACAATGCTCTGCAAAGCACTATCCCCCATTCAGAGGTTCTTTTCAATGCACTGCCTACCCTTAAGGGGTTTTTTTCCCCCTCAGCCAGCCAAATTCCATGATAACTTGTCTTTGCATTTAGTTTCAGCCAATTGATTGTTGTATTCTCAGATGTATGATTGATCTTAGAGACCAGTAAACATTACTTGTTCTTCCTCCTTTGGGTAGTTGATTGTTCAATGTTTCATTAGTTTTTTTCTTTATCATTGTCAAATTAAATCCAAAGTTGTAAATTTTAGATTAGATCAATTCTCTATTTTGAAAAGGAAATTTTCATTTTAGTCTTCATTTCCTAAAGGAAAATGTTTGTTTCATTCTTCAATTTCCTAAAGAGAAAATTGTTGTTTCATTCCTCATTTCTCAAAAAAAAAGAAAAAAATGTTTCATTTATTTGTGCATTTAGTTTATTTTTACTCATTCACATTAAAGGAAACTGAAAAGAAAAACATGCATGTGCATTTAGAGATTGTGAGTGTTGTAGAGGAGAATATTAGGGAAATATGCATTTAGTTTTTGTTGTTTGATCTATGCTAAAAAATATGATTTCTCTATCCCTTTAGTAGCTACGGTTGTCTTTGAAAAATTGAATTAAAAATATTTCTTCTCATTTTTTTTGCATTTTAGGAATTTCCCATTACACCTCGTGGTGTGTTAGACTCCGTCTTGCCAGTCTGCTGTCAGAGTCAAATTATCAAAGTTCATTTTTCGTTATGTACATTCCTGTTTGATGTCTAGGTCAGCAAGGAGTTAATTTGGTATTTAGGGCTAGGTGCAAGTTATTGTTCTCAAGGTGCTTCATAATACCTGCAGGCCAGAGGAATATTTCCAATAAGCTTCATTTTAGGATTTTCATCATGTTCGAGGATATTTCTTTTTCAAAACTTTGTTTCGAAAAGGAAATTTTCAAATTTTAATGTTTGTAATAAATCTATATTTTAGAGTCTCCTGCCTTGAAATATTTCAGAAGCAGCCTTGGTTATCCTTCGCAAAGCCACAGTGCCGCATCCCTGCAAAAGTCAACAAGCATTTTCAGTCCAAAATTTAGAAAAGCCAAAGCAAAGCATTGTATTAATAGCCCAAATGTCAAAATGCCAAAAACATTATAAAGTGGGTTATCAAACAAATTTGAAAAACAATTTCATTTGCAAGAGATCTGCAAGGCAAAGGTCGAAGTCGAGTTCTTAAAGACCGAAACCAAGTTTTCATAACTGTGGACAGCGTTTGGAGGTGTGCGCTACCCACTTGAGGTGCGCGCTACCCACTTGAACGCCACAGCCAATGCAAAATAAGACGGGCGCTACCCACTTGGTGCGCGCTATCCATTGGGCAGGCGCGCTACCCACACAGAGACAGAGTTTAAAAAACATTTTCTTGCGCCCCGTTTCATGTTGAATCAACTCCAGCAACTTGCAAACAGGTTTTTATCATTGCTCAGTGATTTTTTAACAGGATTGTGGTGTTTTTAAAGGAGGAAATTGACGCACCAAACTTTCACACAATATTATTTTTGTAGCAGCTGAAGTTGCTCCATACTCAAAAACAGGAGGTCTTGGAGATGTCTGTGGTTCTTTACCTATTTCCCTTACTGCTCGAGGCCATCGTATGATGGTAATATCTCCGAGATATATGAATGGTGTGACAGATAAGAAGAACAGTGGGGCTTTTGATGTTTAGTGTCGCATCAAAATCACGAGCTTTCGCGGGGAAGATCAAGTCACATTTTTCATGAGTACAGGGTAGGTGTTGATTGGGTATTTGTTTACCATCCTTCGCATCACCGACTTGGCAATCCATATGGTGATAATTTTGGCGCTTTTGGTGATAGTTCCACTTCACTCTTCTATGCCATGATGCTTGTAGGCTCAGCGCTGTCAATCAGACATTCAGGTCGGCCGGAAATTCGGACTCCGTGTGGGAAAAAATGCTTCCAAATCAATATCCCTATCTTCTTGCACGGCTCGATTCGCCTTTGGAAATCAATTCCAAAAAAGAGTTGTATTTCGCCCTTTTTCATCTCAATTGGATCGACGGTAGAACCAAGAAGTTCTAGACAGAGCGAGCAATAGCATATAGCGTTTCTTTCAGGCTCAAAGTCCATGAATCACCCCCTATGCCTCGAGCATATGGATGGAATCGTGAACCAGTCAAATTCTCACTTATAACTCCTTGTGGCGATTACCAGATATATGCTCGATATTTTAAGTAACATGAATAAGCCTGTTGAAACTGAAGGGTACCAGATGGCTCCCTTTAGACATGTAGAGGAAGGTTGGATGGAATTTTGCATCATTTTGTAGAACAGCGAGTGGCATTCAAAGACATTGCGCTGGAAAATATACATGTACTGCTGACTTTCTGCAAATGTTTTCACTTGGCTGTAAGGTCATACATGCTATCTACTTTGATTCTTTCCTTGGCTTCTTGCAACCAAGACCTTATTTCCCTTTTGAAACTCTATTACTTTAAACCGTTCCATGGAAGAAACAGGTCAAGTCAGGCTCAAGGTAGGAAAGTTGCTAGTTGTAGGGAAAGCTGCTGAGAGAATCCGAGAGTATGGTAATGTGTTAAAATTAGAAAAGTTTTTGAACAGGTTGAAACATTATCCAATGATGGAAGCCATTTTTATTAAAGGTTGTTCTTCATTCAAAGAGAAAAAGGGGCAGTCAAAGTCAAAGGCCAAAATTAGAACGATGACATCGACCACAACAGAAAAATAGGAACAAATTGCCTATTTTGACATTCAGTTGCAATTCAAAGGGTCTACGCTCCAGATTTGTTTTTGTTTTTTTTAAATTGGTCATCAGAGAAGTTTAGGGGAAGCGTTGTTCTACCTTCATAACATATGATTGGCTCTGCAGTTTTGTTTGTTAAATGATAATTAAACCATTCCTTATTTTGGTCAATTTGTTATCCCACCTCTAGGCTTATATAATGTATTGAAAAATCATTTGAAAAAGGTAGGGGGGAGGAGAGTTCTGAGAGCTGGTGGAGGAGAAAAACAATGTTTCATTGTACAGTTCTGGCTGGAGATTAATGAAATGATGTAGCTCTGTTTCAGGAGATTCCTGTGGTAATAACTTGGAATATGTCTCTCTCTGTTTCATATGTATTTTGTAATGTTTACATTTCATTCATAAATCATTTTCTGTTGAACGCTTTTAAGTAGAAGGGCAGAATTCAGCTTGCTGCTCTGCCTTGGGAAACTGTTCATGTTCTATGTTTTCTTCCGTCTGAAAAGGATTCATGATTTCATGCCCTTTTCAGCTTCTTAAACATTCTTTACACTCCATATAATTTAAAAATTGGATGCTTAAGCTCTTGCCTATCTTGCCTCATGAGATAATCTGCATTTTCATTTAATCTCTGCTCTTGCTGTCTTTGCCCCATACAGCCCAGAAAACCCCGACATTTATTAAAAACCTCTTGCATATCTATTTACTAGCCTAAAATCAATATCAATGTTTCATTTAGGTCATCTCAGATCCTATTGGACATCTTTCACTGAGTTTGACCCGGAGAGAGCCCTCTCCTGTCCTCGTAGGGCTAGCTACGAGGCTAAGCTTGGTTTGATGTTGCCTCGAGTTTTGCCTTCTTCAGCCTGTGGCATATTTGAGCGCTAACATAGTGGCGATCATACTGGGGAAGTCCTCCCCGGTAAAGGATAACAAAGTTCAGATCCGATTGATGATGGTGAACAGCAGTCAGACACTGCAAGGCTGAAATCATTCACTGGCGACTTCATTCACTGAACAAATCCAGAAATCAATGCTTCATGGCGACCTCACTGCTGATGGACTGGATTGCAAGAAGATACGCTCCCATGAGCCGAGATCACATCCCAGGTTTTCCAAATAAGATTCCCAAGGTGGATTGGCTTCAGGATTTGCCTATGTTCAGAAATGAGGAAGGTAATGACGCTGCTCTTCATCTGGTGAAATTTCACATTCATGTGTATAAATTTAAGATCAGTTTTCCTGAAGACTGTTTGATGAAAATGTTTATGGCTACTCTGGAAGACGAAGCCCGATCATGGTATGAAAGTTTGCCAGCTGCTTCTATTTACTGTTTAAGGGATTTTCATACCTTGTTCTTTGAAAAGTATAAAGCATCATATCCATCCTTGATTTTAGTTCAGAACTGTTGTATCCATGTACATAATTTCATTGAAGATCTAGAGCTGTTTTATGGTGATAATGATTTTATGGACGGAGAAATCATGGAGGCTCTATATGAGAATCCATTTCAGCAACATGAAGAGGACCTAAAGGATACCCATCAAGGTGCTCAGGAGACTTTGCAGCAGGTTGATGGCCATATGGCTGAAAATGATGAAAGCGAGAATGTCATTTCAGATCTGCCCACAGAAGACAACAGCATGCAAGTAAGTCCAGTGCTAATTTCAGAATGTGATAATGACCAGCCTGTTATTTCAGATCTACATTCAGATTATGATGACCAAGCATATCTTGTGTTGAAACCCATCAAAGAGAATTCTGCTGTCGAGATCATCTGGAATGCAGAAGACACAGTAATGGATCCAAATGTTCTCAGTCATACTGTCAGTCCATCATTAGAACACAGCCTTCATGAAGAAGCAATCCAGTCAGTTCATGAAGAACAGAATGATATCTTTGTGCAAGTAAGTGATAAATCTCCTTTCGATAACTCAGTAATAAATGATAGTTTGAATGCCCTGTCATATGAAGATAATTACTGTTTAAGCAGAAGAAAACAAAAAGCATTGTCTCCTTTGTCTGAAGATGAGATAGATCTACTTTTGAGAGGTCTTATTACAGCCCAAGCTACAGCAGATTTGCAGTGCACACATAGTCAGGAAAGTGTTGGTGAAACTTCTTCCTCTTTTGAAAAAGATGACTGTCTTGTAATCAGTTTTGTAGATCAGCAAACAGATAATTTTTTCTTTCACAAAGATGATAAGGCTGTCATGTTTGATAATCTTGAAGATTGTTTTTTGTTTAAGAATGACCTAGATCATGAAATTGAAGAGTATATGCCAGAATTGCTCATGGTCAAGGAACCTACAGCTAACACTCAGATGGCAGATACCTCTCTGTGCATTTCTATCCCTCAGAAATCAATTGTCCTTTCAGATCAGAATGGAGTGAATACTTGTATTTTTGCAGCTGGATCTCCAGATAAGCCAGTGCCTCAGGATTTTCAAGACCCCTTCAACATTCTTCTACAAGCATTAGAAAGGATAAATGTTGCCTGGTTCATTATCATAAGCTTTGGTTTCAGTGATTATTTTGAGTTGCCTACAGGTTCATCATTCCGCCTGCTCAAGGAGAGTAAGAGCAGAAATTTGGGGTGTAGCCATCTACTCGATTGGTTACATTGGAAGGCACACTACACATGATTGTATATATCACATCAGTATGCAGGTGGTTGCCATCATGATTTTAAAAGCTTGATGGACTGCTGCCCTTTTCAGAAAGTTTTTGTTTTAATTCAGTCATTTCAGTTTGCATCGAGTCAGTTTGAGTCGATTTTCCAGTTAATAAGTGGAGTTATCAGTCTTTACTCTGTTTGTCAGAATAATGATTCCATCGCCCAATGGATGGAGGCACTGTCTGCTCTCCCAAAGATCTACAGGTTATTGGCACCTCCCAGAAGCAGCAGCTGCCATCCCCATTGGTGCCAATGTTAGACTCCGTCTTGCATTCTGCTGTCAGAGTCAAATTATCAAAGTTCATTTTTCGTTATGTACATTCCTGTTTGATGTCTAGGTCAGCAAGGAGTTAATTTGGTATTTAGGGCTAGGTGCAAGTTATTGTTCTCAAGGTGCTTCATAATACTTGCAGACCAGAGGAAGATTTCCAATAAGCTTCATTTTAGGATTTTCATCATGATTCGAGGATATTTCTTTTTCAAAACTTTGTTTTGAAAAGGAAATTTTCAAATTTTAATGTTTATAATAAATCTATATTTTAGAGTCTCCTGCCTTGAAATATTTCAGAAGCAGCCTTGGTTATCCTTCGCAAAGCCACAGTGCCGCATCCCTGCAAAAGACAACAAGAATTTTCAGTCCAAAATTCAGAAAATCCAAAGCAAAGCATTGTATTAATAGCCCAAATGTCAAAATGCCAAAAACATTATGAAGTGGGTTATCAAACAAATTTGAAAAACAATCTGATTTGATGAGATCCGCAGAAGCGGTCGAAGTCGAGTTCTTGAAGACCGAAACCAAGTTTTCATAGCGTGGACGACGTTTGGAGGTGTGCGCTACCCACTTGGTGCGCGCTATACACACTTGGTGCGTGCTACCCACTTGAATGCCACGGCCAGTGCAAAATAAGACGGGTGCTACCACGGTGCGCACTACCCATTGGCGGGCGTGCTACCCACACGAAGCGAGTTTAAAAAACATTTTCTTTGCATGATTTCGTGTTGAATCGACTCCAAGCAAATTGAGGTTTTTTATGGTTGCTCAGTGAGTTTTTAACAGGATTGTGGTGTTTTTAAAGGAGGAAATCGACGCACCAAACTTTCACACAATATTATTTTTGTAGCAGCTGAAGTTGCTCCATACTAAAAAACAGGAGGTCTTGGAGATGTCTGTGGTTCTTTACCTATTGCCCTTACTGCTCTAGGCCATCGTATGATGGTAATATCTCCGAGATATATGAATGGTGTGACAGATAAGAAGAACAGTGGGGCTTTTGATGTTCAGTGTCGCACCAAAATCACGAGCTTTGGTGGGGAACATCAAGTCACATTTTTCCTGAGTACAGGGCAGGCGTTGATTGGGTATTTGTTGACCATCCTTCGCATCACCGGCTTGGCAATCCATATGGTGATAATTTTGGCGCTTTTGGTGATAGTTACGCTTCACTCTTCTGTGCCATGATGCTTGTAGGCTCAGCGCTGTCAATCAGAAATTCAGGTCGGTCGGAAATTCGGACTCCGTGTGGGAAAAAATGCTTCCAAATCAATATCCCTATCTTCTTGCACGGCTCGATTTGCCTTTGGAAATCAATTCCAAAAAAGAGTTGCATTTCGCCCTTTGTCATCTCAATTAGATCGACGGTAGAACCAAGAAGTTCTAGACAGAGCGAGCAACATCATATAGCGTTTCTCTCATGCTCAAAGTCCATGAATCACCCCCTATGCCTCGAGCATATGGATGGAATCGTGAGCCAGTCAAATTCTCACTTACAACTCCTTGTGGCGATTACCAGATATATGCTCGATATTTGAGTGACATGAATAAGCCTGTTGAAACTAAAGGGTACCAGATGGCTCCCTTTAGACATGTAGAGGAAGGTTGGATGGAATTTTGCATCATTTTGCCAGTTTTATTCAAAGAAATTCTTATTTGGAAAATATACATGTCTTCTTTTGACTTTCTGCAAATGTTTTCACTTGTTTGTAAGGTCATACATGCTATCTGCTTTGATTCTTTCCTTGGCTACTTGCAACCAAGACTGTATTTCCCTTTTTGAAACTCTATTACTTTAAACGAGTTCCATGGAAGAAATAGGGCAATTCAAGTCGGGTTCAAGGTAGGAAAGTTGCTTGTTGTAGGGAAAGGCTGTTGAGAGAATGCGAGTATGGTAATGTGTTAAAATTAGAAAATTTGTTGAGCAATTAGAAACATTATCCAATGATGGAAGCCATTTTTATTAAAGGTTGTTCTTCATTCAAAGAGAAAAAGGGGCAGTCAAAGTCAAAGGTCAAAATTAGAACGATGACATCGACCACAACAGAAAAATAGGAACAAATTGCCTATTTTGACATTCAGTTGCAATTCAAAGGGTCTACGCTCTAGATTTGTTTTCTTTTTTAAATTGGTCATCAGAGAAGTTTAGGGGAAGCGTTGTTCTGCCTTCATAACAGATGATTGGCTCTGTAGTTTTGTTTTTTAAATGATAATTAAACCATTCCTTATTTGGGTCAATTTGTTATCCCACCTCTAGGCTTATATAATGTATTGGAAAATCATTTGAAAGAGGTAGGGGGAGGAGAGTTAAGGAAATTTGGAGGAGAAAAACAGTGTTTCATTGTACAGTTCTGGCTGGAGATTAATGAAATGATGTAGCTATGTTTCAGGAGATCCCTGTGGTAATAACTTGGCATATGTCTTTCTTTGTTTCATATGTATTTTGTAATGTTTACATTTCATTCATAAATCGTTTTCTGTTGAACGCTTTTAAGTAGAAGGGCAGAATTCAGCTTGCTGCTCTGCCTTGGGAAACTGTTCATGTTCTATGTTTTCTTCCGTCTGAAAAGGATTCATGATTTCATGCCCTTTTCAGCTTCTTAAACATTCTTTACACTCCATATAATTTCAAAATTGGATGCTTAAGCTCTTGCCTATCTTGCCTCATGAGATAATCTGCATTTTCATTTAATCTCTGCTCTTGCTGTCTTTGCCCCATACAGCCCAGAAAACCCCGACATTTATTAAAAACCTCTTGCATATCTATTTACTAGCCTAAAATCAATATCAGTGTTTCATTTAGGTCATCTCAGATCCTATTGGACATCTTTCAGTGAGTTTGACTCGGAGAGAGCCCTCTCTTGTCCTCGTAGGGCTAGCTACGAGGCTAAGCTTGGTTTGATGTTGCCTCGAGTTTTGCCTTCTTCAGCCTGTGGCAGATTTGAGCACTAACATGGTGAACCTAAAAGATAAACTATTAAGCAAGATCAACATAAAATTCACCTTAATCAACCTAAGAAATCATGGTAACATTAATGATAACACTTTGAAGGTCTAGGCTAGAGACGTGTTACGGTGTCGTTAAACATAGAAGTTGTCACTAACTTGTGTGTGATATATTCTGAGTGTGAAATCCCACTACGCATACGTAAGTATATCAGAGTTCGTCTGCGTACCTTTGGGCATATAGGGCGGTCTTCTAGTATGAAAATTATAAGGTGGTGCCCTCACTATGCGGTTTCACATTAGATAGCGCTAATATGGACTTGGGCCTCCACGTACTTTCAGGTATGTTTGGGAAGACAACATTAGGTTGCTTACCATCCATAGGTAACCGACTCGTCCTCCTTGTAGCTTGTGATACACCGAACATAGAATTCAGAGAGACTTCTTGCTCGTACTTCTTGGTTCAGAAGGAGGTATTATGCAGTCCACAATTACTTGCTAATCCTTTTTCCTATTATCACCCTTTTATTTTTTTATTTGTTTTTGTAATAAAATCAATTAGTCATCGCGGAAGAAGAACAAAACTTTCCCCATCGTTCGCGTAGAATAACTCTTAAACTGCCTTTACCACCGGAAGCCATTTTTGTCGGTGAAGGCGACCTCATTCTACTGAATCCAGTACCATTAGTAGCTATGGTGTATCACATTCATCACATCTACCAGAGTCGTCTGGAGTCATTTCTACACATCTTGGTTTATTTACTATTGTCGAAACAGAGTCCTCATCGCTACTTGTGGACACCGAAGTTCCAATTAGTGACACCATACATTCAAAACTCGACGTTGTTCAACTGGAAGGTGATCCGGATCCCATAATTTTTTTACTAGAACATCTAGATCCCGAAGTTGAACAAAAAGTAGTTGTTCCTGTATCGATCGATCCTCAGTCGTCTGTAGCCAATGAGTCTTCCCTTTTATCGCACAGTCAACCACCTGAAATATATGTCGGGCCTAACGATGAAATGCTTCCACTTGGTTTGATTTTGATTGAGGAAGAACTTCAACAAGAAGAAACATGCCCTGCAACTCCAACTCATTTTGGATCGGGGCTTTATCTTTACGAGTATTTTCCTAGATTAACTTCCCTGCTTCTGTTCATCCTGTTTCAATCCAAGTTCCCATAGATCTTATAGGGTATTCACTGGGTCATTTAACCATGGCTGAGTAAACATCTCTGGCTGTACCATCTGTTATAGTTGCGACAACATATACTGTTGCTACTCCGTCTATGTTTACCAAGTCACCCGAGGCACATCTTTATGGTGGTCCGTCTGCCCCACCAGGGTACCAATAATTGTCTGGAACCTACTCTGGTGCCTCTTCAAATCCATAGACTTCAACCATGTCATCTTGTGGTATCTTACGTGGTACATCTCTAATGAGTACTAAACGTCTTGATCCTTTATACACATCTCCAGTGTAGCATCAAGCTGGTCCATATAGATACCCTCCATCTTGTTCAATATCGACGAGACTCACACCATTTGGAGATCAATATATTCCATCTTATTATACTCCTCATGTTGGGGGAAACCTATGATCACCCATTTTGATAGCACTTTGTCGTTTTATGGTCACCCAAACATTGGAATGACTATTTTTCCGTGGCAACCTATCCTGCTCGTTCAACCACAAATGATTGTGCATTCATACCAACTGGTTCAACCTGTTGTGCTGACATCCACCCTAACTATTAATACTCCATTACCCCATTTACACGATCAATTGGTTGTACCTCAACCATCCTAGGTGGCTCATTCAACCCATTACCCTCAAGCTTTAGGCCTCCAGACTCCACCTCCTTCGACTAGTTTACAACAACCACATGTATCTGGAATCTTATAACCACAGGTTGGATTACCCTTTTATGGGATGTCACGGGCTCCTACCAGTCTTACCTATTCACAACTAGGTCCAATATATTCTGGTTTGGGCTATAATGTTGGCAGAAAATCACCTTTGCAGCCACAGCCTCAAATTCCACAACAACAATTCCAGCAACAACCAACTTATCCAAGTTTTGGTCAACAGATCCCTCAAGATTTTGGTCATCAGAATAACCCCTATCTGGGTTACAACTAGCAAATGCCTTATGCTAGTGCACAAAAGCGTATTTCCCAAGAAATTCCATCCTATTTGGTTATTCTCAAACTGACATTAATCGATTGTTTCCCTTTGTCGCAACATTAGAATTACCTAATTTATATCGGCTTACCAATGATCCCATGAGATATTATCCTTGGTGGCCGATGATTCCACACAAATTAACCTCCAAAATTCCTAAATTCAATGGAAACCCTAGAGAATACCCATCAACGCATGTTATGCCTTATTATTTGTGGTGCTCATCAAACTCCTTAAAATATGACTTCATTAGACTACGTCTTTTTTAGCATACGCTTACTGGTCCGATGGCGAAGTGGGATATTGAATTACTACGAGCTTGATCTGATAACTTCACTGCCTTAGCCACTACCTTTTTAACCCAAATTCAGTTACCCATACGATATGAAACTGAAAGGGAATTATTGACCAACCTTAAACAGACAACTGCTACTCACATTTCAGATCATATTCATGAGTGGCATCATCATCATCAAATGCTCAAAACATTTGTTCCTAATCATTTTTTCGCTAAGTCATTTATTAAGTCCTTGCTACCATATATCACTAGGGATGTAGCTAAAGGAAGTTTCATCACTAAAGAGCAAGTCATTGCTCATGCCCAGTACTTAGATTTGATTTATACTAAGTATGGCACACTCTATGAGAAAATTCCAAACGCGCCACTATCAAATTGTATTGTTCCTCCTCCATCTAGTAAGGACTCTCATGCTAGCGATGGTATGATTGGTTCTGCAAGCACTCACACCTCTACTACATCTGATCCTGCACCTTTTTTCACAATACATGTTGTGTCATTTGAAAAAGGAAAAAGTGGCAAGAAACCTAGAAGCAAGAAAAAGGTGAAAGCAAAGAAAAAGAAAAATTCACCCAAGGAGGAATGATCATCTAATCAACAATATGGAAATTATCAAATACCTCATTACCTTTTCTTGATATGTAATGAGGAGCACTTTGCGTGAGACTGTCCTCATTGCTTTGAAGTCTTCAAATTTCTTAAGACTTCAGCTGCATCTGTTGTGTTGACAGATCCTTTTCCCAATCTAGACACAAACATGGTTGCTACGGATCCCTCTTCTAGTTCCCAAGTGCTTATGCTATTCATCACAAAGCCAACAACTGATGTTTTGGTGTCTACGCGAAATAAAGATTACGATAGTCAGGCTACTGATCAACCTACTACCTTGACCACAAATCCATCCACTAAATCAGTTCTGCCACCTGCTATTCAAAAGTTAACAATAAATCCGCCAAAGGGAGTCGTCCATAAATCGACGTTCAATCCTCGAGCTTGTGTAGCTCAAAATTACAATAGTGTTGAAAATATGGCTCAATCACCTTCATCTATGTCGACGCTCGGGGTACTTTAAAATTGTCCCTCCCAGAAGCCATATTTGTTTTCAGCAATTGGATGAATCGACCTGACAGATTCTAATCTTGTAGTCTTTAACCACATGGGCTATGTGCCACAATTACCACCCGAATTAACATTTCAATCCAACTAAATGTTCTAAATCACCTTTTTCATCACACTATCATCGATGAGGGAGCATATACTTGTATTATGTCTCTCAATTGTTGGAAGTCACTTGGCTCACCTCACTTATATCAATCACCTACGGCGTTGAAAGATTTTGATAGTTGTACATATAAGACTTGTGGTATCATCAATAACCTACATGTCGAACTAGGCGAAAAAACTATAAATGTTTAATTTGAGGTCGTTGACTAATCCCTTGACTACAACATTTTACTTGGAAGGCCATGGGTTTACACTCTGACTACGATCATTTCTACTTACTTTTGAATAATCGGCTTCCCTCGTAAAGTCGCTATCAGAGTCATTAATCAAATCTCTTTCTTTGCCTCTAGTTCCTAGGTATCTATAAGCATTCTGTTAGTTCACACACCCTAGATATCACTTCGAAACATTGGTGTACGACTCTTTAAGGATTCTTCCCTAATGGAGACCTTTTAATTATCTCCGCCTATGACGTTGGTGGAAATTGCGAAAATAGAAACCTGCCACATGATATCTTCCACTTCATCTGACTTAAAGAAGATTACCAATGATTCCAGAGTTGATATGATGGGTGAATTTCTACCACCAATCCTAATTGAGCTCACATAGTAATCAATTTCCTTGTCTTGGGTGGCGCATCTTGATCCATCGTCGCCAATCCTTTGGGTCGATCATTCATTAGATTTTGGTACTCCTTCTGGTCCTTTTTCATCCACATTATTGACTGATAAGAGCATTGTTGAAGCCATGATTCCAGAAGGATAACCATGGGAAAATTATCATCATCGCTTTGGTCTTCCAGATTACAATGAACATAATCTTATTAAACTATATCGCCCTATGATATCTTATTTCTTCTCGAATTATATTTCAATTAATGTCGTCGAATCCGAGTGAAACCTCTCAAATATTGAAGAAATGTTTTCTAACGATATTTCGACCAAAACCTGGCATTGTATAAAACTTTCATTTCAACATGTATTTTTTTGTATCTAAACTCGACACTTATCACTCTCATTTTCATCAATTCCAAGATATATTTTCTTTGTCTTATGTTTAAATTCTAGGCATATATTCTAGTATTGTTTAACACATAATGAAAATTTAACCTGATGTGAAACTGATATGTCAATGCCTTTGTCTTGTTCATCCAAAGAAGGCTACTATTATTAAAGAAGAAGTTGAAAAGCTTTTGTGTGCTGGTTTCATTTACCCTGTTTCGCTTAATGATTGGGTTTCCAACATTGTTCTTACCATGAAGAAACAAGGGACAATCATATTTTGCGTTGATTATTAAGATGTCAATCCTACTTGTCCAAAAGTAAATTATCCTTCTCCCTTTATCGACCAAATTATTGACGAATGTGTGAGCTGTGAAATATTTCTATTCATGGATGGATTCTCCAGTCACAATCAAATCAATATTCACCCAGAGGAAGAATATAACACAACATTCATCTATCCTTTGGGCACATTTGCTTATCGAAAACTCCCATTTGGTTTAAAGAACGTTGGGGAAACATTTTAGATAGCAATGGATTATGCTTTCCATGAAATTAGGCACATTTTTCAACCTTATCTAGATGATTTACCCACGCATTCACGAAAATGAACTGATCACTTGCCACATCTGAGAGCTATATTTCTACGCTTCTGACACTACAAGATATGCCTCAATCCACACAAGTGTGTGTTTTGCGTTGGTTCTGGTTGTTTTCTTGGATTCGTCATCTCAAAAGATGGAATTAAAATTGACCCACTGAAGAACCAAGCCATTCTTAATTTTCCTGCACCATAAAACTTACTTCAGTTACAAATACTTCAAGGAAAGGATAAGTTTCTAAGGAGATTCATACCCAACTATGTTGAAATGGATAAAGGATTTAGTTGTCTCTTGAAAAGGAGGATTCCCTATGATTTGGATAAGGTTTCATAAGATTATTTTGATGCATGTAAAGATACCCTGATCCGAGCATCATTAATATATCCCCCTAATTATTAGAGTGACCATTTCCTGTATCTCATTGCTACAGATAAAACCATTGCTATGGTTTTATTCCAAGCAGAAGATGGGATAGAACATCAGATATATTATTTGAGTCGCAATCTCAATGATACGAAAGTTAGGTACTCATACGTCCAAAATCTCGCCTTGGCGGTCGTTCAAGTTGTCCAAATATTTTTCCATGATATCCTACTTTGGAAGACCATTGTCATTTTATATAGAAACACTATGACATACATTATGTCACGTCAATTGATGGGGGGGGAATATTAAAAATGGATCATCATTTTACAGGAATTTGATTTGGAATTCATTAACTCCAAGTCAAATAAGTCTTTGGTTTTGGCTGAGCTTCTCTGTGACCTTTGCTCTGACAGTACAGAAACTACATCGAAACCATAAATTCCAGATGATTCTTTGTTTTTGATTGGGTCATATGACCCTTGGTATGGGGATTTTATCATTTATCTCCAAACCCAAACTTTACGGCCCAATAACTCTAGCTCACAACAACGATGTATCCCATACCAAGCCAAATATTATCTCCTCACCGTCAATAAACTTTATTGTCATGGTATCAATATGATTTTAAGGAGGTGCCTCACTCATGAGGAGGCTGATAAAGTTCTGAATGATTTCCATGCTGGTGCTTGTGGTAGATATTTTTCTCGTTACACTACCACGTAGAATATTCTCTGCACCGGTTACTTATGGCCAACAATATTTTGCAATTGTATTCTCGCGGTCATAAGTTGTCATGCATGCCAGATCTTTGATCGTAAAATCTACATCCCCCCAGCATCAATGCATCTATTCACCACATTGAAACCATTTGAAAAATGGTGCATTGACTTCATGACCTATAACGCCCATTCGGTCGAGGGGAATTGTTATATTATTGTCATCGTCAACTACTTTACCGAGTGAGCTGAAGTGATGCCTATATTAAATAACATAGGTGAAATAACTGCATTATTTTTTTTCAATCATGTGGTTTCTTGGTTTGGTGTACCACAAGCTATAGTTACAGATCATGGTAAGCATTTTCGCAATAACATGATGAATGAGTTGACTGCCAAATTAGGATTGTCGCATGATAGTTCTACCCCTTGTTATCTGCAATCTAATGGACAAGTTGAAGCCATTAACAAGATCCTTAAGCAAATGCTTCAACGAATGATATGGGTTCACAAAAAAAATTGGAATTTAATCTTGTACTCCGCTTTATGGGAATATCAAACCTTAGTGAGAAATGCAACTGGATTTACTCCCTTTCAGTTGGTGTATGGTATGGAAGTTGTCTTACCAATCCAATGTGAAATTTCATCATTAAAAATCACTATTGACCTGCTACCTGACAGCTCTAATGAAGAAGCATGTCTTTTAAACCTCGTCCATCTAGAGAAAATGCATCGTGAAGCTGCATTGGTTAACAAAGCACATAATAGATGAATGGAGGTGTAATATGACCACAATGTCAAGCCTCACATCTTCTTAGAGGGAGACCTAGTCTTGCTTTATGATCAAGAATATGATTTGATAGGAACAGGAAAATTTGAGCGACAATGGCATGGCCCCTACATTGTCAAAAGAGTTCTGGCTAACAGTGCCGATTAGTTAGTTTATTATGATGGAATTCCAATGGCTCAACCTCGAAATGGGTTGCATATTAAACGTTACTATTCTTAATTGAGCGTAATAAAATTTTGTATCATATTGTGTATATGCTTTGACTGCATTAATTTTCTTACTTTTTTTTTTTTAGAGTTTTCTTGAAGTTCTTAATCTACTTTACATTTCATCATAGATGATTGAATCTTTGGAACCATTCGTTGGGTATGCCAATGGTGCTATCATAGTACGCAAAACCTATCCTCTGCAGCATGGGCCATTTTCTCTCCAGGTGGCGAGTTAGCGAGTTTTCAAGGGATTTGTATCGGTCGATCAACAAACAATACCACTGAGTATAGCACATTGATAGAACTTCTCTCTGATGCCATTTCACTTGGCATTAACCACATCATCATTAGGTTAGACTCACTTCTTGTCATACTACAACTTACTAGCATCTATACAGTCTGAAATCCTTCAATTCATCGTATGTTCCTTAGAGTTCGACTTTTGAAAAGACATTTTGATTAAATTCAATATCAACACATTTCCAAAAATTTGAACACATTAACTAATTCCTTAGTTAATTATGTTTTAAACAGAAATTTGCAACACGTGTAAATACACATTTTCAATTCAAATCACACAATTGAATAGCATTTTGCATTAAACACAGGAAAACACTAAAATAAAATAGATATATAGTTTAGGTTTTTACAGTATTTGTGCCCAAGACACATTCGTCATCTGACCTCAAAATGTATACAAAAATGTCAAAAGTAAAACTAGTGATGCTCATGATAACAAGAAACTTCTCTAGTTATCCTGCGCAATAGCCTCATCCAACGGCTAGGAACACAAATAGTATGGCGCTACAGCCTCATAGGTAACTCCTCGATCTTGACATCTGGTATCCCAAGGGTCAATCCCTCAACATGTTGCTTCAACTCAAAAATAGGCTCGGTCAAATATAAATGCTGAAGGAATTCTCTCCCGATAGTCCTCTCTTCTAGTTCATCTACTGCCTACTCTTGTAGACCCACTAGTTGAACACAACCCACATCTGTGTACATAAAAAATTTAGTTTAGTCCTGGAAAACACAAAAAATACAAAAATATTTGGAAACCTTAAATCAAAAACATGGTCAAAACATTTTTACCCATTTCACCCCATTGAGTGCCATCTGGTAAAATCAAATCTGGATCTCCACGAAAACCTACACATGTGTACATATACTCCTCTATGGAAATATTTTTTCGTTTGAGCTAGGAAAATAATGCAATAGAAAATATGATGGTCAATTAAAAAGCATGCCTACCCATGAATTTTACCCATCTCTGCATCTGAGGATCTCTAGGACCATAAATGCTCAGTGTCACATGTTTTGACTGCATCAATGGAACTCGCTCTAAAAAAAAGTAAATTGGGATGGAGCCATAACTGAAATTATTTTTTGTGCCATGTTTTTCTTTAGTCAGTTGTTCTTTCATCTGAAAGAGTACTGCTTCCGTCCAATTGAACACTGTTTTTTCAAGACACTTGAGAGTATACTGCATGTATGAACAATTTGCAACATGTAGTGTCACAGAACCAACAATTTTTGCAATAGTGAAAAGGATAGTTCTCAAAGACAAATCACGCATATCACGAATTTTTACCTTTCCATATTTTCTAGGTTCAATACCTCGATGAAAATGCTCACGTATGTAATCCTTCACTATCTCACCTCCAATAGTAGATCCCGTGATGGAAATAGGATAAACACATAGTGATAATCCACTAAGAAAGTAAACATCATCAACTAGTATTGGGAGCACTTTGTCCCAAATGTGGAATGCCTTAGATTCCGGATCCCACGAACGAACTAAGAACTCCAATAGTTAGAGATGTTGTCTCATCTATGATAATCTGAAATACTAAAGAAACCCACATTCCCTGAGGGATCTTACAGTGCGAGGATCATTTAGGTAATCATGTCTTGTTCTTCATGTTCTCTTTCGTGCCACGTAATATTTATTTTGATCCGATCAATACCTAAAAACCAACCATAAGCTTCATTAGGATCTATTTCATGCAAAAAAAATGGGAATTTTTTACAACATAGCAAGAAAAAAATTTATGAAATGCGCCCAACGCACCCCTAGTTATTAGACTGAGCATTGCAAAGCATTTGAGCTTCAATTTCAGTGCTTCACAACGCACCTTTTGACATTCAAGGGTGTATTTCCATCAAAGTATTTTATATTTACCCTAAGGGGCTAAAAAACCTATAAATTTACCATGAATGGAAACAAAACTGATACTAAAAGAAAGAGAAGGTTTAGATCTCCAACTTGGATGAAACGGAGCGAGAAATCGTTCACTGAAACTGTCGTAATCAACTGCTGAAGTTCGAGGGAAAAATAGGTTTAGAGCTCCTAAATTTCAAATGGTAACTATGGAATGCTAAAAACTTATTTTTATTAGTTATTTTGATTATTTTAATCATATTTAATGATTTGAATATAGTTTTTGTTCATTTTTACTATGAAATAGTTATTTTTAATCCATTTGACGGTTCTCTAAATAGGTTTACAGTTGATACAGTGAGTTTTAAGTGCACCATTATCTAAAAATGATTTGACCACAAAGCATACTTTTATCCTCCTTTCTTCGAACTTTATTAAACATGAAAAAGGAATTTAAAGCGCACATTTATCTCTTTTTCGAGCTTTGTTAAATTCAAAAAATGAACCCCTTGGAGTATTCTTTTAGCTTTTCTTAGACTATGTTAATGTGAAAATATTTCCAAGCACTTGTCTTTTCGAACTCATAAAAGGAAATGAAACGACATTCACTTAGTATATGTTTAACCCTTTTCTCGACTGAGATAAATTATTTACAAAAAAGGAACACATTAGTCAAACATGGCTAAGAGGTTTTCTCATGTATCATTTTACACTTTTTCGGACCAGAGCGAAAAATTTACGAAAAAGGACTCTTAGATTTTTCCTTTTGTCCCTTTTTCAAACTCTCTAAACATGAAAAAGGGTCGATTTTTCACTGTCGTTAGACTCGTTAAAACATAAAATAGCGACAAACTTGTTTGATTATGACAAGATCAAGTTTCACTATCGCTAGACTCGTTAAATCATCCAATAGTGATGGATTTACCCAAAAGGTAGAATTATAGATCAAGCATATGTTAACCTCCCAAATCTTGTTAAAAAATAAAGAGCTACTGGTCAGCAATGACTGGGGAAAATTTGGAAAAAATACCAAAGTGCTTTATCGTAGTAGGTCACTCTTGAACATGACACTTTCACTTCATCTTCGTGGCTTTGGGTTGGATAAACTTCTTGACGGTATATCATAACTATGGTATATAAAACCATCCATCACTTCGATTTTGGTTCAATTTTTCCAACTCGTTTAATTTTCGTCGATATGTTTAAGAGAATTAATCCAATAGTTCCTCATCTTCTACAATACTCATAAACCTTCATTTTCATGACTGCCATCCCTAAACATTGCTTCATAAAGTCACATATTTTCTCCAAAATCATTACTCCCATTTCATGATAAATTCTCTTCCTGTCGACATCAAATCATCATCCAGGAAGTTGGCTTAAAAAAATCTTTTCAATGCCTCAGAACTTACTTACATCAGTGGTAGGTTTCTCGCTTCTGGCAATATTTTGACATCACAAACCTTTGACCAGAAGATTTTTTTGGTGTTCGACATCAAATCATTTATTTAACCCTTACCAATTTTACTACAGTACCTTGATAACCATTAACATCAACGGTGGTTTCTCTCGTGTTTGTTAACGACTTGCATCAATGGCTGGTAAGCCGATGATGTCTTCCCATGTTCGAATTCAAATCACATATTCACATGGTTAGACTTGTACTTCAATGATAGAGTAAACAAGATAGAGGACCCCGAATCTAGTCTCCTTCATCTAAGCTGCAATTTTAGAAATTGTACCACATCATCCGTACGATGGCTTTACATAAATATAGTCATCCGATCATGGGCCTATATCTGTAAATGAATTTCTGATTTATGTATGTGTTATGATAGTTTATGTGCTGAGCATGGGTATGCCTCCCTCAGTAATTCATGTCCAAGATGTACAAGATATCATGATGTAATGTATTGCAAATTGATGCAGGTCATTGTCCACTTCAGATCCTACTCACAACACCATAAAGCATCTCATCCAAATAATATCATTATTTTTACTTCATTATTTAGGGGGAAGTTGTTACAGTTCAATTTGGACATCATCCCTAGGACCAGTATAAAGAAGGTCTATCATCCCCTATTTCAATACAAACAGGTTCTATCATCCATTAATTCAGTTTCTACATGCCCTAGAGATTAATCGATTTAATTCATGAGAGTTCCAATGTTTGAAGTATAGTTTAAATGACCCATTGACTCATTAACACTACTCTGAATGGGCCTAATTATATTTCAAATCACTTATCCCCATGCAAGGGTGCTCTGCAAAGAACTTCTTGACACTTAAGGGTGCGTTGGTGTCCTGGGAGTGAAATCATCATTGTTCCAGGAATGTCCACATGTAAAATTCCTTCTAGAAGAGCTCATAGGTGTCATACTTCAAATACATGTGTTCATCCATTACCATTGAACCTAGAAACATGTCTCATCTATTATTATAAATGCATTCAATATTATTTATTAGGAAACTACCTATGATCTCCGTATAAATTGAGCACTCATCTAAGTGCAAGGGAGGAAGAAATTTGTGTAGTGTTATGCTGTTGGATTCTCCATTATTTGAGAGATGAAGTATTGTGATGCTTCTAGATTAATTCCTGGTGTGATGATGACAGAATGAATTTGGAGCAGATTGACGATGAATCGATCTATTGGTTGTAATATTCTCCTCCTAATTTCTCAATAAGGATATTTGTTATTTCTCTCATATATGTGATTATATCTTGTGAATGTATCGTCAAATGTGTATGTATTCTCAGATCTAATCAGTTCAATTTAGTAATTAAGATATATAGATATTACATATTTGTATGTCGTTTGCTATATTTTGTCTTTGATTGCAAGTATTGATCTAGAGGGTTTATTTCAATTGAGAGCGATGACAACGAATAAAGAAGAGGAAAAAGAGCAAAGGATCACAAGTACGTTTCTTTCCTTTATGTTTATATATTTTTCTTAGAGAAAAAAAGTATTTATCTTTCCTCTGTTGTTCTAAGTGAAGGAACACCACACTCAGGGAAGACTAGTTTATCTGTAGATTAGAATTCCGCATAAAATATATAATGTGGCCATATGATCTGTATAAAAAAAAAAAAAAAAAATTCACCATAGAAAAGAACACCTTAATAAATTAGTATTCAACCTTCTAGGAAAGCTTAGGCACAATCATGTCAACTAATTTACATGCTAAAAAATTCAAGTTGTAGATAACTTGTGAAAACAAATGATATGAGGTGTAATATTTAATCCTTGTTTTTTTATTCTCAACAACATTTCATTTTCTGATGCATAAACTTGGTCAAGTATATAAAAAACATGTGCTCAAATAACAACATGAAAGTAAACTTTCCTCGTAGTCATGAAAATATTTTAACATAAAGTAGCTATAAGGATTCTGATCAATATCGTGCAATACTTATTTCATATTCAATCTTTGGTTTTTGTTTAAATCGACATGATACCAATTATTTTCAATTTCATAGTTAAATGACATAAAAAAATAAAAAGAAACATTCAAAATACATCAAACAATAAAGAGAGTGTAATATTCAAAATTTTTCCTTCAATAAATTGGAATATTAAATTTTGTTAATTTCACTGATAAGTTGAATAATTGGGTGAGGAGGTCCAAACACAATAAAACCATGGATAAAAGCCCTCTAGTATGAAATGGGATCAGCCTTGGAACTAGATTTCACACCCTCATGTGTGAAAGGAGACATTTGCAAAGAGGCTAGGTCAAGTTTGACCTAGTCAAACAGCGCAGAGGTATGAGCTGGAAAGCATCTTATGGGACAACGCAGAGGAAGAGGAGGGAATATTCCTTGAAGGAGGAAACCCTAAAAGAGTGGGACCCATGGAGAGGGAGCTCTCATGTGTTTAAAAGGAGGGCAAGGCAGCCATTGTTTCTCATGCATATGATTATAGATTCCTTGTCTGCTTAGATTACTTGCAGTCCCGACTGTTTAGCTGAGTTTCTATGC
The DNA here is from genome assembly GCA_034641835.2 of Pinus albicaulis. Lineage (NCBI taxonomy): Eukaryota > Viridiplantae > Streptophyta > Pinopsida > Pinales > Pinaceae > Pinus > Pinus albicaulis. Next base: position 1,638,314,731 of record CM076575.1, on the reverse strand, counting down.
TACTTAGCACAAGGATCTCCTGCTTAGGAATCCTTCTCCTATCTTGAGTAGCCTGTTGAAGGAGTTTTACAGATTTACCTCACATATAGGCTTGAGGCCAAGCGTCCTCCTCCAGGATAGCGTTATTCCTGAAGCAAGGTAATTTTGTGTTGCAGGGTGTTGCAGTGAGGAGCCACAACACCTCTTCCATCACTTTTTTTTCAGAGGGAGAGTCTTTATTTCCTTTGGAGGATCAGTTTGGAAGCCATTGGAGCTTATTGCAGATCTTGGCATAGGGTCAACTCATTCCTTTTCCCCTACAACATAGTTTTCTTGAGCAACTGCGTTATTTTCTTCGAGCACTTGTTATGGGATTTTGCAGTATTGATCGGAGGGTGAGATCTTCAGTGTAAGGATCAGCCTTCCAATTGAGAGATTTGTTGGAGGAGATATTGATATCAGATGCATCATCTTCAGTCTTCTCCATCCAGTTCCATTTTCTGAGTTGCAGCTGCTACCCAGCAACTCCGACATTTTTGCCATTTTGTATATTCCAACCAATCCTTTGAAGGATTGATGTATTATTATTTCTAGGGGTTAGAGCTTTTCTCCCCTATTGTATTTGAGCTATATACTATCATATACATGTATTGAAATCCTTTTTTCATCAGTACTCCATAATATACTACACTGTCATAGCCAAGGGTTTCATATATGTAGCGGTGTTCTTCCATTTCTTGTACATGTATTGTTGAGGCTTGCATTGCCTTTCTTGAGTGGATGTTTCCTTAAGAAATTGTACTTTTACTATTATAAAATTATTTTTTGGCTATCTATATCTTCTCGTATCATAGCTAATGAAATAATTCTATTGATCTATTGTATGTTCATGCATTGTTTGCAGTCACTTCATCGGGCAAATTTTGAGGACATCTAAGTGTGGGAGATCTATTTAACCCACTTAGAAGAATTTATTTGGCGCCTCCTCTTGGATTTAGCACTTCGAAACATTTTTCTAAGGGATCTAGGTCTTGGTTTCAATTCCTGGAGCGACCATTACTGGAAAATGGGTTTTCTAGTCATGCCTTGCTAGCTACTCCATATTTGGGATATTACAGTGGTATCAGAGCGACTTTCTTGGCTCAGCCTGTGAGTCTTAGCCCAAGAATATCAGAATGATGAAGAAGTTGAGATTACTCTCATCAGTATTTATATCTAGAGAGAACCTCTCCAAGGAGTTCAAGAAGATTGAAGAAGAAGAAGAGGAAGGAACATGCACTTCCTATTCTCATCAAGAAGAAGACAAGCATGAAGGACACTTGGATTATCAGATTGTAAGTGATTACCTTTTTGAGTACATATATCAACATAGTGCCTACAAGGAGACTCTATCTTTCTCTCATTTCATCTAGTTGAAGGAAGAGAAGAGACCCTAGAGCAGAAGAGAAATCAAAGGCAATAGATTTCTGTTGTCTACCTTTGATGGGTTGTCTACCGCAACCTACTGCAAGAACTTGGGTGAGCACATTGAAATGGTCCAGCTTGGCATGCCACCTTTGAACTTGCAACTTCTCACTCTTTTTGCTCTCATCTAGCTTTCTACACCCTTAAAAATGTTGAAGTCAACTATGTGAATTTTCTCTGCCTTGTCCATCACGTCCAGGATCGCTTGATTGCCAGTCAAATGAATTTTTTTTGAATGCGAGCATGCATCATTGAAGGATTTGCAAGCTAGGGTTAAGTCCTAAAAATATTTAGAGCATTCATCACTAGACCAAAACTAGGGCTTCTGCTCAATACCCTTATAGATATGTTTGGCCAGAACATCAGAAAAATGAGACACTATTCTCTACTTGGGATCCTCATGATGCAATGTAATGCTATGAAAATAGGAAATATATTTCCCTACTCTTTCTGGCTCTGTGTAAACAATATTTGCACAATCTAGCAACGAATGGAATAAATCATACTATTTCCCTTGCATATGTCGATCCACGACATCGATTTCGGGCTTAGGTGGGTCCTCTTCTCTTTTTACCTCCAGAGGATCCTGCTGTTACTGCCCCTGTCATATTTTCTGAGGCATGGTGGAGGGATCTTGTATCAACTGCTGCGTAGGCTATCACATGCTCTTTTCAAGCCCTAAATTCATGAGACAAGAGAATTCAGATGTTGAACAAAATCTTCTTTTGACATGTCCTTCTGTGTTGCTTCTGTAACACCTGCCATTATAGCATTCATCTCATTCTCAACAGTTCAATTGCTAGTCCTCATTGATTTCTTTAGATGATCAAATACCACTCTCATAAGTTTTCAAACTGTTAATAGCTTGGCGCTTCGGCACAGGGCTCTCGGTCTTGACAGTTCGTCCTATGTGATTGTGCTTGCTTGAAGTTGGTACTTGGACTTCGGGCTTGTACTTGACTTGGATATTTGGCCTGAGAGCCAATATTTTTTATAAAATAATATAAGTAATATATGTTATTAAAACAAGCTTTGGAAATATTGGCTTTAATAGCCTATTCCTCTTTTTTATTTATTTTCCAAGATTATAATCTTTTTACCAAAATCCATTCCTCTATCCTTTCTCTAAATGATCACGAATACTTAACCCCGACAATTATTTTCCTTAACTTGACATAGAACAAACCTTTTAAGCCAATTTTAGCCAAAATGGAACTTTGACAGCGAAAATTGCATTCTGCTACGAAAATTTTGAAACTTTTGTGGCGCAACTTATCAATTTTGCATTGTTGCTGCTATGAGAGTTTGTTGCATGAAATGTATGATGTGCTAACACACCCTAGCTAGTTTGGGAGCGAAATCACTCAAATTCTGAAATTGTGCTTCAAGGAGAAGAATATTTTTGCAGAAGGAAGTAAGTTCGCAGTGTTATCAATTGATTTTATCTTCTAATGTGGAGTATTCTATCATCTTTTTATAGGCAAAGATTACACTCTTGAAGGGCTATTTTCTACCATAAGTTCAAGTGGTTGAGTTAAATTTGAGGAGGTTGAGCTATCTTGGGTTTTGCTGGTTGATATTTTTGGTATTTGTGTCGAATATACCACTACTAAAGAGATCAAGTTGCTATTGTTAGACAAGCGAAGTTTCTCTTTATTTATAATCTAGGAGTGTCATTTCAAGAGCTGAACGAGAATTCTCTTGCTAGCCGAGTACATATTTCATTGTTGGAAGATAAATAATAACAAAAACAAGGGTAAAGTACTATAACTTTGGAGGGTCAAGTCCATTCTTTCATGTTGGAAGAGTGTTAGGGAGAGACCATGAGCCTACAACTGTGTTTTCCAATTGAAGGTGTAGAGATTACCACTACCGTAGTGACCACAAACTACCAAAATTTCTCGTTGTGTGAACCAAAGTGAATTTGCAGTCAATATAGATGCTAAACATGAAAGAGGAGGTTGACTTGATTTTTCTTTAGAGGCTAGTATAAACAATATTTGCATGGACTGATATTTCTAGATGAAAGGGGAACGAGCTGGAGTCATCTGGAAGCCTATTTCTCTTAGTATAATATTGTTGGAGGCACATTATAAATAAATTAATGTATTAAGGTTCACATTTCTGAGTTATGGGCTAGGTTCTTCAACTCCTTTTGCTCACTCGGTATTTATGTGCCATGTTAATGAAATGACAATTTATTTTCAAGTTATGATTATGCATACTTGTATAGGAAAGATATGAATTTATGGTTTTAGTCCAATGAAAATAATATTGTCTTGAAGAATTTATTTGGCATGTGTTAGCCATTTTTTATGTTTATTCGAAATTAAAACTAATAAATTGCATCTATAGCCAAGTACACACAAATTGTTTTATAAAATGCCACACTGAACATTGACACCAAACCCAAGAAATTTAAGGGAAAATTTAAGATACTTCCAAGAGAGTATCTTACACTTGTCCTACATTTCACTCAAATGAGGAGAGACTTATCTACATATTGAGTGACTACGTTCACATACATTCAATTGCAATAACTCTATCATAGAGAAAGATAAATTACACCAAACACTTACTAAATGGGACTCACATGTTTTGAGGAGATAAATACAAATAAATCTAAATTAGAATAACACAACTTGAAATCACATTCCAAAAATTATTATAGCCTTGAATATGTAAATATCATAAACCTTTCATATACAAGTCAAAATAGAAAATCTTATATAGAATTGAGAATAAAATAAAAGTTTTATAAGTAAATTTATAAAGATAAATAAAAATCATTAAAAAAAGCAACTATGATTATGAAATTCAATCTTTAAAAAATATAGACCATAAAACCCATTCAACTCATAAACACTTAAAATAACCAGTAATACTTACATATATAATGCAATTTAAGTAATGACATTTTAAAAATTTACAAAGATATTTACTTCTACTAATAAAGATACCATTGTCCTAGAAATTAAAAAACTCTAGTTTCATAATTTTCTATTGTATATGTTATATATTTTGAAACTATTTTGTTTATTGGAATCACAAAATAAATGGTGAATGACCAAAAATATTAACAATTTGATAAAAAGTTATTTCTTGACAACACATTCAGAGAAATAAAAAATCTCACTCAATTTAACAATATACTATAATATTAACATTAATATAATACCTTTTTGGCAAAGCTCATTGTATTAATTTCAAATAAATTTACATTTAGAATACATAGATAATACTTTGAATAAATTTAAAATGCATGGTGGCACTTACATATGTTACCAGGACAAACTACTATTAAATGAAAAATTCATGTTCAAAAGCTCCTGCCATAAAGATATTTTTCGGCAACATCGTATACAAAAATGATTTGCAAATTCAACTAAATTTTGAGGACTATGAGTGGTGATGAGATTAATCTCCAATGTCATTCACGCTATAGCATTACAAAATGAATGAATGGGATGGAAGTGTGGAAGGAAATTCCAATGTGGCATGTGGTCTCTGTTGAAGGTGACCCCGGAAAATGGACACTCCTCAGAACCTCAAAAATGTGTCCCTACAAATGGTGGTAACGTTACATATGATGATGAACATTTTAGCCCCCTCCCTTCCATGGTCGAATTCATGTCCAAAGGTACTTTAATTTTTCCTCAAACAAAAAAAATTAAAATCTTTTCTTCAAATCTGCATTTTATAATAGTTTATCATTTTTTTTTTCTTTTTTTTCCCCGGGTTTTATTTTATTACTCGTTTAAATATTTTTTATTAAACCGATGCTTACAATTTGAGGTCCTACCTTGCAATTCACAAAAAAATAATTTGAATCGCTAAAAATTCACGATGCACTTCCTGCCTCCCTGTGTAGGCTTTTAGTACATCAATTTTTGTACATGTATATAATATTTTTGTATTTTTACTTCAAACATATATCTTTAGCATTGGAAAATTGTTAAACTGCACGTCGAAGACCGTCTTAAAAAAATCACCTGGTTTTTTAAGACAAAAATTGAAAGTAGCATGCACATGGTTTTCATTTTGAAACTATGGTTGGATTTTATCATGCATTAATGATTTCTTTTTGACCATTCATTAAATTACCAAAGGCATTTTTTGAAGTACTGTCGTAATATTTGCAGAATAGATTTCATATTTCACTGTTTTTTCAAGTTCACATGGGTTAATGAGTATTCTTGGACATTATCTAATGAATTTAATTAGCTTTGAATCTTTAGGTCAAATACTTAATTAATTTTTTCCTTTCTTAAATTTTGATAGCTTTTATGGTACAGTTTTCATTCGATTCAGTTGATTAATGAAAGTTGTTTACTGAACTAATTTAAAAAAAAAATTACGGCAACATTTTACGGAATATATAAGCAAAACTCTACATAGGAATATTCTAAGTATCTGTATGTGTTCACAGTGTTTAACTATTCTATGGGGCTATGGAATCCCATTCATTAAACCCCACAATACTATGATCCTTAACATCAATGGTGTAGGCTTTCTTCAATGAAACATTATATCTCATGTCCTTTCTCACTTTTACTTCCCCAAAGAAGAAGGTAACTCAACTTGTCTATCTGCCTATATTAACTCTTTTGATATTAATTACCTCAAATATAGGTTTACAAAAGAATTCCATATATTAATGAGATTTTGGATTGATATACTTTGTAGGGCTTCTATATATTTATATATTAAAAACCGTGACTTGAATTTCTGCTCATTATTTTTTCATGAATACTCTTTTAGGTGATGACAGTAAGGTTGAGCTGTGGTTTGAGAATGGCCTTTGTCATGGAAGTTACAATTACCATATGTGTGTTGCATTCATACTGCGTAAGGCAGGTGGTAGTAGGCAGTGTGGGTTTGATTTTGTCCATTGTGTTGTATGCATCGCCATTATATGTTTTGGTATGTTAATTCTTCTTGTTCTTCTGATACATGTATTGTTCATGATACTTGCTCTCCTGCTGAATAATGTATGTTATATTGTTTTATGTGTGTGTTTTTCATAAAGTTGTAATTAGGACTAAAAGCGTAGAGTGCATGCCATTCTTATTCTCTCTATTCAACTTCATGAATGCACTAGCATGGGTTGCATACTGTATAATCACTCGAGATCTCTTTATTGGTGTAAGTTTATTTATTTCCTTGTGCACCTTAATTGAATCTTTAGGTAAAATATTTAGTTACTTTTTTCCCCTGTTGACTGGGATTCTAGCTTGATATAGAAAAATGTGGCTGCTCCACAGCTTGCTCTAAAAATTCCAAGCAGGGACACTGAAAGAGTAAATACTTTCCAAAAACCTAGCAGAAAAAATGCACCATTCAAATAATCCTTCAAGGGAGGAGAAGAGAATTATAAGCATTGCATAAAGAGTGATGCTCTGTTGAATTCCTTGCATTCTAGAAGTTCTAGTCATGAAAGTTTGAGATGTAAAGGATGTTGGCAATATGATGCAGGGTGTTGTCCTTGATGGCAACCCACTTGATGAAGATGATGGCAACCTACTTGATGAAGTTGTTCTTGATGCTTGATGAAGTTGCTCTTGAAAGAATCTGACTTGATGAGTTGCAACCTATGTGTCAAATATGTACAAATGATGTATCTACAGATCAACAAAGGAGTACAGAAAAAAGAAACTTCAGAAAGGGCCAGAGAAATGATGAATAAGACATGTCACTATGCATACGCGAGTTTGTTTAAGTGAAGTAGCGTATGTACGCGGAAAAGTACGCGCTAAGTCGCGTATACCTAATTGCGCTCCAAATTTGTAAAACCAGGGGTTATTACCATGGTATTGACCCATTGTATTCAGCGCTAGTTTGTCTATTTGATCCCGTCCAGGAACACCATCGGAAGTAGTGTGGTTTTGGCTCATGGTATTGACAAAGGCTAAATCTATATAAGGAGAAGAAAATCATTATGCAAGGTGTGTGCAAGAGGTCTGGGTTTTAATGAATACTTCTCTTTGAAGTATATCTGTATGAAATGGGTAACAGTTGAATGATAGATCTGAATTCATAATGCACCAGTGAAGAAAATGATGAAGAGGGTTCTCTAGATATGAAATGTATTTGTATCTTCTAGATCTGTTTATGAAATGTTTAGATCTGAGATGAGGCGAACATGTTTCTGAAGTGAAGGGTAAAATCTAAGCTATGCATCTATTCTGAAGAATTGTGCTGACCTAAAATGTCTGAAGATATATACGCAAGTTTGTAACAGAGTAAGCACATATATACACGGGTTAGATTAAGAGAAGGCGCATATGGGTTGTGAAATTAGTTCTGTGATATGTGCAGATGTATACACGGGTTTATATACATGAAAGCGCGTATATACGCTGGATCAGTGAAAGGAAAGCGCGTATGAAAACTAGGGTTTGCTGAAGTATGTGGTATGAAATGTCCGATATGTTCTGTTGTATTACTGCTATCTGTCTATAATGTATTCATACAGATCTGGGTTTTCTGAATATTGATCATGCTGCTGACTATGTTGAGAAAAGATCAAGTTGTTGATTGATTGGTTGATGATTCATTGAATGAATTAATAAGGGTATAAGTTTCAGTTTGATGTATGATCGAGCTTAAATGTGTGGAGTGGGTCCAGTTTGAAAATATGATGAAAATTGGCCTACAAGATGTGTTGTATGGAATCTTTTGAATCTAGTATGAAAATTGATGAAACGTGGTCCATGGTGGTGCTGAGGGTTGTAGCCTTCAGTCAGGGGGTTGTAGCTCCCTTCCAGGTGAGGCTGGTAAACAAGAGTAGGGGGTTGAAGCTCCCTTCCAGGAGAGGCTGGTAAACGAGAGCACGAGGTCGTAGCTCCCTTCCAGGAGAGGCTGGTAAACGAGAGCAGGGGGTTGTAGCTCCCTTCCAGGAGAGGCTGGTAAACGAGAGAAGGTTGTAGCCTTCTGCAGGTGGGTACCTGCGTGCTGGTATGAGTCTGCGCCGGTACATGGTTGTAACATGTTTTCTTTATATAATAAATATTGAAGACTGAGACGACGACAATGGTGGTTTTCTCCCGACTTGGGTTTCCACCTTAAATCCTGGTGTTCTTGTGTGATGCTTATGTGTGATGGTTTATTCTATTATTACTGCACCTGCTTACTGCTAACTAAACATATGATGAATAAATGATGCATAGATCCAAGTAAATAATTAAATGCATAATAAGATCTCTGTGTATATGTGAGTTGTATAAAGACTATCCGCTTGTATATGCGAGTTGGCTTCACTAAAGTAGCGTATGGGTTTTAGAGTATGAAAAAGTAAAATTTTTTAGTATGCCCTAAATACTGATTCACCCCCCCCCCCCCCCTCTTAGTATTTTTCCCAACAATTGGTTTCAGAGCAGGTCCTTCTATAGAAGCTTGATCGCTTGAAGGAGATCTGTCACAATGGGAAAGAAGCAAAAGAAGAAGGCTACTCAAGGAAAGGAGATATCTCAGAAAACATGTGGAGCAGAAAATGAAGAAGATGAAACAGGTAGTGATTGTTGTTCTTGTGATATTCTTCTTTGTGCAAGCAATAGTGAAAGTAATGCTATGGACGTAGAAGAAGTTATCAAAGATCAACAAAGAATATTTAATGAGAAGGAATATGCCTACAAATATTTGATCTCTAGACTGAAAAGGATGTACGATAATGTATCCAATCGAAGTAAAGAACTTGAAGTAGAAATCATCTCTCTAAAAGCAGATCTGGAAAAATCAAATAAGAAGAATGAAGAACTTGAAGCATAAATCATCTCTCTCAAAGAAGATCCGGAAAAATCAAATAAGAATGAAGAACTAATCTCTCTGAAGGCAGATCTCAAAGCATCAAACAAAAGGAATAAATAAATTCTACAATCATTTGCAGAAAAAGGACTTGAAGCAGAAATCATCTCCCTCAAAGAAGATCTAGAAAAATCTAATAAGAAGAATGAAGAACTTTTACAAATTGTTGAAGAACAAGAGAATGGATTGAAAGAAGGGATTTTAAAATTAAATGATGAAGTAGAAGAAGGAAAAAGGGTCGAAGAAAGCATGAAGAAGCAATGGAAAAAATTGGAGGTTGAGGTAAACATTCTCAAAGGTAAATTAGAAGAAAAGGATAAAATCTTGAGGTTTCAAGATAGTACTAAGATTCTGGACAATATTCTTAGTAATCAAAGATCTCCTACTATTAAACTTGGTCTTGGTTTTCATGAAACTGTTAAAGGAGAATCTAGTTCACAAGGGAGTGCTAAAGACTCAAAGGATGTCAATACAAAACCTGAAGAGTTGAAAGAAACAAGAAGTCAACCGAAAATCATGAACACTCAAAGGAAATCATTCAATAATGTTGAATGCTTTAAATGTCATAATTATGGGCATGTTGAAGCAAATTGCAGAAGAAGATTGTTTCAGTCACAAACAAACAGATTCTATACAGAAAGGTACTCTGGTTTCTTTGAGGGATATTGTTTTTCATGCAGCAAGTTTGGTCATAAAGCAGCTGATTGCAATAGAATAAGGAATAGAAGAACACAGTATGATCCTTATGCTTATTTTTCTGGTCACATAAGATGTTATGCTTGTAACAAGTATGGACATGTGGAAAAAGAATGCAAGATGAACAGATCTGAGAAATTGGACAATTTCCACCACACGATAAGAAAGTTCAAGCAAAGCTGGAAAAATAAGGAGGACCGGTCAGAAACATAGGGAATATTGACCCTACTACAGTCATCCGCTTCTGAAGCTTATTTCTCATAATGACTGCATGAATGATGTGAGATACATCATAGAGATTAGTAATGTATCATCACAGGGGGAGAAATGTATGATGATTCTCATGATTGATTTGGTAATTGTGGTTATGTTTATTTCTGACAATGCATCTGTTGTGAAGAAGACAGGTACAGGTGGTACAAATTCAGGGGGAGAAGAAGGAATGTGAAATTTTCAGTATTTCACTTTCCATACGCGGGTTTAATGAAGGAAATTCGCATATACACGCGAGTTACAGTGGAGACAGCCGCGTATGCATTCTGATAAGAAAATTATTATGACAGCTGAAGATCAGGAACACAGGTTCAGGGGGAGCATCAGTATGACTATTAATGATTTCATTATTGACATTATATATGCTTATGTCTCAGCTCTAAATGATGATGACATGATACATGATTTATTATGATGAGATTATGGATAAGCCCTGATTGCTTTTTGATGAAGAGTATTTTGTTTTATGGATGAGATGGAAGTATTATGATTCAAAGATATGAATAGATCATGTAGAGTTTTTTGCTATGGTTCAGACCTTTTATACATAATTCCATCACATGTTGCTTCATGATATAAATCTTGAAGATTTTCGTGATATTAGATCACTTGGATAATTGCTTGACTCATATTGAAGAAGTTGTTCTGGAATGATAATTCCTCTTGGAAAGAATATGTTGATGCTACAAAGAGATTGAAGACTTGGTTACTGATAGGCTTATGCTACAACTGTTGGATGACACTTAAAAACATAGCTACATTGTCCTATATGTTCTCATATATTCCAGGGAAGCATTCAAAATTTCTCAGACAGAAGCTGGAAGTAATCTCCGCCTTTCAGGAGATCAGATTTGATCAAAATCAGAAGATTAAAATGGATACGCAGATTTCCTAAACGACAGTTGCGTATATATGCAGGTTAATAAAAGAAAACCGCGTATGGGTGGTTGCTGACAAATTTCTCTGATTCAGCGTTTTTCAGCAGAGCTGCAGTATAGGTTGATATCTCTGGTGGTGTTCCAGTACTCATAATTCTATTTCAGTCTCTAATGTTTCTTGATAAAGATGCCTTGACGATTTGATGTTGAAAGTGTTCAGGATGCACAAACTAAGGGGGAGCATTGGTCTTGTGGAAAGGATGAATTGGTGGCATTCTCATTATTCTTGCTGAGAGTAATTCATTGTTGGCATTATGATGACTCTGATATATGATCTCTCTCTTGAGGTATTTTTGGTATTTGTTACAAAAGGTCATATTTTTAATTTGATGAAAAAGGTCATGTTAAGACCTATGATGTAAAATTGTAATATTCAGTCATGTAAGGACTTGTTCAAATTTATAAACCCACTTGGTTGGGCAGATGAGTCAAAAATGTGTAAACCCGCTTGGTTGGGTACTTGTGTCACATATGTAAATCCACTTGGTTGGATCTTTAATGTAAGTATGATTCCTTGGTGATAGGAAGGTCATAGAGTCATGTACTTCATTGAAAAATATGTTTGAACATTCAGCATGAACTCAGGGGGAGCATGGTAACTTCAGTGCACATCAGATCTACAGCGCTCTTCTTTCTACATGTGGAGAAAAACCTTGTGTTGGTTTTTGATCCACCCTTTGCCCTTGATGTCAAAGGGGGAGAGTGACATGGTGTTTGAATAGGGGGAGAATATCAATATGCTTAATGTATCTATCTGTTGTGATCGTGATCAAACACCATCGTGGCTGCCATCAAGTCCAAAGGGGGAGATTGTTGGAAATATGATGCAGGGTGTTGTCCTTGATGGCAACCCACTTGATGAAGATGATGGAAACCTACTTGATGAAGTTGTTCTTGATACTTGATGAATTTTTTCTTGAAATAATCTGACTTGATGAGTTGCAACCTATGTGTCAAATATGTACAGATGATGTATCTACAGATCAGCTAAGGAGTACATAGGAAAGAAACTTCAGAAAGGGCCAGAGAAATGATGAATAAGACATGTCACTATGCATACACGAGTTTGTTTAGGCGAAGTAGCGTATGTACGTGGAAAAGTACGTGCTAAGTCGCGTATTCCTAATTGCGCTCCAAATTTGTAAAACCAGGGGTTATTACCATGGTATTGACCCATTGTATTGAGTGCTGGTTTGTCTATTTGATCCCGTCCAGGAATACCATCAGAAGTAGTGTGGTTTTGGCTGATGGTATTGACAAAGGCTAAATCTATATAAGGAGAAGAAAATCATTGTGCAAGGTGTGTGCAAGAGGTCTGGGTTTTAATGAACACTTCTCTTTGAAGTATATCTGTATGAAATGGGTAACAGTTGAATGATAGATCTGAATTCATAATGCACCAGTGAAGAAAATGATGAAGAGGGTTCTCTAGATCTGAAATGTATTTGTATCTTCTAGATCTGTTTATGAAATGTTTAGATCTGAGATGAGGCGAGCATGTTTCTGAAGTGAAGGGTAAAATCTGAGCTATGCATCTGTTCTGAAGAATTGTGCTGACCTAAAATGTCTGAAGATATATACGCAAGTTTGTAATAGAGTAAGCGCGTATATACGCGGGTTAGATTAAGAGAAGGCACGTATGGGTTGTGAAATTAGTTCTATGATATGTGCAGATGTATACGCAGGTTTATATACATGAAAGCACGTATATATGCGAGATCAGTGAAATGAAAGCGCGTATGGAAACTAGGGTTTGATGAAGTATGTGGTATGAAATGTTTGATCTGTTCTGCTGTATTACTGCTATCTATATATAATGTATTCATACAGATCTGGGTTTTCTGATATATTGATTATGCTGTTGACTATGTTGAGAAAATATCAATTTGTTGATTGATTGGTTGATGATTCATTGAATGAATTGATAAGGGTATAAGTTTCAGTTTGATATATGATTGAGCTTAAATGTGTGGAGTGGGTCCAGTCTGAAAATATGATGAAAAGTGGCCTACAAGATGTGTTGTATGGAAGCTGTTGGATCCAGTATGAAAATTGATGAAACGTGGTCCATGGTGGTGCTGAGGGTTGTAGCCTTTAGTCAGGGGGTTGTAGCTCCCTTCGAGGTGAGGTTGGTAAACGAGACCAGGGGGTTGAAGCTCCCTTCCAGGAGAGGCTGGTAAACGAGAGCAGGGGGTCGTAGCTCCCTTCTAGGAGAGGCTGGTAAACGAGAGCAGGGGGTTGTAGCTCCCTTCCAGGAGAGGCTAGTAAATGAGAGAAGGTTGTAGCCTTCTGCAGGTGGGTGCCTGCGTGCTAGTATGAGTCTGCGCTAGTACATGGTTGTAACATGTTTTCTTTATATAATAAATATTGAAGACTGAGACGACGACAGCGGTGGTTTTCTCCCGACTTGGGTTTCCACATTAAATCCTGGTATTCTTGTGTGATGCTTACGTGTGATGGTTTATTCTGTTATTACTGCACCTGCTTACTGCTAAATAAACATTTGATGAATAAATGATGCATAGATCCAAGTAAAGAATTAAATGCATAATAATATCTCTGTTTATAGGCGAGTTGTATAAAGGATATCTGCGTGTATACACGAGTTGGCTTCACTAAAGTAGCGTATGGGTTTTAGAGTATGAAAAAGTAAAAGTTTTGAGTATGCCCTAAATATTGATTCACCCACCCCCCACCCCCCCCTCTCAGTATTTTCCCAACAAAGGAGAAGTTGGAGAGCCAGAATTCATGTTCCAGAAAGCTAGAGGAAAATCTGTAGGCATATCATCTGAATATTTAAAAAAACAGAGGGTTATTCTCAGTGAATATTTGTTCAAAATCACCCAAAAATGCCTCGATTGGGTCCCTACAAATTAGTAAATATGTAGGATTGTTCTGAGGTGATTTGGGAAATTTTGTGGTTGTATCATCCTCCTTCATGGGAGCAGGGGTTATTTTTCATGAAGATCCTATGTTGCTACTGGAACCATATGGCATGTCACTGCCTCATATGATGAATGAGAAAACATCAATTTTTGCAGGAAATACTATGAATGTTTCAATTTCACCTTCCATCAAGAGAGCACAGTCCATTGTTTGCAAAGATACTAATTCAAAAGTGTACGAATAGAATGGGAGGCATGAAACCAAAGAAATGGGTAAAGCCATCAACGTGTGTGGTGATGCTGCAGAAAATCACCTGGAAATATCTTACACAAATAGTGATTGAAATTCAACTTAAAGTTGTGACCAAAAAACTCTGCTATATTGACATTTCCCAAAAACACATTGCGTTGTCTTCTCTTTTCCACACATCACACAAGATGAACTAATAGTACCAACTTTGTGAAACCTACTCTTGGAAGCTAATCCATGATGAAGAAATAACCAACCCCAAATTTTATTTTTGAAAGAGACATGGCCCATTCAAGTTGACTGACAACACTGCAACTGTGTCTCCACTGGATCTCCAAGACCCTACCTTTTATAAAAGTGAAGCTTGATGTTAGAGGAGTGTTGCACCAACTCATAAATTCCCTTCATCTCATAGATATAAATAGGCTCCCATTTCGCCATCTCCAATTTCTCTACATAGGACCTTGCCACTGCATCTGCATTTAATATAAATAATGCCTTGGAATCATACATAAAAAATGTAACACCCCTAGTTTAATGTTCCTTCAAGCTAGACATTTGAACTTTATTCCAAAGGGGAGTGGACCCCAATGGATAAGTATTTTGTGGATGTAATTAAGTATTTAATTATGGAAAATTAAATAAAATAATTTTGTGTAGATTGACCAAATGAGAATTATGAGATCACTTTCCAAATCCATGAGGATGGAAAGAGGCAAGTACTTTCCCCAAAAATATTTCAAAAATCCTTGAAAGAATTTATTTCTAATTTAGATTTTTGAGGAAAAATCTAGATTTTCCCCAATGAGGTGGAGAGTAGTTGGGAAGAGGTAAAAAGCTGGTAAAGCAGAAAACAGCTTTAAAATTCCCTAATTAAGGGAAGCCTAGGAAAACAGGAATAAAAGCATCCTGTAATTCTGGACGCAAAATTATAAACAAGCTTTGGGGAGCAAAAGCTTAAATAACCTATTCCTGAACATATTATAGGTTGTTCTGTTCTAGGAGAGGATCTCAGCTTGGGGGTGAGTTCTGGGAGACAGAAGAACTCTAAGGTTGGGAGGTTGGTCAATTGCAGCAGTGGTATGTCTCTAAGTTTCTGAATAGTGTTTAGTACATATTCCTCTACAAAATTGTTATATAAATTTTTTTATTAAATTATTGGATTTGTTAGTTCCTACAGTTAACAGAATTGTTTAGAAGGAATTAACCCTCTTAATTCTGTAGATTTGGAGGAACAGAAATCTGTGGGGAGAATCCAGCAGAGTCTCTAAACCAATGTTGGTTTAAATCTGAGGATGCATGTTAGTCCACAGATAAATTAGTGATTTAACTTTAATCTGCTTCTGAGATTAATAAATATCTGTTACATATAGTAAGAGAAAGTATGATAATCCCATAGGCAATAGGTATGACTGAAACTAAACATACTATGGAATTTATTCCGTGTGAGAAATGCTTTAATCAAATAAGTGTATTCCAGCGTAAGTATAAAGTTGATTACAATATGCAGAACATTAACACCAAAACAGTAATAACATGACGAGGGTTATTATGAGAAAGTAGAAGGCACAGTGATGAAACAAGTAGAGCATTCCTCTATAAATCTGCATACAAATGGGTGTATTTAATAAAAATCTACCAGTTACTTATAAATAGATATATTGTGATCTGCATTATGGATAGCAATAGTGAGAAAAGAAAACTGTCATTTACTACTATGTTACTGTTATACATATGCATGATAAGTATTTTGGCATTTAAAGATAAAACTCATTTAGAGACTGCCAACTAATAGACCAAAATCCTATGTCAGGAAGTTGAAAGGTAACATGCAACTTAAATATGTGACATTACATATATATATATATATATATATATACCAGCATCAAGACAGATACTCATGTGTGATTCTAATACATGTAAATGAAAGATTTTATTGAAAAACAATTTAGAAAAAATCTGGAGTGTGTCAGTGATAACACCTCCTATCAGAATTTCAACAATGTAAGCATATGGTTGAACAAATGTGAAGACCCACATCCTATACACATAAAATTTTATCTCTATACTCTGGTTAATACATGAGGGGTATTTAAGACACTGCATGAGTAGATTATAGAGTAAACAAACAAGAGTGAAGGAAATTATGTAAACTGAAAGTAGACTCTGGAATAAACATAGGATCAACTAACTGTTAAAGGTCATAATTACTGTAGGATGCCAAGCTCTTACGAACTGTCCATCATTTAGTCGAAAAGAAAGAGGGAGAAGAGACAAATTTTAATTGCCATGAAAATTAGTATTCAGTTTTAAGGGAGCATTAATAAAACTGTTATGGAAGGAGAAGTATTATCACCGAGAATTTATATATGGCATGAAGACATAGTATGTGTAATTAGTGGCATCATTCTATAGTAAAAAAAAAATACGTCACCACAGTCCCAAGAATAATCATATAAAACAATACTAAAATCAACACTACTGGCATGGAGACCCATGTGAACTCGTCCTCAATATAAAATATATCTTATACGACTTTGCAAGTCAAGGCAATAACAACATAAGTTAAATTATCAGGCCACTGTCGTAACGACATCACCAAGTCCTTGTGTAAACGAGTATAATAGTCATAAAAACAATATTATGACAAACTTATAAAATTTCCCATAAAACATAGGCGAGGGCTGAGTATGAATTGTAAACTCCAAAACCCTCGCATGACCTCCGGGGAGGCCGAGGACCTGGTATGTCAGAAGAAAAAAAAATATAATTCAGTTCACCTACCCGAAGAAGGCGAATAGGCGGGAAAAACAAGTTCGTGAGCAGAGTTACAACATGACAATACCTATATAACACATAAGCACGAAAACTAAATTTAATTATGTGTTATGAAATTTTCCAAGATGAACAAAGTAATATCCTGAACGTAAGAATAAATAGTTACCTGGTCTGGTCAAATCCTACGCCGAGGTAAACCGAGGCCTGATAAAATCAAACGGAATGATTCTACGTTAAACCTTGAGGAAAATTGTTGATATCTAGTGCATCTATAGAAAAAGGAACCAGAGAGAAATTACCTATGAATATGAATCCTTCGCCACGCCAACGATGGAAATGTCGAGACCAGAGAATTCGAACGATTTCCTTAATCAAGACAAGAAGGTAGAAGCACAAGGCAATTGGTTAAATCAAGGAATCGATCTGGTATTACAAATGCAGAACATAGATAAAACTAACAAACGATAGGGAGGAATTATATGAACTTTGAAACCATAGAAACATTCGAATGTGGATTTCAAGCTATAGAAGAAGAAAAAAAACAACCATATAAACTCAAATGCATTCCGCGCAAAGATAAATAGGCATACAGTTAAATCCCAAGCTCGGCTTTGCAAGAGCGTACGCCCTATAACGAAAGAAAAATTATGTATCAGAGGTAAAATTTACCACGAGAGTAAGAAGGCATATAATTCTGCATTGTGGGAGAGCTCGTGGAGAGTTCCATGGACGCCAGATGAACAACCTCAGAGCATACGACCAGAGCAAAGACCACGAAGGAGAAAGGCAAATGAATCATGTGCCAAAGTATGTAAACACAAAGAACCATAAGTCGGAGCGAAACCCTCATGCATCTTGACCCTACAAGTGTCATGCATCGAGACAACGTTCAACGGATCAATGATTCATAGTGGGGAAATCAAAACAATGTCCAATAGAGGCCGACGAAGAGTTACACTAGGGAATAAATGCCATAAACGAGGAGGATAGAAACATATGTAAAACTGACTACAAAGGACAATCAGCAACATGGAAATATAAAAGTGGAGGCGGGAACCCTGAAGATGAATCCACGCCAACGATACGAGCGTACGACCAAATTAATGTAGCGAAATCAAATGTACCAACAAAATCTGTATACAATCAACTCATACGACGAGTGCCATTACTATGGTATATTATTTAATAACACCAATATTCCTAAGGTCGCGTGAGACCAGGAGGCAAGTGAGAACGCTCATTGCACATTACAAATTAACAACGTAATGGCTCTAAAGCTGTAACGAAGATTCTTTATATGGTTTAGACCATACTCACATATGACTTCTAATATATATATATATAAAACATATACACCTACGAACCCTCGTAGAAGAAATGAGAAAAGGAGAAATTTAGTTTAAAGAGAAACCAAGTATATATTCCTTCCATAAATATGAGGAACATTATATGAGAGCATGTTAGGAAATTTTACCATTGTGTGAAATAAGTTTATATGGAGAAAAAAAAAAATTTGTTGTGAAGAGGGAGACATGACAAATGGTATTAGAGATCATGTTTCAAAAAACTGGGCTGTTGTTGTTGTGCTCACTGTTGTTGTGTGCTCATTGTATAAATTATTTATTGTTAACAAAAAAAAAATTATTACTGATATGTGTTGTTTAGTGTACAGTGTGGTTCTGAAACAGACAATTCCAATGGATGGAAGTGATGAAATTTATGTTGATCTACGTGAGGAAGATAATACACCAGATCCCAACGCTCTAGTGATGGCTATGTTGCACAGTTGCAACGAGAAATGGCTGAGCTAAAAATCCAGAATCATAGATTATCATTAGCCAGTGAGGAGCAGGGAAAAAACTCATCAGAGAATTAAATTCGCGGAACAGCCAAGAGGGTGAAGGTTCTGGAAAGAGGAAGAATGATGATTTTAAGGAAGATGATGCTACTAGGCATCAGTATAAGCAGAAAAAGGAATTACAGGGGGAATTCCGAAAGATCAAACCTCCCTCCTATGATGGGGAGAAGGAGGAAGATGCTGAAGCCTGGTTGTTGAACATGATTAAGTATTTCCAGGTCTATGAATATGAAAGAAATCTGAAGGCTAGATTAGCTGTATACCAGCTACAAGGTAAGGCTACCTTGTGGTGGGAGGAGACGAAAATGGTCCATGCCATTGATGAAAAAACTGTGACTTGGGAAGATTTCCAAGTCAATTTTAAAAACCTCTATTTAAACAAACGTTATTATGATGATAAAGCAAAGGAATTTCATGAACTTAGACTGGGACAGCTCACTATTGATGAGTTTTTCACTAATTTTACAAATCTTTTAAGATATGTCCCTTACATTCGGGAAGAGAAGGCAAAGGTGAAAAGGTTTTTGAACTGTTTACCTGTTGTGTACAAAGAGAAGATAGAGTTTGACAACCCAAAAAAACTATGGACGAAGCAGTAAGAAAAGCTAGATTATGCTACCAGTAGTTTAAAGGAAAGGGTGAGCATGGAAAAGGCTGGATAAACAAAGGTGAAATCAAGGGAAAGAAACAGAAACCAGCTTACTTAAAGAATTTTGGTAGGGATCATCAGAAAAAAAAGTTTAATAAACCAAAAGAAAGCCAAACTGCTTAGTCCCAAGTTGGTTCCAAACAACTAGATGGAGAAAATAAGAAGGAAGGCACAGTTAAAATGAGGGAGCCATTGAAATGTTGGGGTTGTGGAGAACCTCATCTGTTGAGGGATTATCCACACCGAAACATTCAGATGATTATGAGGGATCAAGAAGCTACCACAGTGAATGACATAGCAAGAAATATACCCACTATCAGTGTAGCCTTGATGAATCGACAAGCATAACACCAAGCTACCATGGTTGAAATAGAAGGTAAGATTGCTGACCAATCTGTTACAATTTTAATTGATCCAGGTGCTTCTTTGAGTTACATTAGTTCATAAGTTGTAGAGAAATGCAATCTCAAAACTGAAAAATTTCAGCAATCTTGGTTGGTCCAACTAGCCACTGGCACCAAGAGAAAAGTGACTCATAAGTTACCTCAAATAGCAATTAAATTTAATGATGTTCAGACAGAAGTAAACTTAAACATTCGGCCCTTAGGTTCATATGACATGTTTATAGGAATGGATTGGTTAGAAAAGAGAAAGGTTATGATGAACTGTTGGGATAAAACTTTGCAAGGCATAGATGAAGAAGGGAGACCCTTTATACTCAAAGGAAATCCAAAACCAATTTCTGTCAGACAAATATCAACTCTGCAATTAAAGAGGACAGCTAGGAAGGGATATCAAGTATATGTTGTCCATGTTGAAGAATTAGGACAACAACTTAAAGAAAATCTGTTGGACACGCTGCTAGTGGTAAGAGAGTTTAAGGAATTCTTTCCAAATGAGATTCCTCATCTTCCCCCTAAAAGAGAGATTGATTTTTCGATCGATTTGTTGCCTGGAGCAACACCTGTTTCCAAAGCCCCTTATCGGATGAGTCTCCCCGAACTCATGGAACTGAAAATGCAGTTGCAAGAGTTTTTGGATAAAGGGTATATTAGACCCAATGTGTCACCTTGGGGAGCACCTATGTTGTTCGTGAAAAATAAGGATGGAACTTTTAGAATGTGCATTGACTACCGTCAACTGAATAAGTTGACAATTAAGAACAGATACCCATTTCCTAGAATTGATGATATTTTTGATCAAGTACGAGGAGCCTCAATATTTTCTAAGATTGATCTAAGGACTGGCTATCACCAGCTCAGAATTAAAGAGGAAGAAATTAGCAAAACAACTTTTCGAACTAGGTATGGTCACTACGAATTTTTAGTCCTACCTTTCGGTTTGACAAATGCCCCTGCCACCTTTATGTGCTTAATGAACAGTGTTTTAAATAAGTACTTGGATAAAATTGTACTAGTGTTCATAGACGATATTTTAGTTTATTCAAAAAGTGAGGAGGAGCACAAAGAGCACTTTAGAATAGTGTTGCAAATTTTGAAAGAAAACTAGTTATATGCTAAGTTCAGTAAATGTGAATTCTATAAGGACAAGATCCAATACTTGGGTCATATTATTTCTGAACAAGGGTTGGATGTTGACCCTGAAAAGATAAAGGATATTAGAGAATGGCCGGTGCCAACTGATGTGTCAGCAGTGAGATCATTCATGGGGATTGTAGGTTATTATCGCAGATTTGTGGAGAGATTTTCTGCCATAGCATATCCCATAACCTCACTACAAAGAAACGGGGTCAAGTTTGAGTGGAATGAAAAATGCCAAAATAGTTTTGAACAATTAAAATTAAAACTCACTACAGCCTCTATACTGAAGATTGCAGATCCTGATAAAGAGTTTGTTGTATGTACGGATGCCTGTAGAGAGGGGTTGGGAGGAGTCTTGTTGCAAGAAAATTTTGTTATTGCATATGAGTCTAGGAAACTTAAGACACATGAACATAACTATATTTCTTATGATTTGGAATTGGCTACTGTAATCCATGCCTTCAAGATGTGGCGACACTATCTTCTTGGAAAGAAATTTACATTGATGACGATCATATTAGTCTTAAGTATTTCTTTTCCAAAACTGATTTGAATGCCCGACAAGCCAGATGGTTTTATTTTCTGAGTGAATTTGATATGGACATAAAACATATCAGAGGGAAAGAAAACAAAATTGCTGATGCACTGAGTAGAAATGCTTGCCAAAACATAAATACCATTGGAAGCAGTGCTAATTTTGATTTAGAATATCTAGTGAAAAAGGCAGCAGACCAGGATCCAAATTATGAGACACTACAGGTGAAATTACTAAAGAAGGAGATGGTTGAATACACTCAAAACCAAAAAGGGCTGATCTGCTACAAAAATAGATTGTATATCCCTAATGTAGAAACTTTGAAAAAAGAAATCTTAGATGAATATCACAAACAGCCATATGCAGGGCATCCTGGATATCAGAAAATACTTATAGCCCTGAAAAAGAATTTGTTTTGGCCAGGAATGAAAAAGGATGTAGCAGAATACTTAGCTAGGTGCATGGAATGCCAACTAGTCAAATTTGAACATCAACACCCAACTGGTCTACTAAATCCCTTGCCAGTTGCAGAATGGAAATGGGATACCGTTTCTATAGATTTCATAACAAGGTTACCTAGGACCAAGTACTAGCATGACTCAGTTATGGTAATAGTAGACACCTTAACAAAAGCTGCACACTTTATACCTGTAAAATCTACTTTCGGGATAGCCCAAGTAGCAGATGTGTTCCTAAAAGAGATAGTAAGGTTACATGGGGTCCCAAAGATTATTGTTTCAAATAGAGATGCTAAATTCACAGTAGCTTTTTGGAAAGGGCTATTTGGGGGCATGGGCACTAACCTGAATTTCAACACTTCCTATCACCCTCAAACCGATGGTCAAACAGAAAGAACAAATCAGATTTTGGAGGATATGTTGAGAATGTATGTGATGGATAGGCCATCAAAATGGGAAGACTACTTGCATTTAGCGGAATTTGCCTACAATAACAACTATCAATCCTCCATCAGAATGAGTCCCTTCGAAGCACTCTATGGAAGGAAGTGTCGTACTCCTTTGAGTTGGAGTCAACCTGAGGATAAGCTAATGTTGGGACCAGATGCTTTACAAGAGATGGAAAGAATGGTTAAACAAATACAAAGAAACATTAAGACCGCACAAGATCGACAGAAAAAATATGCTGATAAGAAGAGGGTACATCGAGAATTCAAAGTGGGGGAGCATGTGTATTTGCATATAAAACCCAAAAAGAGCACACTTTATACTGAAAGTTGTGAAAAATTGGCTCCTAGATATTGTGGGCCTTTTGAGGTGTTAGAAAGGGTGGGACCAGTGGCTTATAAGTTGGCCTTACCTCCCCATGTTAGAGTTCATGATGTGTTTCATGTTTCATTATTAAAAAGATATGTACATGATGCTTCTCACATTGTTGATTGGAATGTGATACAGGTGGAACCAGAAGGGGAGTTCCTTCCAGAGCCGCTTCAAATATTGGAGCGGGAAGAAATTGAATTGAGGAATCGAATGGTAGCAATATTAAAGGTGCAGTGGAAGAACTTTACTGCTGAAGAAGCTACCTGGGAAAGAGAAGATGAGATGATTGAAAAATATCCATTTTTTTCTTTTAAATGAACTCTAGTAACTAGATATCAACACCGAGGACAGTGTTTTCTTTTAGAGGGGGAATATGTAACACCCCTAGTTTTATGTTCCTGCAAGCTAGACCTTTGAACTTTATTCCAAAGGGGAGTGGACCCCAATGGATAAGTATTTTGTGGATGTAATTAAGTATTTAATTATGGAAAATTAAATAAAATGATTTTGTGCAGATTGACCAAATGAGAATTATGAGATCACTTGCCAAATTCATGAGGATGGAAAGAGGAAAATACTTTCCCCAAAAATCTTTCAAAAATCCTTGAAAGAATTTATTTCTAATTTATATTTTTGAGAAAAAATATAGATTTTCCCCAATGAGGTGGAGAGTAGTTGGGAAGAGGTAAAAAGCTAGAAAAGCAGAAAGTAGCATTAAAAGTCCCTAATTAAGGGAAGCCTAGGCAAACAGGAATAAAAGCATCCTGTAATTCTGGACGTAGAATTAGAAACAGGCTTTGGGGAGCAAAAGCTTAAATAAGCTATTCCTGAACAGATTAGAGGTTGGTCTGTTCTAGGAGAGGATCTCAGCTCGGGGGTGAGTTCTGGGAGATAGAAGAACTCTAAGGTTGGGAGGTTGGTCAATTGCAGCAGTGGTATGTCTCTAAGTTTTTGAATGGTGTTTAGTACATATTCTTGTACAAAATGGTTATATAAAATTGTTTATTAAATTATTGGATTTGTTAGTTCCTACAGTTAACAGAATTGTTTAGAAGGAATTAACCCTCTTAATTCTGTAGAGTTGGAGGAACAGAAATATGTGGGGAGAATCCAGCAGAGTCTCTAAACCAATGTTGGTTTAAATATGAGGATGCATGTTAGTCCACAGATAAATTAGTGATTTAGCTTTAATATGCTTCTGAGATTAATAAAATATATGTTACATATAGTAAGAGAAAGTATGATAATCCCATAGGAAATAGGTATGACTGAAACTAAACATACTCTGGAATTTATTCCCTGTGAGAAATTCATTAATCAAATAAGTGTATACCAGTGCAAGTATAAATTTGATTACAGTATGCAGAACATTAACACCAAAACAGTAATAAAATGACGAGGGTTATTATGAGAAAGCAGAATGCACAGTGAGGAAACATGTAGAGCATTACTCTATAAATCTGCATACAAATGGGTGTATTTAATAAAATCTACCAGTTACTTGTAAATAGATATATTGTGATCTGCATTATGGATAGCAATAGTGAGAAAAGAAAACTGTCATTTACTACTATGTTACTGTTACACATATGCATGATAAGTATTTTGCCATTTAAAGATAAAACTTATTTAGAGACTGCCAACTAATAGACCAAAATTCTTTGTCAGGAAGCTGAAAGGTAACATGCAACCTAAATAGGTGACATTACATATATATATATATATATATATATATATATATATACCAGCATCAAGACACATACTCATGTGTGATTCTAATACATGTAAATGAAAGATTTTATTGAAAAAAAATTTAGAAAAAATCTGGAGTGTATCAGTGATAACACCTTCTATCAGAATTTCAACAATGTAAGCATATGGTTGAACAAATGTGAAGACCCACATCCTGTACACATAAAATTTTATCTCTATACTCTGGTTAATACATGAGGGGTATTTAAGACACTGCATGAGTAGGTTATAGAGTAAACAAACTAGAGTGAAGGAAATTATGTAAACTGAAAGTAGACTCTGGAATAAACATAGGATCAGCTAACTGTTAAAGGTATGAATTACTCCAGGATTCCAAGCTCTTACTAACTATGCATCATTTAGTGGAAAAGAAAGAGGGAGAAGAGAAAAATTTTAATTGCCATGAAAATTAGTATTCATTTTTAAGGGAGAATTAATAAAACTGTTATGGAAGGAGCAGTATTATCACCCAGAATTTATATATGGCACGAAGACATAGTATGTGTAATTAGTGGCATCATTCTGTATTCAAAAAAAAAATACGTCACCACAGTACCAAGAATAATCATATAAATCAATACTAAAATCAACACTACTGGCATGGAGACCCGTGTGAACTCGTCCTCAATATACAATATATCTCATATGACTTTGCAAGTCAAGGCAATAACACCATAAGTTAACTTATCAGGCCACTATCGTAACGAAATCACCAAGTCCTCGTGTAAACGAGTATAATAGTCATAAAAACAATATTATGACAAACTTATAAAATTTCCCATAAAACACAGGCGAGGGCTGAGTACGAATTGTAAACTCCAAAACCCTCGCATGACCTCTGGGGAGGCCGAGGACTTGGTATGTCAGAAGAAAAAAAAATATAATTCAGTTCACCTACCCGAAGAAGGCGAATAGGCGGGAAAAACAAGTTCGTGAGCAGAGTTACAACATGACAATACCTGTATAACACATAAGCACGAAAAATAAATTTAATTTTGTGTTATGAAATTTTCCAAGATGAACAAAGTAATATCCTGAACGCAAGAATAAATAGCTACCTAGTTTGGTCAAATCCTATGCCGAGGTAAATCGAGGCCTGAGAAAATCAAAAGGAATGATTCTGCGTTAAATCTTGAGGAAAATTGTTGATATCCAGTGCATCTATAGGAAAAGGAACCAGAGAGAAATTACCTATGAATAGGAATCCTTCGCCAAGCCAATGATGGAAATTCCGAGACCAGAGAATTCGAAGGATTGCCTTAATCAAGACGAGAAGGTAGAAGTGCAAGGAAATTGGTTAAATAAACGAATCGATCTGGTATTACAAATGCAGAACATAGATAAAAATAACGAACGATAGGGAGGAATTATATGAACTTTGAAACCATAGAAACGTTCGAATGTGGATTTCAAGCTATAGAAGAAGAAAAAAATCAACCATATAAACTCAAATGCATTCTGCGTAAAGAGAAATAGGCATACAGTTAAATCCCAAGCTCGGCTCTGCAAGAGCGTACGCCCTATAAGGAAAGAAAAATTATGTATCAGAGGTAAAATTTACCACGAGAGTAAGAAGGCGTATAATTCTGCATTGTGGGAGAGCTCGTGGAGAGTTCCATGGACGCCAGATGAACAACCTCAGAGCATACGACTAGAGAAAAGACCACGAAGGAGAAAGGAAAATGAATCATGTGCCAAAGTATGTAAACACAAAGAACCATAATTCGAAGCAAAAACCTCGTGCATCTTGACCCTACAAGTGTCATGCATCGAGACAACGTTCAACAGATCAATGATTCACAGTGGGGAAATCAAAACAACGTCCAACGAAGGCCGACGAAGAGTTACACCAGGGAATAAATGCCATAAATGAGGAGGATAGAAACGTATGTAAAACCGACTACAAAGGACAATCATCAACACAGAAACATAGAAGTGGAGGCGGGAACCCTGAAGATGAATCCACACCAACGATACGAGTGTAAGACAAAATTAATGTAGCGAAACCAAATGTACCAAAAAAATCTGTATACAATCAACTCATACGACGAGTGCCATTACTATGGTATATTATTTAATAACACCAAGATGCCTAAGGTTGCGTGAGACCAGGAGGCAAGTGAGAACGCTCATTGCGCATAACAAATTAACAACGTAATGGCTATAAAGGTGTAACGAAGATTCTTTATATGGTTTAGACCATACTCACATATGACTTCTATTATATATAAAAAAAAACATATACACCTACGAACCCTCTTAGAAGAAACAAGAAAAGAAGAAAGTTAGGTTAAAGAGAAACCAAGTATATAGTCCTTCCATAAATATGAGGAACATTATATGAGAGCATGTTGGGAAATTCTACCATTGTGTGAAATAAGTTCATATGGAAAAAAAAAAAAAATGTTGTGAAGAGGGAGACATGACAAAAAACTTGTTAGAACAACCTTGTAAAAAATAGACAACTTAGATTTTACTTGTGCCATTATTGAGTGTTTTGTTAGCTTGTACATGTTGCTCAGTCATTCTTCTTCGTACAATTGCTTACATTTGGAATGGTGGTGCACTAGATAATCCAGTAGGAAGGCACAAAAATTATGTAGGCAACCAGTGTGTGAGGCACATGCACATGCTATCTTTAGATGAGTAGGGTGTCGTTGTAAGTTTAGAGTCTTAAACGGAGTGCATGATTTAGGTGAGCTTCCAAATTTATACTTGGAATTGTTTCCAAGGTTAGAAGGTGCATACATATTTACACTTTTTCTTCTAAAGTGGGTATGCTATTATAGGTGTTGTATTCCGTGCATGAGGGTTCTCTCTCCTAGCCACATTAGAGTCATGGAACTTTCCTTAATATAGGTGGTTTGTTGGTTTTTTCCACATTCATTGTAACCATAACTCTATAGTTATATAAAGGGAATTAAGGTGCTTCATTACAGACATGTTTTAGTAGGAGTGAAAATATTTTTTGTAGAAGTCTTTTCGAGTTACAACTTAAGAAATATGTGATTGTGTGCAGCAAATACCTCTCGCTGTCCTAGTTTCTATAACTCTGTTTTACATAGAATCAGAATTTACATATGTTGTTTCAAATTTTTATAGGTTGATGTTCTAATTTTTATATTTATGTGTTAGTAGACCTAGTGCTCAGAATTCCCATATTTAGATAGTATTATAAGAAGTCTCAGTTTACATGGTTTAGGGTTTTAAGTGGAGATATACCCACCATGCTATGAAAATGAAAATTTAACATTGTATCAAACTTCTACATCTGAAATACATGTATGGAGAAGCTTGTCGCATGTGGGATGGAGTTGTTGGAGGATTTCATTGGGCTTGCCTTATGATCCTTACTAAAATGTATGCCCTAAAACAATGGTGGTCCTATTTCAAAACATTTTATATGGGTTAATTTATGCTTGTAAGATATTTGTGTGGCCACTGTTACTGGTATAAAATCCCTTGGTATTCATTTTGAGACATTATCCCCCAACCTTGTTTGACTATTCTTTGAGCCCTGATGTGACAATATTGGTGTGCATGCATCATACTTTATATAAGTTTGTGTGTATCTTGTATTATATATGTGTGTGTGTAATCTATATTGTAATATAAATTGTAAAACCAGAAAGCTTCCATTATCAACCTCAACTACTGCTTTCTCCCCTTATCAAGAGAGAGACATTGATGGATTTCAATGTAACTTCATACTTACTAAAAATTGATGCACCATGGTTAGTAACTTAGGGCTTGAGACCTTTTCAATCTGCTCAAGAGAATTGTTGACCTATACCATTGCAGAATGAAAATGGGCTCATATTTATTGCAGGAAATATAATTGAATTGGCCTTAGTCACCACTACTTGCCTTCTTGAGTCAGTGGCTTGTCTTGATGTCCAGCTACTCTGACCAGCAATTGGTAGGAACATACCTTGTGGTTTTGTGACCCCTATGCCTCCCTACAAATCCAATTTTCATTACAGTTTAATTTCAACCACCTTTCCTATTTTTAGCAACATTTTCCATCCCTTGGTGAAAACCCGCATTAGGGGATTATTGATAAAACCATTTGCACTTATGGATCAAAGGATAGTTTATTTTTTTAGGGTCATCTTCTATACAAGCCATTAGTCATTTCTTCTGGGATGCATTATTTTGTACTGTTACCTACAACTAACCTAATTGTGTTGAAGTCTGCACTCTTAAAAATTTGATGTCGCTATCTACCATTCTCAAAGTGTTGTTGTACGCTATAAACCTTGCAACATATTTCTATGTCTTCCATTTGAGGGGATTTTTTGGCTTACATTGATTCATATTGCGAAAGTGGGATGAATTACATTCTGGGTATGTTGTAGATAGAGTCCAAAGGATGTATCCCTTAGAATTTAGAAGACAGGAAAAATATACTAAGTTTTATAGATCCTTAAGTACAAATATTTTTGTTAATAAATATCCTTTATGGGTTTGCACCAAGGGATGGAAAATATTACTGAAAATAATATGCTATTGTGACTTAGATGCATAGATAGGCATTGGGATCATATAACTAACATTCATATACTACCCAGTTCTCAGTATCAAGCAAGTAGTGGTGCAAGTTGAAAAAGGTGTACACCAATGTTGGATTAGCCTTGTACAACTTTGAATCAACCTCATCCACCCCTGTTGTCTACTGCTCAACTCAATGTGCCATTACTCTGGCCAACAAATAAAAAAACATATAGTGTGGTGTTGTTATTCATACACAACACAACTCGCAAAAAATCTAAGCTACATCATTATTTTATTTTCAATCACCTTTTCTATTGACATTTTTATTGTCAGTGACCCCTTTGCCATCCATTGGTAAAAAATCACGAAAGGGTCTATGCAGCATAGCCTATATTTTCAAAGTGCATCTTATGTGAGAGGATCAACGGTCCTTTCTTCAAAGAACACGTCATTGGATTCTACCTCACACATACCCAAACACACTTAAAATTTCAACTTATTCTGAAAATTTGAAACAAAGGAAACCACAATATTTTTTCAAAGGAAAAAATAGAGAAAGATGCTCCAAGCACTTCAAATTTCCTAGGGAATTCACTTTTAACGTCTGACCATAGATCTGCATACTGCCCTAGTGGCTATGCTCCCACTGAAGGTCGAGTCCTCTATCACACTCCTTTCCCATTCTGAAAAATTGGACGTAACCTACATTGATATTGGTGGCTGCAACATAGAAAAATAAGAGATTCGAGAAGCCATGGAGCTTCCACTCACCCACCACAAGATTTACAAGAAAATTGAGATATAATTTCACCATCTAGTGATCTTCTTCATTAAGAAGAAAACTCTATCTTTCAATTGTAGTTGGTGGCCAAAAGATTCACTCTAACACAATTTGAGATTGAACAACACAACAATTGTATTAATCAGCTCACCAATTACATTGCATTGGCTTCAATATATAGTAAGGTGATACCTATAAAAAACTACTATTCCCATATTTCAAGTAAATAATAAATACATCCTAATATCTTGGACACAAGAATCCGTCGGTGTTATTATTGAGACCCTTATTTTATGAAGCTAGTACAGAAAAATTCAGTGAGCTATTTCCCCTTACTTCATTGGAATTAGCATCCTAACACGACCATTGAGATCTTATTTATGCATGCAGAACTACATCCTGAACAAATATTTCTATAATTTCATCCAGACACTCAAAGAATATTAATTTTCTTCACATAAAAAGCTTCAGCAGTCAACCCTGCACATCAATTACTGCACTATGCACCAACTATCAAAAAAACTCGACTTCAACTCTGGATAAACTACCCAAAGTTGATCGTGGAAGCACATTCTCAATTTCATCTTCTATTGCCCAAAACAATCCTTTAAATTTTACAATCAAGATATTAAGCATATCTTACATACAGAGCATTGTATCACCAAATCCCCATCTACAAATTCCATAGAAAAATATGGAAAGGATAAGCATCACTTTGCTTCGACATTGGGTCTATAAATTCCATTTATTGATGATACAAATTTGAAAAAAATTATCGAGTTTGCAATATACTAAAGTTTTTTTCTTGGTTCCTCATACAGGGTATAGATAGAAAAAACCACAATGTTTTTTTTTTAATTTGAAACTAATCATTTCAATGAGTCTCTTCCAATAGCTCTATTCATGCTGGTATATAGCATCCAAAAAAACTCAAAATTTTATATCCAACCATTAAAATCTACATTCATAGAATTTAACTAATCTATTTATTTGACACTAATAATTTAAATTTGTCTCCTCTAATAGATCTATTCACATGAAACACTCATATACAAATATCAAACAACATTTCCATTCAAAAATTAACACAAAATAGGATGAAATTGATTTTGTATCCTGGACTACAGGTACACAGAAAGTGGATCTCGTTTTGTCTGATTATTTCAAAGACATAACATAGAATCGATAATATTTTCATATTGCATTTTTTTGAAAGAATGCCACTTAGACAAAGGATACCAATTTGACCTAAAAGAATAACTACTCTAGATATGAAATATTTGATAACAAGAATGCCAGCACTAGCACTTGGAGATTAGTTCCTCACAGTAGTAACATATTTCATAAGCATCGAAACCACTTGAGGATAAACTTGCTAGCATTGGGTTATGGTTGTTTAGATTAATTATGCTACCATAACATAATCAAATTGTAGTAATTAGATAAAATTTTCTATATTGCGAAGTTTGGGTTTAAGAGTTTTGGGTCATGGCTCTTTAAAAGAAATGTGTCGTGAAAAAAAAATAGAATTGGGGTGATTAGGATCTTCTTCTAGGCCTAATCGTTTAGATAAGGTCTCATTGATTTCTAAATTTCCATAGTTTTGGTTTAATAGGTCATGGCTGATGAAGTATGTTATGATTCTTAGATAAAATTTTATGTATTTCTAAATTTCCAGAGTTTCAGTTTAACAGGTCATGGCTGATAAAATATGTTATGAATTTGTAATTGTAGAGATTGGATTTAAGATTTTTTTCTTGATAACAAAGTAGCCTTACATATTCAGCAATGGATATAAGATAAGGTTTACTGAGATACCTCCACGTAGAAATAGAATTGCATATATCATTACAGAATGGATAGATGAAGAGCCAAGACTCCATGAATTATTTGACTGTGAGCTTCCAAACATTGTTATGATACCGCCATTTCGGCTTGAGAAGGTTTATGATGTAAAAGAGCAGTTGGCTAGTATTCATCCTGAAGTAATTTTGTTCATGTCTAAAATCAGAAAGCTATATGTTTGTCAACATAACGAGAATCTCGCACAGAACAAGGTTTATGCAATTTGTGTTTCCCGAGAAATAGAATTTAAAACTACCAAAACCGAACATATTCAATCATTCATTGATCCAGGTGGATATCAGTGGCCTCCCACCTATTTCATTTGGACCCGCAACATCAATTCTTTCATTTTTTCAACTTCAGCACAACTTACTATTTTTAGCAGGTTTTCGGGTCCTGCACTCCCGAAGCTGTTTTGGGGACTTAATGATCTAGGTGGATATTGATGGCCACCCAATGAGTCCATTTGAGCCCCCACCATTAGTTATTTCAATTTTTAAGTTTCAGCACAACTTACTATTTATAGCAGTTTTTCGGGTCCTGATATTCCGGAGCTGTTTTGAAGCCCTAAACGATGCCTTTTGGGAAAATCAGGAGAAGCATGGGTCGTGGACCATGTTACTCACTCAAAAGTTGTATTCGCCAGATAGATCTTTCTAACGAGCTATTGAATGCATCAAAGGGAGATCAGATGCCAATGTTACGTCCTCGGGAAGTTGAAACATCAACTTACCCAAACGGGGCCCATAGTTTTGGCGCTTCATCTCCTAGGGTTAGGTTTTTGGACATTTTGGGTTTTTCATTGTTTCTCAACAATAAATAGGCCTTCGAGCCTCATTGTAACATAGTTTAGCGGGTTGGTATCCGACACATCTCTTCTCAGGGATAAGTGCTACCAGTGCCATAGCTCGCTTGTTTTGATCATGTCTGTATTGTAACACAGTTCAGGGGCTAGCAGCCGACACATTTATTCTCAAAGATAAGCATTGCTAGTACCCTAGCTGATCATTTCCATTATGTCTCATTGTAACACAGTTCAGAGGCATGTAGCCGCCACATCTCTTCCTAGAGATATGCCTACCAGCACCCTACCTGTTCATTTCAGTCATTTATTTTATTAATAAAATGAAGAATTATTTTCGATGCATATTTGTATCTATGGCTATATGTGTATTCTATTGCGTTCCTGCATAAAATCTGCATCATTGGTATTAGAGCGGTTTGTTCTTTCTCTGTTTTTCTTTTCATGTCTGCATCATTGGTATTAGGCTTAAACTAGCCAGATCTGGTAAGTACTTTTAAACTAGCCAGCCTTTGACAAAAAATTAAGAATAACATAAAAGCGAACTAGGATCTGGTAAGTACTTTTAAACTAGCTAGCCTTTGAAACACTTTCGACAGAAAACATTTTAAAACAAGGGGAAACTTGAAGGCAATTGTTGGAGTAGAAAATAGCAGGCCGGGCTCACCACAAATCCTCTCCTAGCTCTACTTTACTTGGTTACTTTCAAGACAAACACAAATATGACATAGAATGGCCTAAGATCTGGTAAGTACTTCTAAACTAGCCAGTTTTTAACACATTCCAAGGGAAACATCCAGACAGCCTTTGGGGATAAAACTAGGACCAGGGCACAAGATATCTTTCATATTTCATCTCTACTTAACTAGTACTGGACATAAATTTCGAGAATAATATTTAGCTAAGGAAATAATACCAGGGAACGCCAACATTCCTATGCTTAAACTAAATTAAATCATTCCCAAATAACACAGATTGGAAGAAAACATTCAGATAAAGGTTTTCAGTCAGAGAAGGGTACTTATATACAGTAGGTCCTAACTCTATGCGTGTTTTTCTTTATAGGAGAAGATGAAACATAGTGAAAATAGAAACAAAATGACAAGTTACAATGAGAAAAAACATCACCGTCAACATAGACCAGGATCCCATAAATCAGCTTGTATTGATGCTCCAAACCAGTTACAGCTTTAAGTCCAATGCTTTAGTTTAGCAACCATCTACACATCTCAGCCTAACCTATCTACCACCAGCAGAGCTCCAAGGGCCCATGAACACTACTCACAGATAGAAGTCTCAAGCTCAATTATGTTTCAATGTTCTACAACCAATCCCTCATTCATCTTCTGCAGGGGTATATATAGAAGGATGAGGAGGTGAGATCTGATAAGAGATCTCAAAAACTAATTAATACAGACTTAAATGGCTTCTCTGCCTTTGAGGGGCTCAATAAAGAAGCTTACATAGGTGTCTTCTGTACTAAATGATTTACATAAAGATTAAGCTCGGTGGGAGCTTTTGCTAACCTTTAAGGCTCTCTGTGATGTCGAGGTTACTCTGCTGATATTTTGTCATTAGTTTGTCTGCAAAATTTATCCTCTGGCTGCGTTGTGAGGCATATATTTGGTCTTGATCAATAACTTCGTCCTTTGATTGAATACTTTGAGGCACAGGTGGCATTCTGATAGATGGGAGGAATCAATTTTCCTCAGATGTGGCGGTGGAGGCTTTCTGTTGATAAAACACTTAAGATTTTCTTCAAACTATGTTTTAATTGGGGATTAGGCTTTTTGATAATCATTCTTAGCTGCAATCGCTGCAAATTTGTCTTCAATATTTTGTCCTGGTTCATTTTTGTCTTCGACACTGATACTCTCTAATTGTGCTTGATTTGTTGTGTTTTGCTGGTATGCAGGGCTGCGCAGGGGTGATATGGCATCAATGCCTTATGAAACATCGATGAAACGTGAAGTTTAAACCCTGCGATTGATTTTATTTGGTGAATCGAAGGCAGGAGGATCGTCACCCTCTGCCTTTGAAATTTCTTCAGTCATGGTGGAAAAACCATTAAAACCCTGCAAAATACAAAAAACTGTTATAAAATCCTGCATGTATAGGTTCGCTGCTTCAGAAGGCACGTGGAGGGAGCATGGCTATTGGATGGCATCATCCAACGGTCGAGACTGATCGAGAGAAGTCAAAGAGAAGGCGGAAGAATAGTTTAAATAAGAGCCGTCGATCGTGTAGAGATCGACGGTCAGGAGCAGAGGCAAAAAATAACGCGACAGGGTCACTTTATTTGGAAAAAATGGAGAAAATAGGTTAAAAATAGTGTGTGGGTTTCGGGATGATCGTGGGCCATCGGATGAGATAGGCCCCATGTGATCAATGGTGGAGGATAGGCATTAAAAACCTTAGAAAATGTGACTGGACATCAAAACTCCAATTAAACCATGTTAAATGAAATTATCGAGCTCGGTTTTGCTGACTGGACGAGAAACCACAGAGACCCACCCCAATAGAAATCTGCCGCATGGATGCTGATGTGGCACTGGGACCACTGGCACTACTGTGGACAAGGGGACTAGGCGATGAAATATGGGCCATCGATCTGTAGATCATATCGATGGAAGATATCTGTTAAACACCGCGTCGTACCCTGGTTAACTATCGGGCTTCTTCGGTGAGCAATCGTCGTCCGATGAGTGGCCTCAGATCGAACGATGGACGTTCATATCACGCCGAGTCCACGTCCGATATTTAACGCGGGATGGACGGTGGTTTTGTGAACAGTGCCCAGGCCACGCGTCAACTGGTGTATGGAATCGTTGCAAAATGAAAAATACCGCCCCGCTCTCAAAAGCGGTGTGATGGATACCGCGTTGTTTTTGCAACAGTGAGTGGATGGCGGGGACCACCGGTAAATGGATTGCGCATCATCGATCTGCAGATCAGATCGACTATGGATATCGACTTGGAATTTTGCATCGATGGAAATTTTTTTAAAATATAATTAAAATTGAAAGATTAATATAACCGAAGGTTTACACTTTGAGTAGAAATATTTTATTTGAAGTGGATAGGCGCCCGTCTGCGGGGCCATGGGTTATATGGGAAAACATATGACTGAGGGTTAAAGAGGAGGGGCTAATCGCAATCAGGCAATGCGATAAGCGCTTGGAAGGCTGGCGCTCGGTTCTGGCACCTGGGCATATGGAGGGGAGGGTTAGGGACTTAGCCCAAGGGGGCTTAAGTCTATAGTATATATAAAAAAAATATGATTTTAATAGATTTTCAATGGTCTTCAAAGGAATTTGGGGGTTTCGATAAGGCTAAGAAAGAGTCTTAAACCTTATCAAGGGGGTTTTGATGCAGGGAAAAGGGGAAGAACATGAAAATGAAGGATTTCATGGAAAAGGAAAAGGCAAAGATGAGGTTAGTCTGGAAGAAGGGGGAAAAGGACAAGGGTGCTTGCAGCAGTATTCTTTCTTAGGAATCAGCAGGATTTCAGAGTTTTTAAGACAGGAACAACAGTGAAGATTTGGTCAGGGGCATGAGGCCTTTAAGAGTCTTCAAGAGCCAACACTTTTTGCAACAAAATTTGTTCCTTGAAGGCTCTAAACAATTTTAGCCACCTTTTTCTATAACAAATTTTATAGGTGGCTAACAACGGCTCCACTTGGGGATGGTACCTTCTTGAAGGCATCAAGAACTTTAGACTTGCATTCTCTAGGAGGCTGACCTGTGCCTCATCCATTGGGCTGCCCTTCTTTTGCTAGGATGACCTTGCTTTGAAAACATGTTAGCAACCATAAAGCAATGGATTTTCATCAATACAACTTTCTACCTACCCAATCCTATTGATCTAACATTTTTTTCTTTATTAGAGTGCACTTGGATTGGCAAACTCCTTTCACAACATTTTATTCTTTTGAAAGCAGGAAATATAATCTATTTCTATTCCTTATTTCTTCATGGACTCAGATTAAACAGTTGAGCCCATATAATTTTCTACCTAATCTACTATCTGTTGGGATTAAACTGTCCAACAGACATTATTCTCTAAATTCTACAACAAAAATTTAAAAACAGTCAAATCAAGATTAAGCTGTTTGACTTGCTGTGATCTATGGAATAAAAACAAGCTACACATAGACATTTATTTTGCAAAAAAATGAAAACAAAAATATGGAAGGCCTGAGATATGAAATTTGAAAGCATTTCCTTCCTCTTTTGTATAGCTTTTTTCTGACTTCGTTGTGAGCTATCTTTCCTTGTTCTCTGGTTCAGATTTTGAGCAACTTAGAACCAGATTTTTTACATCTTTTGACTCAGAATTTCGAACAGATTTGAGTCATTCTCTCTTTGAAACCTTAGGTTCAAATTTTGTGCATGTTTGAACCTTTAATTTCAATCCTAATCTATCTATTGATAAGCCAAGATTAAATAGTTTGGCAAATCGAATTCACTATCCTATCAGTAGAAAGTTTAAAGCTAATTAGTCAATATTAAGTTGTTTGACTAACTAGAAGTGTGTTCTTCAGGAGTGGAATTTGAGGTTGCACACTTTCAAATTTGTTTCTCTTTTTTGGTATGGGGCTATACCTTTCTTGTTTTCAGAGTCTGCCCTCTTTTCTTTCTTTTCATTGTTTTTGTATTTTTGATTTTTTATAACTTTGAATGCAATGGTGGATGAGATATTTATAATGGGGAAAAGATAAAAAGGCTTTAAAACATAGCATGGATCGAGAGAAGTAATGTTTAAGCATCCTGCCATTGACAGGGCCCCCAAACAATTCTGCTCCATTCAACTCCCGTAAAAAATAAGCATTGTTACTAGCAGCTAAATGAATAGAGTAAGGGCCAAGCCATAAGTTGTCAAATTTTCCATGCTTGCCCTTGTCTTCCCTCCTTGAGTCCCACTTTAAAACTTTGTCCCCAATTTTGAAATTGCTGGCCTTTGTTCTTCTGTCAAAAAGCTTTTTAATGTTGTCCTATTTCTGCAATGCTTTGTTATAAACTTCCTGTCTGGTTTTCTGAATATGAATGGTCTGATTTATTCTTCTAATCATTGCATTTTCTTTAGTTTGCAATTCTTGGATCAAATTCATCACTGGTACACCAAGGCTGTTTGGAAAAATTGCATCAGTACCATACACAAGCTAGAAGGGTGACATGCCAATAGATTTCTTCAAAGTCAATCTGTCAGCCCAGAGTGCATGAACTAGCTTTATGTGCCAAGATTTTTTATTGTCCTCCAACAGTTTCTTGATTATGTTCACTAAAATTTTGTTTGAGGATTCTACAAGTCCATTACTTTGAGGGTAATAGGCTGTGGAATGCCCCAATGTTATCTAATATATGTGACAGAACTCAGCCATCCTATTTGATCCAAATGTTGTTGCATTATCAGTGATGATCTTAGTAGGGCAGCCAAATCTGGAGAGAATGTTAGTCTCCATGAATTTAATAATAACTGACTCATTGGCCTGTCTACAAGGTATGGCTTCTATCCACTTAGTGAAATAGTCTGTGGCAGTGAGAATCCACCTATGCTGGGCAGAAGATGGTGGATGGATTTCTCCTATGAAGTCAAGTCCCCACTGTTGAAATGGGGCTTCAACAGTGATTGGATGTAGAGGTAGGGGTAGCAGTTTTCTTTTGCCTTCGAAAAGTTGACATTTATGACATGCTATGATCATCTTGTGCACATCATGGAAAAGAGTAGGCCAATAGAAACCAGCCCTCAAATTTTTGTTGGCTATTGTCTTCCAATACAAATGACCTCCACACTCTCCTTCATGGAACTGGTGCTTAACCTTCTCTGCATCAAACTCAGGCAAACATTTAAGCAATAGACCGCTTGCATTTTTCCAATAAATACTTTTATATATAATGCAATAGTTTACATCTTTTAACTTTAGGAATCTTGCCTTTGTCTTTGTCAAACCAGGAGGTGTATTTAATTTAAGCAAAACATAAATGATATCAGCATACCAAGGAGAATTTATAAAATGGTCTTCAACAATAGGGGTTGAGAATCCTTCTTGGTCATTCAAAGCATCAATCATATTAATATCAAGAACTTCAAAATTGGATTCAGCCATTAATCTAGCTAGTCCTTGGCCTTTGATGAGTTTAGTGGGTTTTATCTCTAAATCATATTCAAGAATAACAACAATCCACTTACCTCTCTTACCATCTGGGTCATGTGTTATAATGTCTTTAACAACTGATTTTGGGACAAAGGCAATGATGTGTGAGTGAAGGATGTACACCCTGAAGTCTTTCAAAGCTTTGACCAAAGCAAAAGCTTGCTTCTCCATAATTTTATACTTCAGAGGGGCATCCCTCAATGCCTTACTAAAGAATGCAATAGGCTGCTCTTGTCCTCGTGGATTTTTCTGTAAAAGGACAGCAACTATGGTATGTTCTGACGCAAATGAAAAAATGTAAAATTCTTTTGAAAAATCAGGACTTATAAGAACCGGTGTTTTGGTTAGTGCTTGTTTCACCAGCTCAAAATATTTCTTTGCTTCCAAGGTCCATTTAACCCCTTGCTCCTTCTTCAACATGTTTGTAATATTTCTAAGGAGCTCAACCAAGTTGGGGATGAACCTTCTCAAAAAGTTAATATTTCCAACGAAAGATTGCAACTCTTTGATCTTTCGAGGATGAGAGATTTGCAAAATGGCCTCAATCCTCTTGGGATCTATCATTATACCCTCCTTAGAAATAATGTGCCCAAGAAGTTTACCTTCATGGAGACCAAAAAGTGTCTTCCTAGTGTTTAAAGATATTTCAAACTTTCTGCATTTCTCGAAAAATTTTCTTAAATGTTCTAAGTGCTCTTCATCTGTTTTTTAAAACACAGTGACATCATCAAGGTATATAATGATGAAGAAGTCCAGTTCCTCCGAGAATGCTATGTCCATGGCTCTTTGAAAAGTTGCTCCAACATTCATTAGACCAAAGGGCATTTTCACATACATGAAAGTGCCCCATGGTGTAGTAAAGGTTGTCTTTAATTGATCGGCAGGGTGGAATAGGATCTTATTGTACCCCGAGTAGCCATCAAGAAAAGAAATTTTTCTAGACCCTACCACCCTTTGTAAGATATGATCCATATTAGGTAAAGGGTAGTTGTCATTTAATGAAGCTTTGTTTAAGTCTATAAAGTCTATACAAAGCCTGATCTCTCCAGTTTTCTTCCTAACTAACACCAGATTAGACACCCATTCAGAATATCTAATATGGACAATAATACCGGCCTCGTACATTTTCATGATATCCTTCTCGACCAAAGGTAACTGAACAGGGTTTATTCTGCACAGTTTCTGTTTGAATGGTTTTTGGTTTTCTTTGAGGGGGATTTTGTGCTGTATTATTTCAGTGTCGTAGGATTTAAGATCTTCGTAAATCCATGCAAAAACATCAGAAAACTCTTTAAACAGCTCTATGTATTTGAGTTTAATGTGAGTTGGCAAAGCTTTAAACAGTTTAATCATTTTTGGTTTAAGTTCACTGCCTATATTGCAATCTCCCACTTCAGTCTCTACAGGCTCCAGTCTTGGTTTATTTGCCACATCGTTAAAATCAAACAACTCTTCTAAAGGTGCCAGACCCCTTGGAAAAATTTCATCTTTAGAGTGCAGAGTTTCTAACTCCTTTGTTTCTAACTCTGCATTCAATTCTATTTTATGTTTTAGTTTGCTAGTCAGAAGACTAATATTGACAGGTTCAGGAGACGGTTCTTCTTCACCAAGGAAATTTTCTTCGCTGCAATCTGTCTCATAATCTGAGTCCGAACTGTGTAGTTCGAATTCATTTCTGAGTTGCATAAAGTCTTCTATTTGTTTATCCCCATCGAACACCTGCCAGTATTTTTTGTTATCAGGCACGGCTGGTCTGAATTTTATCTGAGTTGTGCAGTCTTTAGTGTTATATGGAATTAAGCATGTTCTAGCTGCAAAGGCTAAATTATGGGCCGC
Source organism: Pinus albicaulis (assembly GCA_034641835.2). Taxonomy (NCBI): domain Eukaryota; kingdom Viridiplantae; phylum Streptophyta; class Pinopsida; order Pinales; family Pinaceae; genus Pinus; species Pinus albicaulis. The sequence goes on along the minus strand of CM076575.1, from coordinate 1,638,274,140 downwards.
AATATTTATTTTTCTTGGGACAAAAATCATTTTGGACTGCTCGAATGTTTTTAAAAGGTCCTTGACATCGTTTCAGTAGGCCCTAAGTTTGGGATGATTTGTGTTATACTCCCCATTAACTTGCCTAATGACTAACTCAGAATCTCCATACACATTCATTCTTCTGGCTCCTAACTTTGTCAATAGATGTAAGCCTAAGATAAGTGATTCATACTCCGCTAGGTTATTGGAATACTGAAAGTTTAATTTACAGGAAATGCAGTCTGTGTGGTTATTTTTAGTGTTGGAAATCCAGACACCTGCACCAGCATTAGTTCTAGTGCAGGATCCATCAAAATACATACTCCACAGAGGAATATTCTTAGTTTCATCTATTTGGTGGTTGTCCTCTTCAACTAACGTGCTTTTTGATTGTTGTGGAATGTCAACATTTAGTTGCGTTTGTTTTAACTCCTCAGGTTCTTCATTGGGTTGAGGATTGTTTTCTTGACTGTCAAGGTTTAGGAGTAATGGAGACATGACTTGAAACTCAGGACCTGTGTTTGGTTTGCTGATATTCAGAGGTTCAGCCAACTGTTTTGACAGTTCTATGGTGTTTACCTCCTCTCGATCAGCCATAAATTCTGTTAAAATTTACTTGTTCATCCAATGTTTCTTCATTAAAAAGGATAAATGAATCAAGGCCTGTGGTTATAGAGTATAAAGGGGAGTTTTGCAATCTGTCTTGACTTGTAACTTTGTATTGCATATGAGACTCCCTGTAAAGTCTTCTAGTCTGATTGAAAACAACGATAGTCACATAGGTCATGTCCATTTGCATAGTCCCTTGTAACTTAGCCCCCCATGATCTTGATAACAACATTCCATATTTGGGGGGAACATCAGCCACCACAATATCCATGACTAAGCATTTGGTTGGAATCTGGGCTAAGTTAACACAGAGGTCTTTGATTATTCCTAAAAATTTTACTCTGCTGGAATCAAAGGAGTATAGGTCCTTGTAAGGTCTGGTGATTTCTAGACCCAAGCTCTCCATTACAGCCTTAGGCATTAAATTATGAGAAGCCCCGGAATCATGCATAGCATTGTGCAAAATTTTGTCATGAATGTTTAACCTCACATAAAAGGGAGGAACAGGTCCCTCTTGATACATACCTTCAATATTTGGACCAAAGATAAGCTCTGGTTGGTCATCATTAAGATTGACAGTGTCCTCATTCTCTTCAACGTTTAAAGCCTTCAAAATTTGGGTCCTATATAAATGTTGGTCAGCTAACTCAGTCAAGGGAACAAAGATTTTGATCTTTGAAATTTCCTACTCCAGGCTGAAAGGAATTGACTCTTTAAAGTGTTTGTCTTAGCCTTATTAGCTGTCATTCTATCAGCAATATCAGCTTGCTGATTTGTCTTATTTATATTTGATAAAATGGTTTTAATGGGAGTACTAGCTGAGATGTTACTACTACTAATGTCTGCACTCTGTTTTTCATTGTTTTAAGTGCCCTTCTCTTTACCATTATCAGAATTTAAAGCCATTGTTTTGTCCTTTTGTTTGACCATTTTAGGCTTGGTTGTAGTGCTACTTTGTGAAGGCTTGTCAGAGGATTTAGTGTTGGGAGTTTGTTGATTGGTTTTTCTTCTAAGGTCATATTCTTTTTGAGATTCTATGATGACATTTTCCATGTCTTGATAATAATTTTCATCATCATCTCTTATGTCATCATAAGGTGTGTATAGACCTTAGGGTAAAACCCTTCAGGAAACTTGTTTAAAGCTGAGCTCTGTGGAGGTTTTAGTTCTGGGGAAAGTGCATTATACACACTATTGAAGCTGGTGCAATAAGCTTTTACACTTTCCCCCGTTTTTCTATGGAGATTTTTGTAATCAGAAAGGACTTGAAGAGGGTTTTTCTTTACTTCCCATTTGTTTAAGAATGTTTGATGGAAGGCCTGGAGATCATTAATACTATGGGGGGTCAAGCCTTTGAATCATTTTCTTGCTTCTCCCCCTAAGCTCTGAGAAAATAGTCTAAGCTTGACAGAATCATCATCAATTTCATTCCTGTCAAAGTAGTCATTCATCTTATCCACATGTTGTGATGCAATTGTAACATTACTAGCATCGTATAATGGAATTTTTGACTGATAGTCCTGTGGGAGATTGACTAATGGTACAGGAAGGACTAAGGGAGCATACCATCCTGCCATGATATGTGGTGTAGGTGGATTCACAAGGGGTGGATTAAAAAAAGGGAAAGTGGGCTGAAGTGGATTGGTTTGAATAGTGGATGAAGGATGAGTAGAAGTGGATGGACCAGGAATAGACTGCTAAGCTGATCTTGGATGAGAGGCACCTAGGTTGTAAAGGAAATGTAAATCGGGAGGTGTTGTTTCTCTTCTACCAGGATGTTCACTTGTTTCAGGAGATGAAAGTGAAGACTCAGAATCTAATTGATCTAAATCACCAGGAGACCTATTTCTGAAAGGATTTACTAAGTTAACTTTTGATTGTTGTAGAGCTGAAAGATTTTCAGGAACTGAATTAGCTCTCAAGGGTGATCTACAAATAGTTGATAATTTAATCCTAGGAGACTTCCTAAGGATACTTTTTGGGTTACCGACTATTTCAGGTGGATCAGGGTCTAGGTAGGCTCTAGTATGAATCTTTCTAGGAGCCACTATGTTGTGTTTTTTTAGATCCGAATAAACAAGAAAAGTTCAAACAGATATGACAATCTTCAAGAGGTTAACTAGTCTATTTTACAAATTTAAATCCTACAGTCCTCTAACTGAGTTTGAATGATATTATAATAGTAAGGGTTCTTCCCAGTGGAGTCTTAAGGCCTTTTGAGGATTTTGGAGTCGCCAAGTGGAAGTTTTTAGCTCCTAAGGAGGTAAAAGGTTTTATGGTCCACCACCATGTTTATTGGATACCAATCTGAAATATCTTTGGTGTTTTCTGAGTTATTTTTCAATTGTGTGGTTTCTAAGAATATCCTAACTCTGTTTCAAAACTTAGCTACGGTCATGAGACAAAGATAGTCTACTCTTATGGCTAAGCCAGCTGATTTTTCAAGGTTAGATAAATTTTTAAGAGAATCCTAGGGTTTACCTAGTTTGTCACTGATTCAAACAAGTTCCATCATTATTAGCATTCCTCGGTAGTGCTTAAAAAGGCTGATTTTCACTCACAAGTTTTATGAAGTTTTTAAGGGAACCTAAAGTGATCTGATGTCCTATGGTTACCCTAAAATGAAAATTATTATGGGTTTTGTTCCCCAGCGGAGACGCCAGAAATGTTAGCTCCCTGTAATCAACAAGATTGGCGAAAGTCCGGTCGTAGGGAGGAACATCGTTTCAACCACTTTGGGATTCTAGGATCTAGCCCTCCTAAATCCAGAGAGGGATCTCTCCAATAAGTGAAAAGATGGATTTGTCTTTGAAGTTTGGGGTAATGATATTAGGCTAGTTATGAAGGCCAAGGGTTTTGTTTGTTTTTGGATGGTTGAGCATGATTACTATTTGAGGTGGAAAGTTATAAATGTGAAGAGTTTCAAAGGTGAGAAGTTGCAAGCAGATAGAACAATATTTTCCCAGGAAGATAGATAATTGCAGGTTTTAGTCCATTGGGCTATGGAGTCATAATATGGTTTAATTGGAACAACAAGAGGCAAGAGTGGTCTGTGGGGAAAGTCATCTATGTCTAAGGATCTCTTTGAAGATTGATTTATGGAATGAAATGATACAACGAGAAGGAAAATTAAACAGATGCAGAACAAAGAGCAGCCGAGGATCTGGTAAGTACTTTAAAACTAGCTGGCCTTTGAAAAACACTTAAGAAGAACATAAAATAAAACTAGGATCTAGTAAGTACTTTTAAACTAGCCATCCTTTGATACACTTTCGACAAAAAACATTTTAAAACAAGGGGAAACTTGAAGGCAACTGTTGGAGTAGAAACTAGTGGGTCGGGCTCACCACAAATCCTCTCCTAGCTGTGCTTTACTTGGTTACTTTCAAGAAAAACAAAAAGATGACACAAAATGGCCTAAGATCTGGTAAGTACTTCTAAACTAGCCAACTTTTAACACATTCCAAGGGAAACATCCAGACAACCTTTGGGGATAAAAATAGGACCAGGGCACACCATATCTTCCATATTTCATCTCTAGTTAGCTAGTACTGAACATAAATTTCAAGAATAATATTCAGCTAAGGAAATAAGACCAGGGAACACCAGCATTCCTATGCTTAAACTGAATTAAATCATTCCCAAATAACACAGATTGGAAGAAAACATTCAGATAAAGGTTTTCAGTCAGAGAACGGTACTGATATACAGTAGGTCCTAACTCTATGTGTGCTGTTCTTTATAGGAGAATATGAAACACAGTGAAAACAGAAACAAAATGAAAAGTTACAATGAGAAAAAACATCAACGTCAACATAGACCAGGATCCCATAAATCAACTTGTATTGATGCTCCAAACCAGTTACAGCTTTAATTCCAATGCTCTAGTTTAGCAACCATATCCACATCTTAGCCTAACCTATCTACCACCAGCGGAGCTTCAAGGACCCATGAAAACTACTCATAGATAGAATTCTCAAGCTCAATTACATTTGAATGTTCTACAACCAACCCCTCATTCATCTTCTGTAGGAGTATATATAGAAGGATGAGGAGGTGAGATCTGATAAAATATCTCAAAAACTAATTAATACAGACTTAAACGGCTTCTTGGCCTTTGACGGGCTCAATAAAGAAGCTTACATAGGTGTCTTATGTACTAAATGATTTACATAAAGATTAAGCTCGGTGGGAGCTTTTGTTGACCTTTAAGGCTCTGTGTGATGTCGAGGTTACTCTGCTAATATTTTGTCATTATTTTTTCTGCAGAATTTATCCTCTAGCTGCATTGTGAGGTAGATATTTGGTCTTGATCAATAACTTCGGCCTCTGATTGAATACTTTGAGGCACAGGTGGCATTTCGGTAGCTGGGAGGAATCAATTTTCCTCAGATGTGGCGGTGGAGGCTTTCTGTTGATAAAACACTTAAAATTTTCTTCAAACTGTGTTTTAATTGGGGATTAGGCTTTTTGATAATCATTCTTAGCCATGATCCCCGCAAATATATCTTCAATATTTTGTCCCGGTACATTTTTTTCTTCGACACTGATACTCTCTGACTGTGCTTGATTTGCTACGTTTTGCTGGTATGCAGGGCTGCGCAGGGGTGATATGTCATCAATGCCTTATGAAACATCGATGAAACGTGAAGTTTAAACCCTGCGATTTATTTTGTTTGGTGAATCGAAGGCAGGAGGATCGTCACCCTATGCCTTTGAAATTTCTTCAGTCATGGTGAAAAACCATTAAAACCCTGCAAAATACAAAAAACTGTTATAAAATCCTGCATGTATAGGTTCGCTGCTTCAAAAGGCACGTGGAGGGAGCATGGCCATTGGATTGCATCATCCAATGGTCGAGATTGATCGAGAGAAGTCAAATAGAAGGTGGAAGAATAGTTTAAATTAGAGCCATCGATCATGTAGAGATCGACGGTCGGGAGAAGAGACGAAAAATAAGGCGACAAGGTCACTTTATTTGGAAAAAACGGAGAAAATAGGTTAAAAATGGTGTGTGGGGTTTGGGATGATCATGGGTCATCGGATGAGATTGGCCCCAGGCGATCAATGGTAGATGAAAGGCATTAAAAACCTTAGAAAATGTGACCGAACATCAAAACTCCAATTAAACCATGTTAAATAAAATTCCCGGGCCCGGTTTTGCTGACTGGACGAGAAACCACAGAGACACGCCCCAATATAAATCTGCTGCATGCATGCTGATGTGGCGTTGGGACCACCAGAACTACTTTGGATGAGGGGACTGGGTGATGAAATATGGGCCATCGATCTGCAGATCAGATTGATGACAGAGATCTGTTATACACCGCGCCGTACCCTGGTTAACTGTCGGACTTCTTCGGTGAGCGATCGCCGTCCGATGATGGAGGTCTATATCGCGCCGAGTCCATGTCCGATCTTTAACGCACGATAGATGGTGGTTTTGTGAACATTTCCTAGGCCACACGTCAACCGGTGTATGGAATCGCTGCAAAATGAAAAATATCACCCCGCTCTCAAAAGCGGTACGATGGATACCGCGTGGTTTTTGCAACGGTGAGTGGATGGCGAGGACCACCGGGCGATGGATTGCACGTCATCGATATACAGATCAGATGGACGTTGGATATCGACTTGGAATTTTGCATCGGCGGAAAAGTTTTTAAAATATAATTAAAATCGAAAGATTAATATAACCGAAGGTTTACACTTTGAGCGGAAATATTTTATTTGAAGCGGATAGGCGCCCGTCGATGGAGCCATGGGTTATATGGGAAAGCATATGACCGGGGGTTAAAGAGGAGGGGCTAATTGCAATCGAGCAACGTGATAAGTGCTTGGAAGGCTGGCGCTCGGTTCTGGCGCCTGGGCGTATGGAGGGGAGGGTTAAGGACTTAGCCCAAGGGGGCTTAAGTCTATAGTATATATCTATAAAATATGATTTTGATAAATTTTCAATGGTCTTCAAAGGAATTTGCGGGTTTCAATAAGGCTACGAAAGAGTCTTAAACCTTATCAAGGGGGTTTTGATCCAGGGAAAATGGGAAGAACATGAAAATGAAGGATTTCATGGAAAAAGAAAAGGCAAAGATGAGGTTAGTCTGGAAGAAGGGGGAAAAGGACAAGGGTGCTTGCAGCAGTATTGTTTCTTAGGAATCAGCAGGATTTCAGAGTTTTTAAGACAGGAACAACAGTGAAGATTTGGTCAGAGGCATGAGGCCTTCAAGAGTCTTCAAGAGCCAACACCTTTTGCAACAAAATTTGTTCCTTGAAGGTTCTAAACAGTTTTAGCCACCTTTTTCTATAACAAATTTTATAGGTGGCTAACATATTGTAACACAGTTTAGGGGCTGGCAGCCGACACATTTCTTCTCAGGGATAAGCATTTCCATTACCCTAGCTGATCATTTCATTATGTCTCATTGTAACACAGTTCAGAGGCATGTAGCCACCACATATCTTCTCATAGATACACCTACCAGCGCCCTACCTGTTCATTTCAGTCATTTGTTTTATTAATAAAATGAAGCATTATTTCCACTACATCTTTGTATATAAGGCTATATGTGTATCTATTGTGTTCCTACATAAAATCTAGATCATTCATTCTGCATCTTTCAACAGAAGAGAATGAAGACACAAGGAATGAATGCAGTTATTATATGTGGAGGTAGTGTTTTCCTGTGTAGGATCATAGTAGGATAAAGGAGAGGAAAGACATGGACATGTGGGTAATAACATTGGATTTCCCATTTGAGGAATGGCTCGATAGATCGGAAAATAAAATGACTGCTGGTATTTATGGTTTCCTCCCCACAGAAAAGGTCACTGGATTTCCCTTTGTAATTCAAGAAGATTTCGTACTTGTTACTTCCAGGGAAAGCATCATTTTTGGTCATAAGTGGAACCAAGAAATACTCAAGTACATTCCATTAGATTTTTGTTCTGCATGTCCTTCCCTTTTGCGGAGTTTGGAATGAGCTACTCCCATGTCGAGAGCACATTTATTCATGTACTTTCCAATTGATATTTCCTTTTGTCTAGAACTAAGATGATTCACAGTTGCCATTTAGACCCTGCTGAAGGAAGAAGAAGTAACCTTATGTGAGTCTCATAATGCTTATTGTATGCCTAAAAAATCTTAGAGAATACTTCCCTCCTTCAAAGACATACTAGATAAGGCTTTGGAAAGTGGCTTAGAGAGTCCTAGCTTTCTATTGTCAATTAGGGTATTCATAGTACATTCGGTGGAGGTGCTACAAAATGAGGAACCACATAGATAAAATGTGGGCAATGTTAATTCTATTTCAAATTTCAGATGATAACGTAGGCTATGGGAGCCCACGATTTATCATTGAAGTACATTTTTAGGCCCAATCGACAACATACCATCAAGATATTTGGTGCTCTCATCAATTTCTGCTGCTACAAGTGAGATGCAAATCCAAATACTTTTGAAGTTAGCCATGGCACAACCTTCCATTCCATAGGCTTTTTTTTTCTTATCCAACATTTTAAACATTCTTCAACCAAGTTCCCAAACGATCCATTATTTTTTTTCTGTGAGATTCTCCACTTCTAACTAGACTTGTTTTACATATGATCATTTAATGAGAGAATGACCTATCAATACTCTATCTTATCTAAATAAAATACATATTCAAGGTCCTTTCTTGGGTATCCTTTGCAAAACTTCCCAAGTGGAAACCTTGTTCATAACTATTAGCCACATAAGGTTTTTTCTTTTTCGCGGGGGGTTACTTCCTTCCATCACTAGGTTGTGTTTCCAAGATGAGAAGAAAAATATTCTTGTTATCCCAGTTTTTCTGAATGAAAAACTAAGGCTTCTAATAAAATTTTAACATACCATGAAATATTCTTCCTCTATAATTCTAACATGGCTTCTATGAATATTATTCACATATGCATTCCATGGATCATCATCTTCACCTTCTATCCCTAGAGAATATGTCCTAATCCAACCTCGCTGCCATATATTTGTGGCCTTCTGATCTAAAATTTTATTAAGAGTGTATATACCTTTGTCTTTAACAAATTATCTTATCCTATCAGGCAATCTAAACTCATTTTTTTAATTAAAGGGTCAACACCCATCCTTGTTGTCCTACCCTAATCGTCCAAACCAACTATTTGATTGAGAATGTATATTCCTTTGTTTTTAACAAATTCTCTTAGCCTATGAGGCAATATAAACTCATTTTTTCAATTGAAGGGTCAACACCCATCCTTGTTGTCCTATCCCAATTTTCCAAACCAATAATTTGATTGAGAATGTATATGCATTTTTTTTAACACATTCTCTTAGCCTCTTAGGGAACCTAAACTCATTTTTGCAATCAAAGGGTTAATACCAACCCTTGCTGCGGTACCCCAACCATCCAAACCAATAGGCTTTCATGAGTAATTACTCTCCATATGCTTTTGACTACTAAAAATTTACTACTAAAGTGAATGTTCTTTATGTTGTAACCACCTTTTTCCTTTGGCTTCGTTATTACCCTCCATTTAACTAAGGGGATTCCTTAAGTTTCTTTTTTGGGTTTCACTGTATTATTGTGTTCTCTTCTATGAATTTGTGATTCCATCTTTATTCATGTCTTCATTCCATTCTCAATATAATATGGATCACTTAATTCATGATCCATTTCCACATCTAAATTTGTTTCATCAATGGAAAATACAATAAGGGGGATGCATGAGTTATCTCTTCACTGTCTATTGTCTTATATTTTTTAGCTAAAGCCTAAAGGATGTTGTTCATCATGAATAATCAAGAATGCCACCAAATTTTTCTTGTGAACTAAATAAAAAAGATTATTAGAAGGTGTTCAACATTTGTGCTTTCTAACAATTGCTAATAAAATTTTAATGTGTAGAAATTTGCAACAAAATGTCTGCAGAACCTCATTTTCTACTGTCCTTTGTAATTTTGGGTCACATTTATCTACTTTGGTTATTTTTTCACACTGAACAGAAATGTATCTTGTTTCACCTTAGAATTTTTATCCATCCGACTTGTCAAAATTGAAACAAATTGCTTAGTATATTATAATTTTTTAGCTAAGAAGGAAGATTGGCAGGGTAAAGCGGACAATTGATATACATTTGTGATTTGGTCTTCAAGGTGATTAAAATTTGTAAGTATGCCTTAGACTACTTCTGTAGATGTCTCTATCCTCTTGGCTATCTATCTATAATAGGAGATTTCCATGTTATCATCCCTTTGAAATCCAACATAATTGACCTGGTAGTGTATTTCATGCTGCTAATGTGCCACTAATTCTTAGCTAAGTTTTCGAGAATTGGCTAGGTGTGAGACAAAAGAAAGTAATAAAATGTGCTAGTCATAGTACATACTTTCATAACCTCTAGTTTCATTTGAGTTCCTCCATGTTGAAGGATTTGCTATCTTTTCAAGGAAAAAAACCTTATATACCTACAGTCCTGATATTTTCAAAAATTCATGAGCTACCACTATCTGATGTTAGGACTAGAAATTTTAGTTGCTTTTATCTCTGTAGGTTCCTTCAATGGATCATGAGCATTCATTTTCAAAATATTGTAGACTTAATATAACTGTAGTATTGTTGCTAGGATAGTTTAGTTTGTTTTGTGTTATAATTACTCATGTTGTGTCTTCCATCCTTAAACTTGCTAAGTGAAGATATGATTACATCCTTTTTGTTCTCATCTTAGTGGTTTTAGTCTATCCTTATGTTAAAGTCACGAATACAAGATCAGTTAATAAGTGTAGACCTCAAGTCACCACTACGATATTGGCAGAGCAGTGTAGACCTCATAGTTTTAAGCCAATTCTTAGACTTATTGCAAATCTCATGAAAACATTTTCTAGTCTTAGAAGTTGGGAAATATGTTGTGTGACACTGTACTCGGCCATATTTGTTGGGTTTTACTAGTATGGTGATTGTCTTGCAACCCTCCTTTTTGTTTTCGTCCCTTTTTTGCTATTGTTTTTTCTTGTTCTTAGTTGTATTTCTTGTACATATTATTAAAATTCCTATATGCTTCTTTGGTACTATTTGTATGTGATGATTTAGAACTCCTAATTCACAATCTGGATAATGTCATTTTGTACTTCCATTAGCCATATTTGGTGACTAATGACACTAATATGAAATAATAAATTTAAGTTTAAGACCTAATCTCTAATGGCTACTGAGTTTCCTATCCCTTGTCATCAGGGACCTTAGTTTCCATACTGACTCTATAATGATGCATATTGTATGATAAAAAATAATTTTGAAGGGTATTTTAAATGTGGGAAGGCTTGTTGATATTTATAAATTCTGATGACTTTTAGAGATAGCCACAAACAATGGATACGTTCTCCACTTTCTGGGTATATCCTGAGAGGTTTGGGGATTATTGACATCCAAATGATTGATTTGGGAATTTTTTTATTTTTTATGCTGCCCATAGATGGATGAATTAAGTCATTATTCCCCCTTTGTGTTTTTGGTTGGGTTATATTAGGCCAAAAACATTGTTGCAGGCCAAACATATTTTTTCACATTGGCAATGCTTCCATAAATCTTCTTTCTCAGCATTTAGTATGGTGTATATGTCTATTTTCTTGACAATTTAAATTATATTGGGCCTAATAATGAAAAATTATTTTATTCATAAGATTCTTCTCCAACTTTTTGTTTGTCATAGTCATGACTAATGTTGGGCTTTTCAAGGTAGTTTACTGGTCATGTTGCACACGTGAAAATGATATTTTTATTTATTTCTAATATGAAATTTTCTAATATAAAACACATGTGCTAATACACTGGCCGCATGTGACAACTACACAACAAGGGTTTGGAAAAGTCAGAAAATATAAAATCAATTTTTTGTCAACACAAAAGTATGCAAGATTAACCCATATAATTACGAATTGTTTTAAGACTCTTATAGATAGGTGATTGTGAGTTGGAGGTTTTTTGTTCTGTTTGTTTTTACTATTTCCCTTGGTCCTTGGATCTATTTTATGTATACCAAAAAAAGTTCAATGAATCTTTCCCAAAAATTTGATAATTGTACATATATTGTGTTAGAGTAGGTGATGCAAGGTGAAATATATGGGATGGTGATAACTCATTTATGCATACTTGGAATTCTTCGCACCATTGTGAGATTATAGCATGAAAGATTTTTTTTCAACCTATTCCATAGATTTAGACCACATGCATTTAAAGTGCATCAATTAAGGAAAATACCAAGGTCTTATAGAGTTTTAGATTTTTACACATTTTTTGAAACTGCCCTTAATTTATGGAAACCTATTTGTACAAAATGTTTTTCTTAGTGTATTGTTTTATGTAATATTTTGGTAGAAGTGATTTTAGCAACGTTTTCCTCATATATGGTGAAATCTTAGATTATATTGATAAGTTCATAATAAGCATCCTGTCATTTAGGATGAGGGTTCCCTGGATACTTTAATGGTCTTAATCAATGAAAAGCTATCTAGGTGGGATTGGGGTTCATGTTCCCTATTACTTTCAATTTTATTATATACTTGGTTATTGTTTGGTTATTTTTTAGTTTTAACTTGATATTATGAGCCACAGGGTCTTATCCTCTCAGTTCCTATGAATATATAAGATCATTATGATGAACTTTCACAACCCTGTTAGCCACTTTGGGATCCTTCTAAACATTAGCATAATCTTTTCTTAAGCTGAAATTCAGGTATTGATATTTTCATCATAACACTTTTATCATTTGGATGAGGGTTCCCTAGATACTTTCATAATTTTGTGTAGTCAAAAAATTGTCCAAGCTGGGATTGGGCATATGTTCATGTGCTAGGAATAGCTAGGATTGGGCATATGTTCATGTGCTAGGCATGTAGGAAATATCTACATAGGAAATAAATATTCATTTATATTTTTTATGTTACTTTATGCTATTGGGTAGCCTGATGAACTTGTATTGATATTTATCATGTAGTGTGCATCCAAGTACCATTGGCCTAAT